>CM040183.1:75510363-75512863 GCA_022606455.1 Callitettix versicolor
AAACCTAACCTATTGTTTTTAATGAAGTGCGGCCAACGGAACAATGCGACGCCGCTTCACCCCGCTCAGCTCCGTTGTGCTTTCAGTGGCCGCACTTAACATTAAAGACAATAGGTTGCGCCACTTCGCTCAGCTCAACTCTGCTCAGCATTTGGTGACCGCCCAGCTTAAGGCGATAGTGTGTTTAAATTTAAATTGAAACATTTAACACAAAATATTTAAATTTAAATTCGCATTTTTACAAATATATCTATATATTACTATAGTTTCTCAATTATTTAGTTTTATGCCTTTTTTGGTTTTATGGATTATGGTAATGTTGTTCAAATTAAAGAAATTACCAAATTCTTCTACACGATTAGCAAAATTTGAGTCATTTTTTCTTTCTTACATTGTTAATTCTTCCATTCTTTACCTTCTCCCTGTCAGTTTTAACATCACCTGTATTAGTATATAAGTACACTGTAAATTTTGTAATAATTTATTGTTCATTAAAGTGTGAACGTAAATCTAGACCTCTAAAATATAATATTTGTTGAGTGGAATATATATATATATATATATATATATATATATATATATATATATATGTGTGTGTGTGTGTGTGTGTGTGTGTGTGTGTGTGTGTGTGTGTGTGTGTGTGTGTGTGTGTGTGTGTGTGTGTGTGTGTGTGTGTGTGTGTGTGTGTGTGTGTGTGTGTGTGTGTGTGTGTGTGTGTGTGTGTGTGCGAGAGAGAGAGAGAGAGAGAGAGAGAGAGAGAGAGACAAACAGATACAGAAATAGAGACCTTGTAAATTTCATCCGATTCGATTGAAGCTTGGCACAAAAATTGTTATTACTTAATAGTTTACAATGGTTTGTTAACTACAAAAATTCGCTAAATACTTTTAAACTGGCAGACATTTCAATTATTAAAATATTCATAACTTTTTTCTTCTTCTTTTTTTGAAGAGTCTGATGTTTTATTCAGAATAACGTAGATGTGATTAAAGTGTGACAAATTTAGCATTTTAAATTTTAATATTTTCTGAAAATCTGACATCGTTTATAAACGATAAACGTACGCCTGTTATAAGTGAGTTTCTACCAAGACAACGAATTTAAATCAGATTCAGAAATTACGTATACAGTCGAAACATAGTGACACTCTGAAGAAACCAAAATAAATAAATGGTTTTGACAGAACGGCGACAAAAACACAGCGCGCTTATCGCAGCCCTTAGGGATCTGTTGCAATAAAAGTTGCAGTATTTTGACCCCTTGCAGCCCCGGGGTCATTGCATTATCAGTGAGACGCCAACTTTTAAATCGATACCAAACCAACAACTACAAATATATTATTTTTTTCAGTAACGTAAGAAAGAGTTATACAGTATTTCGTGTTCAAGTTCCCTGACGAAGCTAAACAAAGTGGGAAAAGTAAATAAAACCACTTTTACTGGAACTTCTATTAGTATAGCTATATGTCTGTTTATAACGCTGGAGACTAAACATTGATTTTGGTTTCATAATTTTTGTTGACCAGTTTTTATTTGTAAAAATCTTTTAAGATTCTATGGTTGCTATAGAACCTGTAAAAAAATTGGACTTTACAATTGGCGCAGACGATTTTGATAAATTTTAGAATCTCACAACTATCTACTGGTTTGCTAATTCCCACAACATTTGTTGAGAGGCATCGAAAAAACTGAATTATCAGTTTAATTTCTCAAAAATGGTTTCTCAGATTTTATTCAATTTTTGATCATACAAAGCCCCATAGATGTACTAAAGTTGAAATAAAGTAAGTTTATAGTTCGTGGGTAAATCGAAAACTTCAAATGAAATCATGACCTCCGTAGAGTTTACTTTCAAAGCCGTTGATTTTATTTAAAATTTAGTACATTAACTTGGATTATAAATATTTCAAATGTGGCCGAAATTTTAGCAAAATCGGATCAACCAATTTTTAAAAACCAGGCAGATTTTCTTCTTTTTTGTCTGTAGTTTAGAAACGAATTTTTCGATTAAACAATTAAATGCAAGAAAGTTTATGAAATGATTGTAAGCGATCTAAACAGCAAAATCAACCGTTCCAAAATGGAAGCTATTCCAAACTTTAATAAAAATAAAACCTTTATATCTCGCACGATTTGTATAACTAATTTCAACAGCGTTACAGTCTACCTAAATTTGTAAATTCCTTTTTCTTTTTGGAAATTCGCTTGCATAACGTCAGCCACACAGCTGCCGACTGGATTATTTGCGAATTTCCATTTAATGAGTTACTAAATCGGGCATCATGGTAAGATCCAGATACGGGACCTTGAAATTAGGTAGGTCCTATACCATATATATGAGAGTGTTAGCATGCTCATATTTGCACTTTTTGTTCGATTTGATTCAAACTTGGCACAAAAATCGATTTTGGTAACTTGAACAAGTTCGCTAACCAGTAAATTCATTAGTTTCAAAATGGCGGCCATATAATCTTTAAAAATTCATAAGTTTTTTCTATTTT
>CM040183.1:75517863-75560363 GCA_022606455.1 Callitettix versicolor
TTATTGTAATGCAGTCCAAATTGTTTTAGTAATGTAATCATTTAGAAACATAAACAAATATTAATAAAAGCGTGATCATTTAAACTCGTGATTGTTTTACAGTGAATGTGAAATAATATTATAACCTGAATGTGTTGTTTTAATCAAAGTTCCATTCGAATTTAAGAAAATCAGATAATTTTTTTTCTCCAATACAAACATTTAAACATCTTTTATATTTTTGTCCTTTTAAGGGATGAATTCGGGGGGAAATGCTAAATTACGTGCATCATAATTTGTGTTTTAGAATATTTTGTTTACTTTTAAGAAAAGCCGATAATTTTTTTTTCTACAATGAAAACACTCTTTTTCTCCAATTATACCTCTTTTTTACATTCTAAACTTTTAGGAAATCAATTCGGAAAAATGTTGAAATATGTGTTTCATTATTTGTGTTTCATAGCATATTTCTAGAATATACGGTCCAAAACAAATATTTTTTTCAATGTAAAATTGTATTTTAAATTTTTAAATTTAATTTTTTAAATTTTATACTCCCTTTCAATCTCTTTAAGGGATGAGTTTTGGGAAATGGTAAAACATAGATTTCATTACTTATATCTAAGAGTGACTATGTTCCGTTTTAAGAAGGTCAGACGAAAAACATATTTTTCCAATATAAATTGTTGTACCTCATTTTTATCTCTTTAGGGGTTGAATATTGAAAAATCGTTTTTCAGTTCACCCCTGCATGTGGTGGTAACCCTTAAAAGTTTAAATCTTTAGCTATTATAGTCTCAGCTATACGTTGATTATTATATTTGGACTAGGTAAGTAGTTTAATTGCGTCAAAATCAAATTTTTGCAAAATCCTTCCTCAGTGCACCTTGACACTGTTGGAAGAAGATACCTTGAAAATTTCAAGTCTATAGCTATAATAGTATTGACTGTACGTTGTTTATTATATTTGGACTGGGTAAGTAGTTTAATGGAGTTAAAATTAAATTTTTTCAAAATTCTTTCTTAGTGTACCTTGACATTGTTGTAAGAAGGTACCCTGAAAATTTCAACTCTATAGCCATAATAGTAATGACTACGTTTTTTATTAAATTTGGACTGGGTAAGTAGTTTAATGGAGTTAAAATCAAATTTTTGAAAAATTCTTTCTTAGTGTACCTTGATATTGTTGTAAGAAGGTACCTTGAAAAGTTCAAGTTTATAACCATAATAGTATTGACTGTGCGTTGTTTATTAAATTTTGATTGGGTCAGTAGTTTAATGGCGTTAAAATCAATTTTTTGCAAAATCCTTTCTTAGTTCATACCAACATGGTAATATAAATGTAGCCTGAAAATTTCAAGCTGCTAGCTAAAATAGTTTTGGCTCTGCGTTGATTATGAATCAATCAGTCAGTCAGTCAGTCAGGACGTCTTTTATATATTAAGATTTGTATATGTTGTACTAAATCCTGAACTGTAAAGTCAATGTTTTAAAATATATTTGAGTCGTAATCATCACTTAAAGTTCGTATATAATATAAACATTTATTAAATTGTATTACACATTTACTATTTTGTAAATTCCAAATTAGAATACTATATTTAAATGCCTAAAATCTATTAATTTATACTACACAATGTAGCTAGCCACACACTTTTATAAGCCTATATGTTATTATTGATGTAAATGTTTTTTAAATTAAGAAAAAATATCATTTTGCTGTTAATTTGTGTTTTAAAGGAAAAACCAATATTGCTTTTCATAGGCATACCTGCCCTATCATTGCAAATTATCTGGGACCTGTTTGCTCATGAATTGAGATCGGAATCAATAAGCCTATTAACAGACATCTAGGCTAAATATCGATATTGTTTATTTTTTACAGAAAAAAGATCCAAGATGATAATTTTTGAAAATATGAGCCTACTTGCTATATAGGCCTAGGTAAGCAGAATGGTGGATGTAATTTACAATAACAGTAGCCTAAGCAATGAAGTAATATTTATAAAGTAGTTGTTTACACAAAATAGAATTTATAGTAACCTAATCTGTTATAAGCACAAGTAAAATTCCTACAAGGCATAAATTAGCTACTTTTAAGTGATCTTACACACTTTCCTTAAGATCACTGGAACATGTAACTTTAATGTATCTCCATTTCTATTGGAAAAGAATTTTTGAAGAAGATTCAAGGTCATGGTAAAACCTGGGACCTTGAAATGATCATTGGTCCTGACATCTAGGTCACTTTTTCAAGGTTCGTTGAAATAACGTTTGCAAATTTTCCGATTAAACTAGGCACACATTTTAATAATAGCTTCGATTGGGGATTCGATTTTAATAATAGATTCGTTTCAAAATAATAGTAAAATTTCAAAATGGCGGCCATTTAAAATTTTTATAAAAATGCCGCCTCGGTGGCCTAGTTGATAGCGTACTGGGCTTTCACCCCGAGGACCCGGGTTCGATTCGCGGCCAGGGCTTGGCATTTTCATATGCTATAAATCATTCCATCGTCTGCATTAGCCCAAGTGTGCACAATAGTCGGACGTTAAAAAAAAAAAAAATCATACCTTATTTTTTAGAATTTTATTATACCAACCAATCAGCGTTAAGAACCGCATAAATTAACGGTTCGAATTCCAAAAATTCGTTGAATTAAGAATTTTAATTTGACGGTGTTCAGGGTTCATTTTCGTATTTTCAATGCTATTATTTGAAAGAATAAAATGCTAATTTGTACCGATTTTAATACTGTTTATGACGGTGAAATCAAAGTTTGAAGACAAGGGTGTAATAATATTACTATTATTATTATTGTAATAATAATAATAGTAATATTATTAGAAAATTTGCTTTATCACTTCAGCGAGACAGTTGCGTGCCGCGATCATTTAAGTTTTTACGTGCCTACTGATAACGAATAACATATTAAATAATACCAGTTGGGTGAGTGGATGTGTTTCTTCGGAAGTATTTGAAAAAAATAAGTTTCCAAAACACTCACACACACACACACACACGCGCGCGAGCAAACATACAAACAAATAAAGAATACCATTGAAATAATTTTGCAAATAGTATGAAGTATAGTTAAAGTATTTACTAGGCCTTATAACACGTAACATTAAGAACTTAAAAGTGCTCATAGCTTTTACCTATATAATGAAGTATTTAGGTGTGATTGTGAAAAAACGATTATTATATTGCAGTGGACATAAAATTTCAAAACTTTCTAAGCCAAGATAAAATCTTTTGAGTTTTGTGATTGTGATTCTTTTTTTTTACTCTTAACTCTTTGTAAAGACTTTAAATCTCTAAGTAAGTACAAGATCACTGTGTAATCTCGTTAATAATTTTAAATTTTTGAAAAAAAATGTTGTTTTCAACTCATTTTTTGGAGAAAATTTAAAAATAACAAAACCGTGTTTGTTTAGCTTAGCTTTAATAAACTTTAGTTGTATTCCCATTAAATAAAAAAATGTAGTTTAAAACTCAATATGATTTTAAATGTAGCTTATACAGCAATTTTAACAGTTGGGGACAATATTTTAGAAGTCACAGAGAAATTACAGAATGCCACCAATCCAGTAAGTCAATGGACAAAAAAATGGAGAGTAAAGCTTAATGAAGCAAAAACTGTACACATTAATTTTACGAATAGAAAATATGAACCATTACCAATAATATTAAACGAAAGGAGTATAACATACGCAAACAGTGCTAAATATCTAGGAATGACACTCGATACAAAGCTTCGATGGAAGATGCATGTAAAAAAGAAAAAAGAGGAGCTACAGTTCAAATTCAATAAAATGTTTTGGCTTATTGGAAGAAATTCAGAACTTTCGATAGACAACAAGATACTGCTATACAAGCAAGTTCTAAGACCAATATGGACCTATGGTGCACCACTCTGGGGATGTACAAGAAAAAGCAATAGTAAAATTATTCAAGTTTTTCAAAATAAAGTATTGAGAACGATTATCAACGCCCCTTGGTATGTGAGAAATGAAAACATACATAAGGACCTAGGTGTTGAATCTGTTCAGGAAGTCATTAAAAAGCTCTCGGTTAAGCATTATTGCAGGTTAGAACAGCATAATAATACAGAGATAGTCCAACTACTATGCCGCAGTGACAACATCACAAGAAGGCTGAAGAGGACCAAGCCAATTGACACATTGGGACCAGCCGTCGGACTGCACCCCAGCACACAGTGAACACAATGATAAAGAAAAATTACTAGATGGGGCACGCCTCAGTTGTAATTAATATAAAATAAAAAAAAATGTAGCTTAAAATAATGTTTGACGATAAAGAAAAGAGTAAAAAAAATCGTATACAATTTTAAACGTTTGCCTCAGTTGAATTAAAAATTAAATAATTTTAAATTAAATGTAAAGGTATGGGCATTCCTCTATAAGACGACAGCATTCTATATACGCTATGTTTTGCGGACGACCAGATTGTCCTCGCACAAGATCATCAGGACCTCGGATATATGGCTCGCAAATTAATAGAGGAATACAGTAAGTGGGGACTTGAAGTGAATCTGGGGAAAACGGAGTGCATGTGCATTGGAGGACGGCAGCACGACATAATTTTAGAAGATGGACGGAGGATACAGCATTCTCAAAATTATACATACTTAGAACTTAAAATGTCACAAGATGGTACATTAGATGAAGGAATTAAAGAACGAATAGTATTTGGAAGGAGAGCTGTATCTATGCTGAACGGGATGTTGTGGGATCAAAACATTTCAAAAGAGAATAAAAAAAGAATTTATGACACAATTGTAAAAAGCATTATAACATATGGTAGTGAGGTATGGCCAATTAAAAGCAGAACAGAAAAAATGCTGTTGGCTACTGAGATGGACTTTTGGAGAAGAGCAGCAGGAAGATCAAGAAAAGAGAGAGTGAGAAATGAAAGTATACGGAGGATAATGGACGTAAGGCATACAATTGTAGAGGATATAAGAACAAAACAACTGGTTTGGTACGGGCATGTACAAAGAATGCCGGATGAGCGAATTCCCAAAAAAAATCATGCAATGGCGAACACCTGGAAGAAGAAAACGAGGAAGGCCGAGACTGAGCTGGAGAGAGGGAGTCGAAAAGTAAATAAAAAAAAGGGATCTACCAGAAGACCTGTGGTGGGACCGCGATCGGTGGAGGTTGGAGATCGGAAGACGGCGTAGAACGTTGTAGACCGAATTATAGATAGATAGATACTTTTAAATTAATGAACTAAAACACAACTAATTACAGTTTCCCTACCTTTAGTTAACAAATTGTACAAAGTTATATACATAATTTCATTTGCTATTTTAAAGTATTTGTTATTTTGAAGCAGTGTTAATTTTGGGGATTTGATTCGCTCACAATCGAATGCAGAAGCTAACTTCGTAGCTGAAACATAAAAGAGAGTAAGTGCAGTAAATTACATTTTTTTATTTTAGCCTGTTTCAATTATAAAAGTGCCTATCAGACACAAGAAATAGCTGCTCTAAGGCTATCCCTTAAAAGCAACTGGCACAAACGTGCCCACTTACCTGTTGATGTACATTAAAGTTTAGTGCCTATTTTTCTTTCAGTTCTCATTGACCTTTTGATGCTACATGAACTTTAATAGTTACTGATATAAATGCGCTCGCTCATCTATTGGTATATAATTATCTTTTAGTGCCCACTCAACTGTTAATTCACATTGACCTTTTGATGCTACATGAACTTTAATAGTTACTGATATAAATGCGCTCGCTCATCTATTGGTATATAATTATCTTTTAGTGCCCACTCAACTGTTAATTCACATTGACCTTTTGATACTACATGACCTTCAATAGTTACTGATACAAACTGTTAATTCACATTGACCTTTTGATACTACATGACCTTCAATAGTTACTGATACAAATGCGCTCACTCATCTATTGGTATATACTTGTCGTTTAGTGCCCACTCAACTGTTAATTCACATTGACCTTTTGATACTACATGACCTTCAATAGTTACTGATACAAATGCGCTCACTCATCTATTGGTATATACTTGTCGTTTAGTGCCCACTCAACTGTTAATTCACATTGACCTTTTGATACTACATGACATTCAATAGTTACTGATACAAATGCGCTCACTCATCTATTGGTATATAATTATCGTTTAGTGCCCACTCAACTGTTAATTCACATTGACCTTTTGATACTACATGACATTCAATAGTTACTGATACAAATGCGCTCACTCATCTATTGGTATATAATTATCGTTTAGTGCCCACTCAACTGTTAATTCACATTGACCTTTAGCAGTTACTAATAAAAATGCGATTACACATTTGTTGGTGAATTTATCTTTTATTGTCAACTTTTTTGTTGATTCGCATTGAGCTTTTGAGAATATATGACCTTTAATATTTAATGGTATAATTAAATATTTTATTTAATATAATATTTAAATATAATATTTATTTATTCACTCACTGACATTGAGTGATATATATATATATATATATATATAATATAATATTCATATTATCCATGGTATATATATATATATATATATATATATATATACATATATATATGGTCTCTCTCTCTCTCTCTCTCTCTCTCTCTCTCTCTCTCTCTCTCTCCCTATATATATATTATATATATATGTTATTAGCAAATTATTTGTTGATACTCACTAACTTTTTTAAACACCATGACGACTTCCCTAGTCACTGACACCAAATATTTGATTTTCACTGAAACTAATGTGTTACTTTACTCGAACATTAGCTTATATTGTCGCTTTATCTGTTGGTCATTTCTAAGCTTTTGGTCTTTTAATAGTCTCTGCACCAGTTTATTTACTTATTGTCGGTGTAACACGTTATGTCCACTGAACTCTGAACTTTTACTGTTCATTTACACAATTGTGCTCTGTGATCTTTTTCACAAACCTCCCATTGAGTTTTTTTGTGCTAGGTGATAACGCGACTATTATGTTCCTTAGTGATCATTGAGAACATTCTTCTAAATTATCTATTGGTACTCGTTATCTGAGCCCTAACATACGGTGCGCATTGATATGTCCTTCACAAAGAACGTTCGTACAATAATATTAAAAGTCTCGATTAATTTACACAAAAACGAATTTGTTCAAAACAGAGTTTCGCAATTGAAAAATTAAATGACCGCACTTTCATTGATTTAACACTCGTTCGACGTTTCTTTTCCAATTACTTTCCAGTCGATAAAATACAATTTACTTGCGTGCAGACATCGACGGTTCGGCAAAACGGTTTCTGCTCGAAATGTGCAACGCAAAGAAATGCTTTAAGCCGCGCGGCAAATTTATCGCACGTTGAGGCCCAATTAGGGCTGAAGTGTTTTTATTGCGTCGTAAAATAACCGACCGTTGCGCCCACTGAACCGTGAAATGTAAACCAATATTGTCAGGCGATTCTACATCGGGGGCATTAAGTCCTGGCTAAATCATGTTCTACAATTTAAAAGACAATATCCATTCTTAAAGCACGGACGTGTCTGAAGTTAATCGAGCGGTTTTAATATATTAGAAACAGCGTTTCAGTTTTGAAATAAAAAACAGTTGTAGTCTACAATTTTTTTTTAATCTATAAGACAGCAACTGATTAAGTATTTTTTTCTTGCGTCTAACGAGTTTTTGTTGAAACATCCCTAAAATTAAGAACTAGGGCATTAATGCGACCAGGTAAAATTTTTTAAAAACACGAAGGAATATCAAAGTCACTCACTCACTCACTGACCTTGAACGAATTCGTTCGACACAACTATTACTAGAAGGAACATTATGCCGAAGTTTCATCAAAATCGTATCCGCCATTTTGGATAAGTCGGAACAATAATTATTCTATATAAACAGTTCTATCTAACGGACGTACACAGGTCTTAATTTAATTCACATTTTTGCAAGGAATACGAATTCACTCGTACTTACGCACGCGCTCGCGCGCGCGCGCACACACACACCAAATTACTTTAGAGTAAACTGTTTTAAGGTTTGTTCAATTTCCTATAGATTGGTACAACTATCAAAACTATCGAACAAAGTGTAACAGTAAAACAGCATCCATTAGTGTATATTGTCGAGAGCGGTAGCCTACAAATAGTCATGCGATATAGCTTTCGGGAATGTACACTAATGGACGCTGTTTCAATGTTACACTTTGTTTATAGTTGCGATCAGAAATTAAACGAGTTATAAAACGACTTTTTTTAATACAAATTAGAGTAATTTTCATTTACAATTTTTAAGTAGCTTCCATTTTGAAACTGATCATACGAACGAGATTTTGTAAAAAATTGTATCATCTTGAAAAAGTTTTAACGCCACACATTTCAAGGTCATAATAGAAATATTATTATCATGATGTTTGCTACATTAGCTCATTTTACAGCGGAGATTCTCTAATTATGATAATGGGCGTCGTGTTGTAAGAGGAAAAACTGTTTTATTTTCTCTGTTCTATAAAACAATAAACTATTCAACGAGCTGCAGTTTATTTCAAATTACGAAGCGCTGACCTGTTTAATGAGGCTGCATTTGAAATTCTATTTAAAATTAATAGCTTTCCTTCAGCTCTGATCAGGTTTGATGTTTTAAAGATTAACGTTTTATCTGATTTTGTATTTAATGGACTGTTTTATTTATTTATAAGGAATTGTAAGCGAATTACCATTCGAAAATAGGATATTGTCTTCAGTATGAAATCCAGACCTGATATTATCATATCCCCAGGATTTGTTTTTTGTGGTCGTGTTCACCACTTTAGTTTCGTTCATTTGAAAATGGGTAAACAATTGTTCTCTCGGACAATTTCGCTTTCAGAAAAACATCATTTGTCTCAATCTAAACAGCGGTCGTTCATAAACTTATTATCGGTGCGAGAAACGTTTTCAAATTCGATTATTTCATCAACAAATCTGACTCGTGAGTACAAACAAAACAGGACCCAGAAATTCAGCCTAATTTCTCTGTGCATTAGCTAGATTATTCTAAAAACCTTGTCAGTTTTAAAAAATCATAACCCGAGTTAGTATAACAAATTTGAATTTTTTTTACCAGTGAAAATTGTATTTATTTATTTAATACTCATAACCAATCTTTACAAGATCGACTAATGGTTTACATCTACAACAAAATCACATTTGTAGGATAGCTATTACATTAATAACTTCCTTCACATCAGTGGAGCAGTTCATGAGGTTTAGTCCTCTTGAGGCCACTTCACTTACTGCCTCCATCTCACAATTTTCACGCGTAAGAAGCCGTAGATTATGACTAGTTGCACATTTTTTAACTTCCTCTGTGACAATTCTGATGTTTAAGTCTCGATGTAAATCATTGTTACGAATATAACATGGGGAATTGACTATTCCTCGCAAGACTTTGTTTTGGAAATTTTGGATTTTTTTATATTCGATGGTTTTGTACAACCCCACAATTGCAAGCCATATGTCCATACTGGTTTCAATATTTGTTTATGTATTAAAATTTTATTCTGCACTGAAAGCTCAGACTTACGTCCAGGCAGCCAGTAAAGTTTTCTATATTTTATTCTAAGCTCTTTCAACCTTCTTCTTTATATATACTTTCCACTTGAGCTTCGTATCCAGGGTCATCCCCAAGTATTTGACATTGTTGGAGTAAGGAACAGATTGAGCATTGATAAACAATGGATGGGTGGCAATCTTCCTATTGGTAAAGTTTGTATGCATTGATTTTGTCTCATTCAGTTTAACTCGCCAGCACTTTGTCCAGGTACTTATTCTATCCATTACACCTTGTAGTTTATTCGTGGCCTTTCAACACAAGCATCAACAGCAAGGATAGCGGTGTAATCACCAAATGTGGCAACAATTGAATCAGCAACCTCTGGAATATCTCGTGTATACAACAAATAGAGCACAGGTCCAAGGATACTACCGTGCGGTACACCTGCTGTTGTCCTCTTTCATTCTGAATACTCACAGCCATGACGAACTCGTAAGTACATTCCTTTAATATATGATTGTAATAACTCAAAGTACTGAGTTGGTTTATATTCAAGACCCTCGTGCCAAACCTTATCAAAGGCCTGGGCGACGTCAAGAAAAACAGCTGAACATATTTTCTTCTCTTCAAGAGTTTTTTCAATTATGACAAATTGGAAATGAAAGAATTTTAAGGTTCTCGTTTAAGAAATTAGAACAATGAAGAAACGCAACAACTATAATAGGATACATTCAACCCAGTTTTGTGGATATCAAGGGAAAACAATTCATACGGTTTGTGTGGAAAATGATATGTTATAAATTAACAAAATTAAATTAAAACCTTTAGTACCTATTTAAGAAAAATAATATTTTTAACTGATGTTTTTCCACTAAAAGGGCTCTATTTTTTAAAAAAATAAAAAATAGTTTCTACATGGAGACAAACAAGTCCTAAAAGCCAAATTTCACAAAAATTGTTTAATTAAATCAGTCATTATTAACGTAAGTCAGCGCGCAACACACACACACACACACACACACACACAACTTTCTTTATACTTTGTGTAGTAACAAACATAAATTACACGTTTTTTCTTCTGACACTTTTCTTGAAGGACTATCGAAGATATTTGTCAAATATTTTTTTAAATACTTGGTAAAAGTTTAACCATCATGTTTAAATAATTGTCAAAATCATCAAAGAAAACGTATTAGACTCGTCAAATTTCTTTTACAGCTAGGTTATTAATTAGATATATTTTGGGGTTATGTTTACTCAAGTGCAGTAGAGTCGAATAATGTTGACTTGTTACACTTACTGCTGCATTAAAAGCAGTCTTGCTATGGCGTTACTAAAGTAAAAGACAGGAAATTGAAAAAACGAGTTTGGGTCCAACCATGGATAAAAAAGGAGAAAGATAATATATTAGAAAGGCGTAAATGTCACTAATATTAAAGAACTGCATTTGAAGATCGTGATTTAAATAGACGATTATTAAGAATGAATGTATTTTAAATCTCGGTTTTTGTAAGCATTAGTGTGGATATTCCACAAAAATCTCTTCTTTTTCTTATTGAAGAATTAATGTTTTTACTGTTTCAAAGGTTCATGACAATTTTTCAATTGTAAAACCACCATTTAAAATAAAGGAACTGAAGGAATAATGTGATGGAAATAGGAAATGACAACATTTTGAAGTTATGACCTACGTATTTTGAAAACTTATGTCAAAGATTACAACATGTCAAAGATTCATGAATGTTTGATAAAAGTTTGATTAATTATCTTCAAAGAACAGTAAAATTTATTTCATCGAAGATCTTTGATCAAATAAATTTGATGTTTTATAATACTGTAAAATATGCCCATGAAATATAATTTCCAACCCTAATCAGGATAAAGTATTTTTGCATACATTTTTATTTTAAATTCTAATTTCTGAAGATTTCATTTGTAAAATATGAATTTTGTATCTTCGCTAGTCGACTTGTTTGATCGTGTAATGTAATTAATTCAATCACTTTACATTTTTAAAATTTGCTTCTATAACTTCAGCGAAACCAGTTTCGTTCCTCGAATATTTAATATTGTTAATATTGTTTGTAACACAACTTTTTAATTTTGACCAGAATACATCCCCATTCTGATATGGTTTTTATCAGCTATTGTGTAGTATTTTATTTGCTTGAGGTTACTCTGTTAATATTGTTTGTATCACAGCTGTTTACTTTTGACCACAATACATCTCCACTTTAATAGTGTTTTTGTCAGCTATTGTGTAGTATTTTATTTGTTTGTGGTTACTCTGTTAATATTGTTCGTTTCACAGCTTTTTACTTTTGATCAGAATACATCTACACTTTCATACGGTTTTTGTTAGCTATTATATAGTATTTTATTTGTTTGTGGTTACTCTGTTAATATTGTTCGTTTCACAGCTTTTTACTTTTGATCAGAATACATCTACACTTTCATACGGTTTTTGTTAGCTATTATATAGTATTTTATTTGTTTGTGGTTACTTTGTAATATTGTTCGTTTCACAGCTTTTTACTTTTGATCAGAATACATCTACACTTTGATACGGTTTTTGTTAGCTATTATGTAGTATTTTATTTGTTTGTTGTTACTCTGTTAATATTGTTCGTTTCACAGCTTTTTACTTTTGACCAGAATACATCTACACTTTGATACGGTTTTGTTAGCTATTATGTAGTATTTTATTTGTTTGTTGTTACTCTGTTTATATTGTTCGTTTCACAGCTTTTTACTTTTGACCAGAATACATCTACACTTTCATACGGTTTTTGTTAGCTATTATGTAGTATTTTATTTGTTTGTTGTTACTCTGTTAATATTGTTCGTTTCACAGCTTTTTACTTTTGATCAGAATATATTTCCACTTTGATAAAGTTTTTGTTAACTATTGTGTAGTATTTTATTTGTTTATGGTTATTCTGACCACTTCTGTCAGTGTTATTTACGACAAATCAGTGTACCGGCTTTTGGTGTTTGTTCTTAGCATTTAATATAGTATTAGGTATTTAGGCTTATATTTAGGCTTCTGTTCTGAACGGATAACTATTTTACACAGCAATCCAAAGTTTAAATTGTAAAACGTTTAGTTTTAAAAAAAAGTTAGCTGTTTGGTACAATTACCCAGCTGTTGGTACAAACAACACTGTTTTGATTATTGTTCGATATGACGAACATGAGATTAGGGTCTCGTATTTCGTCATTAAACATTTGTTATACTTACGTTTTATATCTATTTGCTAAGTTTATGTTTTGAATCAGGCATTACAGAACGACAGTTATCTAATTCATACTCCCGAAACATCATGCATTGCTTCTACACACACAAATATTGGCAAATATCCAAATAAACAATACTAATAACATGGATATTCTGTCATAAATTCATACATTTTACTTCAGTAACAAAACAGAATTTCATACTGGTTGTGAAGGCGTGAAGTGAGAATTCGATGCAGTTTTCAAAAATATGTGTAGGCCTACATTGTTCCGTAGCTAATTTAGAGTTTTATGCAGTTTATCACTTTTGAACAGATAATTATTTTGCACAGCTATTTTAAGTTTAAATTGCGAAAGTTTTAATTTCAAAAAGTTAGCATCCAATTACTAAATGTTATAACGAAGAACATTTTTTGATTAATCCAACCATTTCATAATTACAAGATTAGTTCCTCTATTTTGTAACTAAGCATTTGTTTTCTTTACAGATTTTAAATACGTAATTAAATTACATATGTAATTTTATATGTGTATAATTAATATTCAATAAGTTATATTATAATATATATATATATATATATATATATATATATATTATATATAATGTGTAATTTTTCTTTTTGTACTTATAATTAATTTGTTATTATTTATTAAATATTAATAACAAAAATTTAATTTTCTATTGACTTGGCAGAATTCAATTAGAATTTAATTTTGATGACATGGCAGAATTCATCAATTCCTTTTTTTTCTTTCTTTAATAGATATAATCATATTTTTCTAGTTTTCTACGTCATCAGATCCTTCAACTTTCCTACTTTTTGTTTTATCTAGATTCTGCTAGTCTCTATGACTCCCAGGTATCTGACGTTTTCTTTTATCCATTGAATATACTACACTCTTTTGCTAATCTGTTCATTGATTTCAGCCATTCGTAGAATGCCAGTCTCTTCTATCTCATTGTTGTCCTTCTACTTTTATAGCATTTCCCGGTGTGTTCCTTGTCGCTTCGTAAGATTGGAAGATTAAGTACTGAGGTTAAGAAGATTTATGACCCCTGGCAAGGACCTTTTGTTCAACTATAGTTCATGAATTTTAGTTCAATAGATTGGTGTCTAAATACGTTTTAGCAAACCACTGACTAGCTCATTCTGTTGGAGGTCCTTAGAGTCCTGGAAACAAAATACCCTTATCCTTCTCTGCAAGAGCTTCATAATCATATATTATGTGACCTACAGTTTCCACTTATTTAATACACAATCTACACACAGTTTCTCCCAGGTGTCTACTCTGCACATGTGTACCGCCTCAGATTACCATTGTTATAGATAAGGTAGATAGATAAAAAAAAAAAAAAAACCTCAGATTACCATTGTTATAGATAAGGTAGATAGATAAAGCAGGTAATTAAAGTATATAAATAATGCAGATAGATAATGCAAATAGATAATGCAGAGAGATAAGGCAAATGGAGAAGGCAATAGATAACGCAAATACAGAATACAGTGATAAGGCAGATTGATAAGGGAGATATAAAAAGCAAATAGATAAGGTAGATTGATAAGACTGAAAGTTAAGGCTGATAGATAATTCAGAGAGAAAGCATAAAGGTAAGGCAGATAAAAAGGCCATATTGTGTTATGTCCAAAATAACTACTGGCCCACCATTCTTAGACATACCATTTTTAAAATACGATTACTATTACAATGCCCTCGAAGTTTCATTTTACCGACAAATCAATTGGCAGCAGACGCTATTGTTGCTTCTTAGTCTGTATGCATGTGTTCCTTGTCTTCTTATGCTTTTTCTTGGGGATGTCAGAACCCTTATTTGCTATGGTGTTATAATACTAAAATTAAAAAAGTAAACTTGCGGTGGTCAGGGTTCATATTCATATTTTCCATGAAAATGAATTTTAAATCTTAAAATATGAATTTCTTTAAAATGTACGAGAAAAAAGTTAATAATTTTTAAAGATTTTGCATAATTTCAATTTCGAAAAAGAATTCCAATACAACGAATTCGTTCAATATATTACCAATATAGTATGTTCATATGTTCTATGACGGTAACTACCACCAGTGAGACTTGTGTATCGCGAGTATTGTTGAGAAACAAAACCTATCAAATCTAACCTAAATGGTATCAGTGTCTATTTTTGTCTTCTTTATTTCTGTCTGACTTTAGAAAGTCGCGTCGGTAAAAGCTCTTTTGTTTGTATCGATTGCTCTATTTGTGGATTATTGTCTCACTTCAGATGAGAGCTGACAATGGCGAGTTGAACAAATCATTTCCAACAACTGTTGCATTCAGGGATAAATGTGACGTGAAGTTGTAAAGCATACAATGGCGGCAAATGTTTGTATAAACGCCGGGAGTGACCGTCATCAGTTCCCGTCACTAGCAGAAAGCCATCTTTGCTGTTTGCATGTTTCACAATATTGATTGATCGAAATGTTTACTGCTTCAAGATTTTACAAACTCTTGCCAAGTGGTTGACCAGAATGTTATGAAATAATATGATAAATGTTTTATAGAAAAATTGTAGTTTTGTAAATTAGTGATCGGTGATATTAATTTATTTATATTTACCGAAATTTCGATTATATATAAATATGATACGGCGTCTAATGACGTCAGAGTAACATGTCATAAATCACCAAAACCTAAACTCACATTTTCATTTACAGTCAATATTAAACTTAATATAATCTCCATAATACATAATGTTATTGTAGCCATCATTTAGGCTTAAGATATTTTCATGTAAAACCTAAATAAAAGTAATATCTCAATAAATTATCAGTCTATGAATGCAATAAAGAAGAACTCTAAAGCAACCGTAATTTCAATTATAGATAAATCTATCTAATCACCTCAGCGTAGCATATCAAAAATCACCGAATCTTGAACTAATCTTAAATAAAGAAAGCACCTACAGCACATTTTCATTCGCAGTCCATTGTAAATTAAATATCATATTCATAATAATATTGTAACCATCATTTAGGATATTTTCATATAAAACATAAATAAAAAAATGAAATAAATGAATGAAAAATATGTACGAAAAATGAAGAATAACCAAATTGTTTGTAAAAAAATAAGAACAAAAAAAAGTAAAAGAAGATGTAATTCAAAATGCTCCTTTTTATGCATTTTTAACGATAATTACGATGGTGAAGTTATTACAAAAAACAGTTTTTGTGCCAAATTTAAATAAAAATGGACCGAATTGCGAACGTAAACATGCTAAAACACACACACACGATATATATATATATATATATATATATATATATATATATATATATTAGTGATATTATTTTATTTATATTTAATGTTTACAGTACCGAAATTTTGATTATATATAAATATAATACTACGTCTAATGACGTCAGGGTAACTTGTCATAAATCACCAAAAACATATATAGGTTTTACCACAAGGGCTGCTTCAAAATGCTCATTTTACTATAGAAAATCGTTAAAACGTTTGGTAATCATAAAAAACCCATTCTAGAGATTTTCAAGGATCTGATCTTTCCAAGTCCTCTGAGTTCAAAAGTGTATACTTGTGTGTGTGTGTGTGTGTGTGTGTGTGTGTGTGTGTGTGTGTGTGTGTGTGTGTGTGTGTGTGTGTGTGTGTGTGTGTGTGTGTGTGTGTGTGTGTGTGTGTGTGTGTGTGTGTGTGTGTGTGTGTGTGTGTGTGTGTGTGTGTGTGTGTGTGTGTGTGTGTGTGTGTGTGTGTGTGTGTGTGTGTGTGTAAGAGAGAGATGTAGCATTAATATTCACAATTTTGTTCCAGTTTGATTCAATCTTGGCAAAAAATTAGATTTGAAAATAGGTTAGACAATTTATTTTTCCCAAGAAATACTTTTCAACATTTTTAAAAGACTGACAATTTAAAAGCTTTAAATTTAACTTTTAAACTTTAAAATTAACTTAACTTTTTGTACTGAATTTACTTGAAAATCTGATTTTACTATCGTAACCAGCATAAAAATTGCATAAATTAGCATGAGTTTCTGAAATTCATTGAAATTAAGAAATTGATTTTGAAGGTGGTCAGGACTTATTTTTAAAAGTAATTTAAAAGTTTAAAACACTAATTTATGTAGAATGTAATGCTGAATATGATTATGATGGTAAGAACAGAAAAAGATATGATTCAAGAAAGGGTCTAACAGAAAAAAATATTTTAAAAATTCGCTTCTATCACGTCTGCGGGATAGCTGTTTGTCGTGAATACTTTCACTGGTATGATGGACGTAATAAAGTTTGTTCAATGTTTTGGCCGCGTTTATTTAATCACTAAGACTTCGGGTTCTGGCTGGGAGGTATTTAGCCGCTCCAACAATTTAACTATAAAGTTTCCCGGCCCAGAGCTGCTCGACTGTCTAATTACCCCCTCATTAACCCTCATGTAGGCTTTGAGCCAATCAGACTCTGTTAATTTGCTTCCAAAATGTTCGCTATAAATTATCCTATATTTTGAAGACTTATAGAATTAGGAGTAATAAGGAATTATAAGTAGACCTACTAATTTTATTTTGATATGAAATAAGCGCTGTATGCAGTTGTCTCGATGTGGGAGGGAATTTTCAAAAAGAAACTATTTCAGAACAACTTATTTCATCTTGCATTAAAAAAAAATCTACATTCATCAACATTCAGTGTTGGAATCTGCATTGATTACAATTTAAATGTTTCAAACAAACTCTAACGCGATAGCAGATTTTTTTAAATATGAAGATTACAAATCTGGAATATCCGCAATTTTAAATTGGATGAAAATATTTTAATAAGTACCACATTTGTCCGGACTTGTACTAAAATTTATTGCTTTTTTTAAGTGTTTTAAATAAATTACACCAAAAATTGTGAACTCTAGAGTGATCACACACATACTTTCATTTCAGTATCGTATTGTAAGTTAGAGATGCAAGTGATTTCATTTCGTTCTGAGTGTTAGTCCACTATACTTAAACTATCCCCATTAAGACTTATATGTTGAAATCAACAAATCAAAAGTATTTTACTTAAATTAATGGATTTTGTTATCTTGAATTTCTTACAAGTGATAATAAAATAATAACGACCGAGAGATTTTTAACAACCTGCAGATTAAATTTTAAAAAACGCGTCTATAAACTAATACTGTTAAAATTTGTCTATTGATATATGTTTAATTTACAAACATATTTATTAATAGAACAATGCAATAAAATACATAAGGCTGTTCACGTGTAACATTACAAAATATTTAAGGTTAGACTTGTGTTTTTTAAAATAAAACATACATAATTAAATTGTTAATTGTAATAAAAAAGAGCCGCCTTGGTGGTCTAGTGCAGGGGTCTCCAAACTACGGCCCGAGGGCCACATCCGGCCCGCGGACAGATTTTGTCCGGCCCGCGGAGAGCTAGCATACTTGAAAACTCCTTTTAGAGAACATATTTTTTATAGCAAATTAAATTTAGTTTACTGAAGTATTCTAATTTTATGTTGAATAATTATTAATATGTCTTAAACTTAAACACGCACAAACACGTTTTAAGGAGGTACGCACTATTTTATTTCACAACAGTGTCATAGGAACTGACTTATGGTTGCGCCACTAGCCTTCTTATATATTCCAATTACTGCCATCTAGAAGTGAGTGGAAGACACCAGAACTTTCTCGAACCAACGAGATTATTCTGTACGTGCTATTAGCGCCATCTGTTAGCGATAGAAGGTACTACCTATTTCCCCTTGTGTCCACCAGATGTCGTGTCACGTTACTCCTCATGGCTCGTACTCTACGACTAATCTAGAAATTACAGATAATGACAGGAAAATTAATAATATGCAGTGTTGCCGTTTTGCGGACTTTAGTCCGATTTGCAGCCTTTTTTAAACGTTGCGTACTTTTTCGGACTTTTTTTTTCATCAGTGGACTATTTCACTTTTTACCACCGGCAACAATGATAATATGGTTTTGGCCCTCGGAACTTACTGGAGTAATCAGTATGGCCCTAAGGCTGGAAAGTTTGGAGACCCTTGGTCTAGTGGATAGCGTACTAGGCTTTCACCCCGAGGACCCGGGTTCGATTCCCGGCGAGGGCATGGCATTTTCATACGCTATAAATCATCCCACCGTTTACATTAGCCCAAGTGTGCACAATAGTCGGACGTTAAAAAAAAAAAAAAAATGTAATAAAAAAGTACACTTTACAAAGTTAGTAATGGGCCACTAAACAGTAAAAATAGGAATAAATCTAATATATAAAAAGGTATACGTATGGAGTTCGGGGAGTTACCGACAGAAGCAAAGTTTTTGTTAATGATATTATTGCTGAATATACAATTAGTTTAAAGATATGTTTACAAATATCTCTTTTTGTTTAAATAAATACCATACGTGAACCTAGCTTAGATATTATTTACTGTAGTTATAATAAAATATCATTTGTCTGATTAATTCGTAACGAACAGCTGATTTCATTGAACTGCTGATAGGCGAAAATAAGTTTCAGGTTATGTTGTTAAAAACTAGCAATATTAACAACAATTATTATAAACGTTTTCATCATTTTGAATGTATTACAAAAGGTTACAACGTGCACGTGTTCTTCAATTGAGGGAAAATACCGAAACCAAAGTAACACAACGTTTTCATATAATACGCGTGTACTGTTATCGAAAAGGATGGAGAAAAAGAAATGGAAAAAAGAAATTCGTTTGGTCGTTTCCGTTTCATAATTCCGTTACATTAAAAAGGTTCAGGACACTTTTTTACTCACTATTTTCACCAATACTAACATAAAACCTTCGCTTCAACATGCGGTCTATATCTGTATTACAATAATGACAAAAATATTGTTTGATTCATTTTTAAAAATTTGATATTTTTGCTTAAGCTTTTTAAAATTTCATAACAAATGTTTCGTTTTGACTGTTTATATTGAAACTAGATCATAATTTTGAAAATAAACTTTTGTAAGCTGAATTAAGTTTGGATTTCTGACACTACACAAAATTGTCCAGTTACATATATTTGAAAACTAATGTTTAGACGCTCGTTTTTACCTAAAGACAGACATATATGTTCGTACACATCTGGTGACTTACTAAGAATATTTTTTTTCAAAACATATGTAATTTATTTCACAAAACATAAGCAACTGAACTAAACCACTACGGCACTAACCAGGGTAAATAATGTATTCTGAACAAGATGGATTGACGAAGGGTTGCGGAGTGGGTGTATTACCCTGCTTCAGTGTTATTCAGATTGTTTAGAAGTGAGTTATTGGCGTGGCCATTACTATGATTGACGCTACAAATAGGCTTATTTATTACAGGTTTCTTTGAATGGCGGCGAAAGTGCTTTCTTATCGAAAAGCTTGTTTCATAAAACTTGACATTTTATGAACGAGACAAAAACACGCCTCAAGTAACTTGACATTAAGTCGACTCCATAAATGTGTGTTTCATCAATTGCGCCGTTTTATCAACTTATTAAATCCGTGTCTTATAAAATTTGAAATTATATCAACGCAGCAAATTCACGTATCACGTAACTTGACATTTTGTCGATTCGACAATTGTAGGTTTTGTAAAATGTGTCATTTCAACAACTCGACAAATCTATGTCTCAGATAGAATTATAAACAATTCTAAATTATAACAATTCTATGTTTCGTAAAACTACATTTTATCGACAAATCCAAGACTTACAAAACGACATTTTATCAATGCGACAAATTCATGTTTCACATTTTGTTAACTAGACTAGTATGTTTTATAAAATGTAGCATTTTATCAACGGGACAGATTTATGTCTTACAAAACGACATTTTATCAAAGAGACAAATTCATGTTTCACATTTTGTTAACTATAAAATAGTATGTTTTATAAAATGTAGCATTTTATCAACGGGACAGATTTATGTCTTACAAAACGACATTTTATCAAAGAGACAAATTCATGTTTCACATTTTGTTAACTAGACTAGTATGTTTTATAAAATGTAGCATTTTATCAACGGGACAGATTTATGTCTTACAAAACGACATTTTATCAAAGAGACAAATTCATGTTTCACATTTTGTTAACTAGACTAGTATGTTTTATAAAATGTAGCATTTTATCAACGGGACAGATTTATGTCTTACAAAACGACATTTTATCAAAGAGACAAATTCATGTTTCATATTTTGTTAACTAGAAAATAGTATGTTTTATAAAATGTAGCATTTTATCAACGGGACAGATTTATGTCTTACAAAACGACATTTTATCAAAGAGACAAATTCATGTTTCACATTTTGTTAACTAGACTAGTATGTTTTATAAAATGTAGCATTTTATCAACGGGACAGATTTATGTCTTACAAAACGACATTTTATCAAAGAGACAAATTCATGTTTCACATTTTGTTAACTAGACTAGTATGTTTTATAAAATGTAGCATTTTATCAACGGGACAGATTTATGTCTTACAAAACGACATTTTATCAAAGAGACAAATTCATGTTTCATATTTTGTTAACTATAAAATAGTATGTTTTATAAAATGTAGCATTTTATCAACGGGACAGATTTATGTCTTACAAAACGACATTTTATCAAAGAGACAAATTCATGTTTCATATTTTGTTAACTAGAAAATAGTATGTTTTATAAAATGTAGCATTTTATCAACGGGACAGATTTATGTCTTACAAAACGACATTTTATCAAAGAGACAAATTCATGTTTCATATTTTGTTAACTAGAAAATAGTATGTTTTATAAAATGTAGCATTTTATCAACGGGACAGATTTATGTCTTACAAAACGACATTTTATCAAAGAGACAAATTCATGTTTCACATTTTGTTAACTAGACTAGTATGTTTTATAAAATGTAGCATTTTATCAACGGGACAGATTTATGTCTTACAAAACGACATTTTATCAAAGAGACAAATTCATGTTTCATATTTTGTTAACTATAAAATAGTATGTTTTATAAAATGTAGCATTTTATCAACGGGACAGATTCTTGTCTTACAAAACGACATTTTAGGAAAGAGACAAATTCATGTTTCATATTTTGTTAACTATACAATATTATGTTTTATAAAATGTAGCATTTTATCAACGGGACAGATTCTTGTCTTACAAAACGACATTTTAGGAAAGAGACAAATTCATGTTTCATATTTTGTTAACTATACAATATTATGTTTTATAAAATGTAGCATTTTATCAACTGGGACAGATTCATGTCTTACAAAACGACCTTTAGTCAATTCGAAAATTACTTGTAAGTCTCGTAAAATGTGTCATTTTATCAAAAATACAAATCCATGTCTTATACAACTTGAAATTGTATTAACTATACATATCATAAAACATATCATTTCCATGTCTCACAAAACTTGACATTAAAAAAAAATCATTAAAAATAGCATAAAAATAATGTTTCATGAAACTTTTAGGTTCCATCAGCTAGGCAAATTCATGTCTGACAAGACGTGACAATTTAAATAATTCTGAGTTTCGTAAACCGAAGCATCTTATAAATAGGAAAATTTATGTTTAATAAAATTAGTTATAACTGAAACACTATCAGACACAATAGGAAAAAAGAGAATTGATTTTTATGGGCACATCCTCCAAATGGACAAAAATAGACTAACCAAAAAAATATTTGTCTACTTTCGCAGTAGAAGAGCCAAACCACTTTGGTTTAGAGAAACGGAGAAAGACATAACAGAACTGCAGATCACTGACACTATGCTCATGGACAGAACAGCCAAAACAATAACCAAGGACAAGAAGCAACGGTTCCAAGGCAAAGTCAAATCCAAGCGAACGATCCAAATCTCTGACGAAGAAAGAAAAGCAAGATCACAACTATGAAGCAATACTGGGCTACGAGGAAGGCACAGAGCATTGAGAAGTGATTGATTTGGTGTACCCCAAAGTTGGGTGAAACAAATAAAGAAAAATTAGTTATTTTTCAACGTGACAATGACATGTTGTCATTTTTTACATTTTGTGAATCTGACAAACACTTGGCAGATTGTTAACACGACATCAACGCTTCATAAAACTTCGTGTTTTGTAAACAAATACCCTAATGTTTCATAAAACGTTTTGCAAGACAATAAAACTAATAACTTATGTAATTTTGTCTAGGTGATAAATTTATGTTGCATAAAACTTTGCAGACACGTCAACGCGACAATTTTATGTGACATTAACTTGACATCATCAATGCTACCTTCCAAAGACTTTTTTTTAAGAAGAAAATTATATTTTAATAAAATATCACACATATTATTTCTCTAGTCAATATCCCTTTTTCTCAGCATATACAATTCGTACAGGCATAAATGAGGTATCTTTAAAAAGATTGTTAACCAGCTTGTCATAGTGCAAAACAATGTTGCGTTAAAACTTTACTGTTTGTGGACAATTTTAATATAAAAGACACTTTTAACTGTCTTAGGCAAAACGGCATCATGGATGCCCAGCTCGTATGCGCATGCGCGGCATCACAAATTAAACAACATTTTGAATATTTTATGAAGCTAACTTATTAATCACGAATAGACAATCCCATTTCAGATGCTACTTTTTGTATAACGTGCTTAGAACAAAAATTCTTAGAAGAAAATGAAATACAAGAATTACAAGAAGATTACATTCTTACATCAAATATTGTTTACAACAAGGTATTGTAATGCCCTGTAACAACTTTTATTAAAAACAGTTATCTCTATTCAATTGTATATAATTCAATTACTTATAATTTTATGCTTATTATTTCAAACCGATCACTTTTCGATTTATTTTTTAAACACGTTTCCCCTTCCTTCCAACTACCGCCCTCACCCCAACGACTACTCTTATTCAAAAGGCTGTGTTTACTTAAAACTTCCATAGTGCGAAATTTCGCACGGGATCCCTGGTGGTAATTAACTCGTCAATACCATATTACACAAAGCTTAACTTTATATCGTATAATTCAATGCCATAATTTAGCGTTGTGTAAAATTTGGCATCACGCCAATGCGAATGCAGTCCAGTAAAAATACAAAAAAATGGTTAAATACTGATGTGGTTAACTTTGGAAGTTAAACATACTAAACGATACAGCTTTGATTGTTGTTGTTATTTTAAGGCGAAAAGCACATTGAGGCTATTATCGCCTCCCTAAATGTAAGTGTGAGTGTAAATGTGTGTTAGACTCGGGTACCGTGAGATACGTCTAAATCCTCTCAATAGGTGCAGCTAGTCTGCATCCCCCTGCGGGACAAATACATGTCTGAAATACAGCTTTGATAAACATTACTTAATTGGTTTTTTTCAAAATTTTGTAACAATCAACGTTTAAAACTCTTGAACAGTTTTTCCGCAGTAAGGAACTAGTCCACGTTTTTAATAAAAACGATTGTTTTTATAAAGTTTAAATTTAAATCTAAAATTTTGAAAGCTATAGTGTCAACATAAAATATCCATAACTATAAATATATAAATAAATAAATATATATACATATATACCGGTTGATGTCCCGAGTCTGGGTTTTACTACGATGAAGGCATTAATAGCTCATTTAAAACGGAAACAAAAGACATTGACTGTTTTATTTTATTACTGAGCTGAATTTAATAAGAGTCTTTATGATCGCCGGTTATTGTAATTTTAATTCTTGTTTAATAATCAAACATAATATATTATTGATTATTATAACTCTTAAGGATATTAAAGTATTTTATAGCACAATTGTGCATTAATGTGGAATAATTACTTGTTCTTCATATTGCTTCGATTATATCATAAACACAAACAATTATAATCCGTCCTGACGGTCCCACACGTGGAAACGTAATTACGTTTTGACATATTTGAACTATTCCGGACGCTTTGAACTATTTCATTATTTGAACGAATATTGAACGAAATATTAGTTGCTCTGGAAACAGATTTAAATAATTTAATTTTACATTAGTTGCTCTGGTAATAGATGGTAACAGATTTAAATAGTTTAATTTTAATATTAGTTGCTCTGGTAATAGATTTAAATAATTAAACTTAAGTATTAGTTACTTTGGTAACAAAATTAAATAATTAAACTTTAATAAAAATTATTCTGTTAATAGATTTAAATATTTATATTTTAATAGTAATTGCTTTCAGAACCTCAATTAGACCATCAACTTGGAGAATACCAGACGGGTTTCCGGAAAAGGAGATCCTTGAACTACCAAAAGTCAAGGGCTAAATCGTATGTTATCACTTTTATTGACTTCTAAAAAGCATACGACTCTATAGATAGGGAATCCTTATTCTCGGTTCTGAAGGAACTAGACCTTGATAACAAAACCACAAATCTTATCAGGGAAACATTAACTAATACATTCTCCAAAGTTCAATTCATGGGAGAACTTTCCACCCCTTTTCAGATTAAAACAGGAGTCCGACAAGGAGATGGACTCTCTCCATTGTTATTTAATTAAACTCCAGAAAAAGTAGTTAGAGAGTGGAACGTGAATACTCATAGTGGAATCAGACTAGGAACTAAGAACAAAGACATTAAGGTAAATTGTTTGGCTTTTGCGGATGACATGGCCTTACTAGCTGAGACATTGGAAGAAGCTAAGGAACAGACTCTTGAACTCCAGAAGCAAGCGTTAAAAATGGGTCTCAAAATTTCATTTGAAAAGACTAAAATTGACAAACATACAAAAACCACCAAAAAAGCTTCAAGTGAGAGAACAATACATTGAGATAATGAAAGAATTCAAATATCTTGGGGAATGGATCAGCTGGAACGCCCTAGAGAAAAAAGCTATGGAATCTAGGAGAAATAAAGTTGAATTAGCCTTCCAAATTACCAAAGACACATACAAAAAGAAGTCCCTCTTCTGGAATACAAAGATAAGGCATTATCATAAGGTAATTAAACCAGAAGCCTTATATGCAGCTGAAACATTATCTCTCACAACCCAAGGCCCACTTGAAAGGCTGGAGATCAAAGAAAGAAAGATATTACGAAAAATCTTAGGCCCCAAATTCCGTAACAACTAATTACTCCACATCAGGAATGAAACTCTTTACCAAAAAACTGAAACACTATCAGACACAATAAGAAAAAGGAGAATTGATTTTTATGGGCACATCCTCCGAATGGACAAAAATAGACTAATCAAAAAAATATTTGACAACTTTCGCAATAAAAGAGCCAAACCACTTTGGTTTAGAGAAACAGAGAAGAGAAAGACATAACAGAACTACAAATCACTAACACTATGCTCATGGACAGAACAGCCAAAACAATAACCAAGGACAAAAAACAACGGTTCCAAGGTAAAGTAAAATCAAGCGAACGATCCAAATCTCTGACGAAGAAAGAAAAGCAAGATCACAACGAATGAAGCAATACTGGGCTACGAGGAAGGCACAGAACATTAAAAAGTGATTGATTTAGTGTACCCCAAAGTTGGGTGAAACAAATAAAGAGAGTAATTGCTTTAGTGACTCATTTAAACAATAAAATTTTAATGTTAATTGCTTTCTTAACAGATTTATGTAATTCAATCTTAACGTTGTTTGCTTTGTTAAAAGATTAAATAATTAAATTTTAATATTAGTTGCTTGTTAACAGATATGAATATCTAAATTTAAATATTAGTTGCTAGAGTAACTGATTTAAATAATTTAATTTTAATATTAGTTGCTTGTTAACAGATATGAATATCTAAATTTAAATATTAGTTGCTAGAGTAACTGATTTAAATAATTTAATTTTAATATTAGTTGCTTGTTAACAGATATGAATATCTAAATTTAAATATTAGATGCTAGAGTAACTGATTTAAATAATTAAATTTTAATATTAGTTGCTTGTTAACAGATATGAATATCTAAATTTAAATATTAGATGCTAGAGTAACTGATTTAAATAATTTAATTTTAATATTAGTTGCTTGTTAACAGATATGAATATCTAAATTTAAATATTAGATGCTAGAGTAACTGATTTAAATAATTAAATTTTAATATTAGTTGCTTGTTAACAGATATGAATATCTAAATTTAAATATTAGATGCTAGAGTAACTGATTTAAATAATTTAATTTTAAAATTAGTTGTTTTTTGAACAGAATTGAATACTTAAATTGTAATATTGGTTGCTTTAATAAACAATTTTAGTTACTGAACTTTTATATCTATTGTTTCATTAATGGATTAAAATAATTAAATTTTAATTGCGTTGGTAATGAATCGCCCCTCGTTACAGTGTCCCAGATCTGGTGGTCGCTCCCCTAGCTCAATTTTCAGCTGATTAAAATAGCTAATTTTCTCTACGGAAACATAACATTCTACATTCGATTCCAAAATTAACGTGCGCACGTAGTAACAGGGCGGCCTGGTGAAATTGTTTGGTATCGATTTGGTATTAATGGACTAATGTGCTTAAGGCTAACTACTGGTTATTGCCTACGGTGTCGATTTTATCAAATAGTGTGGAATAACAGAATGTGTTACACGATGTGAGGACTTTAAAACGAAAATGTTACTGTCTGTTACTGCGCTTGGACCCATGCGAATAATTATAACCAATTTTATAAAATAAATTAAAACCTGTATTTTCAAAATACAAATTTCAATCGTTACAGAGTGTCTCAGAGGAAACAGAATAAAAGTTTTATCGATAGAAATAAATAAAATGAATGATGCAAACACGACGCATTTTTTTAATATTCAGTTATTTCCCTCTAAAAACCTTCAACCGGTTCGAGACAAGTATCCAAAAATATCTACAAAAATTGGCCTAATATCTCAAAATTAGTACAACATAATTTAATTTGGCTAGTAAAGAATGGCTTGTAAATTAAAATCAATCCCAACTTATTTATTTCCAATCCAATCAATTTATTTTTAGTTATCGATTTACTTACAAACCCGTAAACTTCTTTTTATTTAAAACATATTATACTGCATTTAGTCTTTAATCTTCATAAATAATATATTTTTTGGAAAAAAAACTTTTGAAGTTTTGAAAAATCAGACCACTAGTCCAAAACTAATTTTGCAGAGAAAGTTTCTGTAACATTTTGGCACTATTTATTATAACGAAGTTATTGTAGTCCAAAAATAAAAATAAAATTGTGTTAAACTCTAATTTATTGTGATTTACTTTAGGTTTCTTATTAACATCCTTGGAGGTCGTCAATACGTGCAAGTCGTAGGGAAGAGGTGGTGATCACCCGTCTCCGTTTTGGTCGTTCCTTGCTAACGCATGGATTTCTGATGGGAGGCGGGAACCCACCTGAATGATAGTTCTGTAGGGAAACCATCACAATAAAACATATACTGCTCGATTGTGATGGTTTCCAAAATGTGCGTGTCATGTGTGGTCTGAGCAATTGTTTTCAGACGATGTTGGGAGATAGTGCATCGGCCGTTGACCGGATCCTAGACTTCCTTCATCGTCTGAATTTTTTATAAATAAAAATTAATTTATAATTTTGTTATTGTTTGTGGTAGGGCGCCTTTACAGGCCTGAAAAGATTGTTTATATTTGCTGCTTTATTAATTTATTTATTAAGTTGTTTTTTTGTTATTTAGTTTTAGGTATGTTTATATTTCTTTTATTTGTCTTGTTATTGTTGTAAGGCCAATTTACAGCCCTACAATAATTTGTATGTATGTTGTTGTTTTTAGATATATATTATTGTTAACTGGTTTTAGTCATATATCTATAACTGTTATTATATTTTGTTTTTTTTTTTGTTCTTTTATATTTTTATTTTGAGTATCTGTGATGATAACCACATCGGTTTTTCGCCGGCCAAAAAAATTAACAATAAATTCCTTGGATCTGATTTCTGGATTGAAAACCACTAAATTTTCACATTAATTTCTGCTCCAGTAATTGTATTAGTCACTCTTGGAAACAGAAATCACGTTTAAAATTCAAGGAACCGTAACGAAGGGATTCGGACCTTTGAATAAATGAATTTACTATTATTTTGATGAAAAGAGTACGGATGTGTGTTGAAACACAAACCCCTGACCTAGAGGTCAGCGTGTTCATTTCAAAGTTATCTAGGTTTTTCTATGACGTTCCATTTAGTATTTTCCTATATAAATTTGATAATATCTAATATTTTGTAGATTACTGTTTTGAACATTTAGCATATTTAGATTAGTGTCGCTATATCTGTACAGGCTCAGTATATCGTAACTCCCAAAATGTTTCACATTTGCAGGCAACAAACATTGAGATTAAATTTGTCTCCCCAAGGTATCATCTGTCTTCAACTCATTACCTAAGTGTCAAGTTTTTATCCTCCTCTCCACTACTTTTACGTCCACTCCTCCAAACTTTCCCCAATTTAACGTAAATTAAATGGCGCTAAAAATTGCAGAACTTTCTTTCAACGCTCGATTAATCGTGAAGTCAGGACATGTATTAATTACAGTAAATATTTTATTTAAGTTATGTTGTCACATTACGTTTCCTTTCTTTTTTTTATGTCACTTTCATCTATCACATTGTAAGGTTAAAACATTAAAATAAATAACACACATCACACAGTTACAAAGTACGAATGTTTTTGGTGCTCACCATGTGTCTACAGAACTGTCTGCTTGCCTCTAGTAGGAAATATGACCAAATCTACTGCGGATTCAAGAAAAAAAGGAGTTTTCAAAACAAAAACTCCCGTTTAATTAAAATATACAGACCCAAACCGCCTATAATGAATTTTGTTATAAAAATAGCAACATTTTGTTTTATCACACTTTGTACACTAATCTAAATAAATCTATCGTACGATATGTAGAGCGATTACAAAAAATATTGATTTATTTATTTTATTTTATCTATCTATAATTCGGTCTACAACGTTCTACGCCGTCTTCCGATCTCCAACCTCCACCGATCGTGGTCCCACCACAGGTCTTCTGGTAGATCCCTTTTTTTTATTTCATTTTCGACTCCCTCTCTCCAGCTCAGTCTCGGCCTTCCTCGTTTTCTTCTTCCAGGTGTTCGCCATTGCATGATTGTTTTGGGAATTCGCACATCCGGCATTCTTTGTACATGCCCGTACCAAACCAGTTGTTTTGTTCTTATATCCTCTACAAGTGTATGCCTTACGTCCATTATCCTCCGTATACTTTCATTTCTCACTCTCTCTTTTCTTGATCTTCCTGCTGCTCTTCTCCAAAAGTCCATCTCAGTAGCCAACAGCATTCTTTCTGTTCTGCTCTTAATTGGCCATACCTCACTACCATATGTTATAATGCTTTTTACAATTGTGTCATAAATTCTTTTTTTATTCTCTTTTGAAATGTTTTGATCCCACAACATCCCGTTCAGCATAGATACAGTTCTCCTTCCAAATACTATTCGTTCTTTAATTCCTTCATCTAATGTACCGTCTTGTCAAGTACGTATAATTTTGAGAATACTGTATCCTCCGTCCATCTTCTAAAATTATGTCATGCTGCCGTCCTCCAATGCACATGCACTCCGTTTTCCCCAGATTCACTTCAAGTCCCCACTTACTGTATTCCTCTATTAATTTGCGAGCCATATATACGAGGTCCTCATGATCTTGTGCGAGGACAATCTGGTCGTCCGCAAAACATAGCGTGTATAGAGTGTTGTCATCTTGTAGAGGAATGCCCATACTTTTTTACATTTGTTTTTCCATTTTATTTTTTATTTTATTTATTTTATTTTTATTTTTTGTTTTTCCATTTATTTTATTTTATAATATTACAAATCTCGGATTCAAAGTTCAGTTTGTGCCTTGGCTATTTTTCAAATTCAGAATCACTTAACATTATTAAAATAAACTCTTTATAAAATATAGTAAACAAATTCTAAAGACTATGCTAACATTTCAGTTTACTTAGTAACTAGACGTAGTAAGGTGATATGCGGGTGAAATATCTGAAGTGATTGTGCATGATTTAACAAAATAATATGATGAATTTAAATTTAGGCTGGTCTTGTACATCAGGCTGGTTTTTTTAAATCAGTCTGTAAATTTTCACTAATTATAAAACAGATTTAAGAGTTTTTTTGGATTGATTATGTCCTCAAATCATAAGTGGATTAAAGCCACTGGTGGAATTTTGAATTTAGTATTAAAAAGTATCACACACAGTTTTTATAGCTTACAGTTATGTTAGCAGATATATTATTTTCTGTTTCAGAATTTTGTTAAATATTGAATAAAATGGATGTTATGATGCTGTTCCACGTTGGTTTCTTAATTTGACTGATTTATAATTACTTTTTATTTAAATATTTAACTTTTCTTTTCAAATGCTTTGACCAAAATCATCACAAATTTACAATGGCTTCCACATTTTAAAGTTTTTCTCCTTCTCTTTTTTGTTCTTATATTGTTCATTTATTGAGGTAATTCTTTTATTAATTTATGTTTTATATGAAAGTATCTTAAGCCATAAATGATGGTTACAATATTATTACGTATATGATATTTAATTTATTATGAACTGCGAATGAAAATGGGCTGTAAGTATTTTCTTTCTTTAAATTTAGTTCAGGGGTTCGGCTACCCCTATTAAATATATTTATGCATAATTAAAATTTCTCTATTTTCACACTAACAGTAGGTATAATACTTTAAATTAACGATTAATCTAAGTAAAATCTGGTAAAAATGTATGGCAATTGAGGAAAATGTATTCACCGACTACTAGGAATAATTTTCGTTAATATCACAAGTTCGATTTTTGAAATAAAAATGTTTTTATTTCAAATTACGTCACAATTCCACGTGTGTTTTTTTAAAGTTAAACAAAAAAATTTTTAGTTATCCGTCACAGAAGCTACTAACTTTGGAACACATATCTTATTTTATAAATACTTCATAGAAAGATTAAGGAAAACTCATTTTTCAATTGAAATTTTCAAATTAAATCTAAAATAATTTATCAAACAGAACTAAGAACTAAGAATAATCATTCTGTTTCAAATATAAGCAAGAATAATACAATGTTTACCCTTTAAAATATAAAGCCTTTTATTTAAAATGCAAAGCTGCATCAAATTGCATTAAGTAACATAAAAGCTCGCTTCGCTCTACTCTAAAATGTAGAGTGACTTTATTGTTTTCGTATTGGCTTCTTCTTAGAGTCTGTTTTATAGTTTATAATAAACGAGATGGTGAATATTTAATTTTGCTTTGGAAATTGAGTTAAAGTAATTTCTATTTATAAAGAACTATGACATAATTATTTTCAATTTCCCTTTAAAACTGTATTAAAATGCACACTATGTAAGATTTCAAATGTCTTTTCGTTTAAATTGTATAACATTTATTTAAATTAAAATATGGGTGAAAAGAAAACTTACAGATTTCTTAGATAATTATGTTTTAATAGATATTGACGAAGTAGTGAAACATTTATTTTTGTTTTTTCAATTTAATGACGTAAAGTCTGGAAATAAAATAATTGATTATGACGGAGTTTGGCAATTAGGTCTAGTTTCCCCCATCTGTTTTTTGGCCAAGAAAAAGTTTAAAAAAACTGACTAATTTAGTCCAAGAACAAAACGTACATCTTTTTTGTTTGATATCCGCATAGCACCAATTTTGGGAACTAGTGGAAAGAAAAATTTGAAAAATTTGTCAAAATCGAAAATCAATTTTTTTTAGAAAATTTCCATTGAAAATTAGAGCAGCAATCTTCCTTTTGAATAATTACAAAATTTTATCGACTACTCAAAAAGTGATTTTAAGTTCTAAATTTAATGGAAACTCTTAATAGGTTAAATTTTCTACAGATGTGTAAAACTATAACATCCATTTTTAGCAGCGTTTTGCTCCAAAAGGCAACGCTAAACACTAACGCACTAAACATAAACAAGCTGTGGGTCGCTCAGTAAAAGTTTTTGACACATTTTTAAATAAATATTCGCATTTAAATTTTCCGCCGTATTTAACGCACACTGTGACTTTCGTCTTGTCTGGAATGATTAACGTCTTGCAGTAATAATATAATTAAAGGAAGGAAATTAATTAATTGAGCGCTGCAGCTGCCGGAGAGGGTTGTGCTTTCGTGACGTGACGTGACGCTTAATGTGAGTTTTTATTAACGCAGCTGATACCTTGCTCGGTAATGGCTTTATATAACGCAGATATATGTTCTCTCCGCGTATCAATGCATCAACTGTAACCGTGATGGACATTAAAGCCGGCCAAACCGGAACGTACGTCAAATCACGTTAAATAATTAAATTTATCTTATTTTTTAGTGAGAAAACAATATCTCCATCAACATCGTATGATTGAAATAATTTTTATTTATTATTCTTTACATGAAAAAAATAAAAAAAGTCTTGGCCACACAATAGCTCATTATGAAATTTAAATAGATGATAATATTTCACACACACACACACACACACACACACACACACACACACACACACACACACACACACACACACACACACACACACACACAACACAGTGAATAACAACTTGGAATAAGAAAACACTTATTAGCAATTTTCCATTGAAAAATTGCTATTAAAGTATTAAAATTGGTAGTGAGCTATTAAAGTAAGCCATCGAAGTAAGACCCAGACTCAAAGAATGAGCACTGATCCTCATCTCCGGATTAATTTTGAGGTATCTTTTAACTTTTATATACAAATATTAAGTATTGATTCAAACATTTGGCAAACATTGATTATTAACCAGCAATAATTCGTTGAACAATTTCAAAATAGCAGACTTTTCAAATATTTAAAAACTCATAAGCTTTTTTTGTCTATTTTTTTAAATCCAATTTCAACATTGTAATCAGCTTTAAAAAACTGCATAAATTAACATTTTCAATTTTCAAAATCTGTTGAAGTTAAGAAAAGTTTTATGCAGTCGAATTAATTTTCATATTTTCAATTTTAGTTGTTGAAGTGTGTGTTTGTGCGCGTGTATATATATATATATGTGTGTGTGTGTGTGTGTGTGTGTGTGTATATATATATATATATATATATATATATATATATATATATGTGTGTGTGTGTGTGTCTGTTTAGAGTTTTATTTATCGTTCCTTCAGTGACTGCCAGGGAAAACATACATTTCAAGGTCACGAGTATAAAACAGACTTTTGAAGATAATTATAAAGTACAATGTATTTATAAACTAAATAAATGTCACTAGGTCACAATGTTGTAACACGGATTTAATTAGTTTATGCCAAAGTCAGCGTTGGAAGTGAATGACAGAAAATAGTGAGAATATAACACGAAAACAGACAGAAAGCGGAAGTCAGCTGATGTGATTAAATACGGAGCCGGAAATCGATTAATTAATTAATTTGTTCTTGTCAAGTCGGAACGTGTTTAATTATAGGTAGCTTTAACGGGAGTCACGCCTTTAGAAGCATTCTTGTGTTCAATTATTCGTTTCCAATCAGACTCCAGGGTGAGTAAAAGTTCTACTAAAATTTGTTACTTTTACACCGTAACGGCTGCGGCCCAAAACGCATTACTTTCAAGGGATGCAAATTGAATCACCATAAATTTCCATTTTTTCAATGAAGGACTAAAATTTAACAGATTTATTTAATGTGCGATTTCATGTGCCTCAACTTGTGGCAGTTTATTGCGCTGCGAAATAAGATTTTGACATTCCAAAAATAATTTGATGCAGGTTATCTATCATTGAAGTGCTTGGAACAAAAAAATTTAAAAAATACTTTAATTTAAAAAAACGGATAGATAGATTTGTCCGAACTTTGTTCTGTTAAAATTGTATATCATTAGAGTTTTAGGTGTATATAGCCTGTTTTATACGCTTTTTTTAACTAAATAAATTTTTCCAAAAGTGAGACTCTATATCGAGTTCTTGAACCCTGAAAAATAATAGTATATACAAATGTTAGAGCCATTTTTAAGAAAGAAGGACACACACATACGCGCAGTTCTATACAATACCAGATTTGTGCTAAGAGCATGTCTGACGGATGCAAAGTACTCTCAATATCCTGAGTTTCCATCGATGACCTTGAACTATAAAAGGCTACTACGGTCTAAAATTGAGTTTTCCTTTTCTTTCCACTCCTCACGATATGCTTCGTTAAACCCATTACATCGGGAGTTGTATCCAATACCGAGCTACCCAAAATTAATCCTTTAATAGTAATATGATAAGTCTTGAGCGTGTCATATTTTTAGCCGTTCTGTAGAAGGTTTTAAGTGCTTCTGCCTTGATTAAATTGTTTAGAGGAAGAAATGCAGTGACCAAGATGCAAGCATACCTCTGTAAGTTAGCTAGGCTGGTCCAAATGCGTTTACCAGACAAGGGCTCTTTAAGTAACTTTGACCCTTACTACCGCATTATACAGGCACAAAGTTATACATGGTTTGGTGCCCAAATTTGGCATGAATGACCATTGAACTTTCCGCATTGTCCAAATGTTCATTTCAGATCATTAAGGGTCAGTCCTAACAACTTGACTGACTTAGAGACTGCGATCTGAATTCCTTCCAGATTGAGTCAGGAAATAGACTCAAGGTTCTGTTTTTTTGTAAAAGGTACAACTACAGTCTTAGCGGCATTGACACTAACGCCTTCCTTTAGACACCTTGAGAAAAACATCGTAGTCTAACATTCAATCTGTCAATAAAGGTCATAAGCGGCACTTGGGTTAGAACATTCAGGTTATCCACTTCTAGGTTCCCAAGAAATGGTGAACGTACACTTCCCTGAGAACAACCTACGGTAGGGGCAATCTCGAATGTTTTGATCAAGGTTCGATACCTGTATGCGTCTAGAGAGTAACATAGCTCCGAACCATACACAAAAGACGGGATCGGCTTTATGATCTCATAGGATTTATTATCAAATGCGCCTTGGATACCTAAGAAGACGCACAATGCTATTTCCTTAGCTTCCAGGCTCTCTCATCAATTCAACTGAGCAAATGATATAAAATATGCTTACACTATTAATATAACCCGTAATAGCTTACGTGTTATAAGGCTGAAATAAGAGACATTATATTTATTTTATAGATGCTCATTTCTGTCATTAATTTTAATCAGAGCGGAAACTTAAGTATAGTTATGTTCCCCTGGTCGTTATTAAAATTAATTAGCATTTTTTAAATTTGCTATCACACGCATCACAATACTAAACGATATTCTAGTTTAGATTCTATTTTTAATTTTTTTAAACCGGATCTTGACGTTTTAAAAAGATTTTAAATTTACATTTTTTACAGATTTCCTACTTCAAATGCATGCGTCCAGCAATCAGCTGGTAAAATGAGAAACAAAAATGGAAAAACCGTGTCATCGTTTCTCTCTACCAATTTGCTGATTGTTCTCAAACTGTGGTTTCATATACTGCATGAGTTCGTCGTCAGTGTATGTATGATCAGCTCGTTGGTTTATCTATGATCCAAACTACGCGCTATCTGTGTTTACTTACAACTTTGCCGTATGGTGGCGGTCTCTGGGAGTAACTGTGCTCAGTTGTTAGCGCAATGTCTGTCATCATGTCCCTTCAAAAAGTGATATGTAGGTTAGGATTGGTATTCATTTCAAATTTTCTGTTTTTAGTCATAATGGCCGCTCCAAAATCCGTTACCAATAGGAATTCGCTAATAAATTATAGTTAAATGCAGTAATGAAATTGATATTCGTTCGAAGGAAGTAAAATGCAGACATTCTGTGTTAGGGTGCAATAAAATGTAATGCTTTAACTGCGCGGCTATATGGGCTACAGGATAAATGTGCTCAATGATTTATATACCCTGAATAGCAGTGGCTAGATGTACCGCTATATTTATAGCATTCATTTCAGTAATTGCAGGATTTATATTTTAATTTTAAATTGTAAACGATCCTGACATAGCGTTGGTTTGCTGTTATCTTCTTGTAACGTGTTAAGGATTAATTCTGTACAACAGAAAACATTCTTACAGGAAGTGTAAGATTTTAATCCACTATTTCCATTACGGGGGTACGTTACTTCCGCTTTAAGCTAAGTAAAAACGTTATGTAAATTCGCATCGACCAAATCTTGCTGAAATTGCTGGGTAAAAAAAAACCAACAGTTTTTAAAGAAAACAAAAATAATATGTTACATTAATTTGATAAATCTGCTATAATGCTCGATCGCATGTTATTGGAGAATTTCCATTGGAAAATGAGCTATTAAAGCGGTCATTATTATAAGGCTCTCATTTTGAAATGAGCTATTAAAGTAACCACCATAGGAAGAATCAGACCTGTAATGAGTTACAAAAGCGGTAAGGTGCAAGCTTCTCATTTTGGAATGAGCTTAAAATCGGTCATCATGATATGACACAAACCTCAATTTTTTGAAATTAGCTTTTTGAGAAATCCGTGTGTGCGTGCGTGCGTGGGTTATGTGTGTGTGTGTGTGTGTGTGTGTGTTTTAGCACTCTATCGTTCGTAATTTTGATTCAACTGAGCACAAAAATTGATTTTGTTAACAGCTTGGAGAATTCCAGGAAAATACGTTCGACCGTTTCAAATTGTCAGCCCTTATAAATCTTTAGAAAAAAAAATCAATTTTGAAACTCTGTGGTTCCAAAGTAATCTACGTTAGACATCTATATTGTTTGGATTTTTTAAATTTTCAATAAAAGTTTAATACGTTATTTTATACAGATTCCAATGCGGATTACTTTGTGCAAACAGGTTTTCAAAAACATGGGAAAAAGATATTATTTTATCCTTTTTATGATCACTTAATTAAACAAAATTAGGTGGATTTAATTAAGTAATCAGCTTGTTTAGGTAATTACAAAAATGAAATAATTTTTGCTGGCCGGTAACAAAGTATTATTTACGTGATGCTATTGAATGTTTTTGGTATTTAAAAAATGGCTTTAGAGTTAAGTTAAACGAGTTTAAGTATATTAAAGTACGTGTTCTCCCGTCATTTAATTATGATCTAGGAAAAAATGTTGCTATGTTTACAAAATAGCTACGCTAGACAAATGATTATTCGCTTGTTAAGCATTGCTACTAAATAACAAATGATTATTTGAAAGCACGGAACGCTGCAGCATTTCCAACATTCCTTCTGGGCGTGTAAAGCGAAACCTCTGCAACATTCACATTTAATTCATTTTTCTTGTCTCCGGCTTTCAAATTGGAAATTTCTAAACATACACCTGAAGGCAGTCAGGATGTTTTACTGTCTCCAATTACCGTAAGAAACATAACATTTAGTGCATTTATGAGAAACGACGAGTATTCATTTGTGATATTAAATTTTGTTTTAGGAATCCGCCTTGTATGACGTCGCTAGACAGCTGCGTGTCGCCATTTCCGTAGATAAAACAAAGGACATTTATGAATTCGCTCTAGTATTAATTTGTCTATCTGCAAGTAACGTGTAACGTGGGCGGATCGAGCCAGTTTAAAAGAGGGAGCTAACCGAAGGATAAACCCGATAAATCATAAAATATTATTATACGTCAAAAAAAGTACTCGTCTTGAAATCGGGTAGTTACCAACAGAAGCGAAGCTTTTGTTAATAATACGTTTTCTGAATATATAATTAGCTTAAAGATATGTTTAAAGATCTTATTTTGTTTAAACAAATAAATACGTTAACCTAGCTTAGATATTATTTACTGTAGTTATAGTAAAAGATGAGTTGTTTTATATTAATTCATAACTATATAAACTACTGTACAGTCACTCGGCTAACAACCAGTCCTACTCGTCACCCAAGGTTTGTAACAAAGCAACGTCGACTCCCTCTTGCTCAAGCAGCCTCCGTAAGAAAGCAGTTGTCGCCTTACTGGAGGGAGGTTGACGAACTACTCTCATCCTTTGTAGGAGTAGAAATAACTCTGAAGACAACCCTAAAAAGGCCCAGACACACCTTGTAACCTACCTCCGTCATTGTCTTTAGCGATTCCTCGTCGATCACCAGCACCAGTCTTCCAAAGTTCTGCCGCCTTTTGATCAACAACCAGGGACTCGGTGGTCGATGTGGTTACAGCACCGGTCAGTCTGCTGCGAGTAGTGTATATTGTCACTTCAGCGAGACAGTCATTAGGGAATCCCCAGGTCATTAAGAAAATGCAAACAAGACTGGCGCCAGTCTTAGCCCGAGGTCACTGGATTACAGATGTAAACAAACATGACGACACATGGTCATTACGCAATGTAAACAAGACCGGCCTACGTTTCGGTTTGGGCAGACGGTCATGAGGGAATCCCGGCCAGTCTTAGGGAACCCCGGTCACCCGAGGTCACTGGATTACAAATGTAAACAAACATGACGACACACACACACACGCGCGCGCGCGCGCACAGACTTACCGTTAACCGTACAAAACGAAAACGTAATTAATAAAAATAAAAATAAATATCCTGTAATATATGTATGATCTTATTGTGCAAGAACTGACTTTACACGCTGTACAAGTGCGCAAAACGTTCCGGCTGTCGTTTACAAACGTAAGTATGGATTTAATACAGTATAATATTTTCAATAGCTTATTATGTATAAAATTAACTCGTGGTATAACATAGTTTTAAAAACGTAAGTGTCACGATGTCGGATGATAATAAAGCTGTAAGCTCCTACCACAAGAACCGAGTTAAGTCGTTGAAAAGAATGCAAATGACAAACGTATTGAAAGCAAATCATTTGAGAAGAATATTTACTTACTGCTGGCGATAATAGTCGAAACTTTCCAATATAGATTACTCATTAAGGCAATGTCCAACACGACTAAGAGTCTGCCAAACAAATGTGTTTACTGGCAATTAATAACCAGAGATTTGGACTTTACAGAAATGACAAATATTGTCTTTGTGACGTTTTGTAGAAACCCACATCGTAAATAAATCCATAATAAGATGTTCGTGAAAGTTTAATATCATATATAAACCCCAAATCCATATAGACTACTCATCAGTCCTATCTGGTATTTCCTAGTGTTTTTGACGGTTGTTATCCAAGTAGTAGTTAGTGTGTGTAGAATATAGGCAAGTGTTGTGTTAAGTGTAGAGTGTAAAAAGTAAAAGACTAAAAAATGGGTGCAGTTGCAGATTTTCAAGGCTTTCGAGACAACTCGGGATGTTACATAATAAAAGAGTTTGCCGTTATGTCTGTTAACAACAAGTGGTTGCAGCACTGGATCGTCGGTCCGCCTTACGAGTTTTCTAATTTAACGAAAAATAGAAAAAAAAGGAATGTAGTTGGTTGACTCACAATTATCACGGTATAAAATGGGACGACGGTTCAATAAGTTACGGATCGTTTATAAAAGACTTGAAATTAATGTGCGAAGAAAGTACTACCGTCTACGCAAAGGGTAAAGAAAAGTGTTTGTTCCTAGAGAACTTGTTAGGTATAAGAATTATAAATTTAGAAGAATTGGAATGCCGTCACTTAAAGTGTTGAATGCAAAGGCGGATGTCACCCGTTGTTTTTATCATAAGAAGTGTAAGAGATATGTATGCGCTTTGAGTAATGTTAACGTGCTGAATAATTGGTTGCACGAAGATGAATGCGGATCAGATCCATAATTGTCTAGCACGCCTGCCTGTACCTCACTACGGGGTTTATGCAGCAGATCAGTTGCCGATGTATGGTGGGACGCCTAGTTGTATCGTTATAAACACCAAACCTGGACGCCATTGGGTGGTCGTTGATATTAGCAGCAACTGAGAGTTGGAATATTTTGATCTTGAAGATTTTTTATCTCTGTTTTCATACAGTACATACGATAACGATTGAAAAAAATTTGCTGTTTATTTAATAATACTTTCGGAAATTACAATATGTGGTCAAGTATGACTCAGCATTGTTGCAGTCAAAGATAAGAGTTCACGCATGCGCGTTGTCATTATGTTACCGGTATATAAAACACAGGTTCTATAGAGCCTCATTCTCAGTTCCGAATACAATGGAGACCACATTCCATAAGAGACGTACACCGTACGAAAGAAGCAAGAAAAGTAAGTGCAATAAAAATGTACTTGCGGACAAAGTAGAAACTACTAATACCGTCGAAAAGAAAAGAACCAACAGATGTTTGTCACCGCTACTTTTAAATACTTGGTATTCTTTGAATAAGAGTCAAACCAAATCAACTACAATTGGATTAGATATTGACAACATGTGTGAACAGAGATTGCAAATACGAAAATCGGACTCAAACAGCGGGATATCTCTAAATATTAACGAATGGAACGCTTTACTACAAAAATATGAATAGATTTCCAACTTTTTTGAAGGAAGAAAACAGAATTTCGAAAATTTCGATTTAGATAAACACCAAGTTGTTTTCCAAATGATGTACGGCAAGAGATCTATTGTAATCCGTGAACTACGTTGTATGCAGCCTCACATTTACCTACCAGACACGTTGGTTATACAGGAGTCGACATGGAAGGGGATACTACAGATGTCGAGCTGTATCTCCAGTTATTTTCACTTGTGTTCTCTGAGATCGTCGCCAGCCTATAACTACTTTCAAGATATCAAGAATAAAGTTGTGTGTTATTTATTAGCAAACGTACCAAGTGACTCAACGAATGACGATTCCGTAATAAAAAACTATGTAATAAAATATTTAGAAGGAATGGATGTGAGTGATTGTAAAATTGAATCTAATCAAATAGAGCAAGACTTGATTTTATCTGAAATTAAAATTTTGTGCATCAATATCTTTTTGAATTACTTTAAGATACATCTGTTTTATAAAAAAATTAATGAATGAATTTTAAATAACCTTAATGTAAAATAAATATTATTAATTATTGTAAATATATCTGTGTTCGGAATTTTGTTGTTATTATTTCAAATCCTTTTAAAATCGAATATTAGAATGATGGATAATGAAAAATTGAATCTAATCAAATAGAGCAAGACTTGATGTTATCTGAAATTAAAAATTTTGTGCATCAATATCTTTTTGAATTACTTTAAGATACATCTGTCGTATAAAGAAATTAATGAATGAATTTTAAAAAGATTATTAATGTAAAAAAGATTATTAATTACTGTAAATATATCTATGTTCGGAATGTCGTTATTATTATTATTCTTTCAAATCCTTTAAAATCGAATATTAAAATTATGGATAATGAAAAAAGAATTATTCATAAGGTTTATTGTACTTGTATTACACATTTTTTTAAACCGTTTTTCTTGACGGTGAAAGTGATAGTGATAGTGAACATCTACATTGCTACATACTACATTAATACAGCTATATATATATATATATATATATATATATATATATATATATATTATCTGATATCTATTATACAACATCTAAATCAAGTTATGGGGGCGTGCACACGATGATGTAACTAAATTACCACAGTTTATTACACAACTTAATATTATTTTATGTCCTAATTTTAATCCACTCTTTTAAATCCTAAATACATAAATTAATACGAAAGTCTAAAGATTAATTCACCAACCTTCGTTTACAGCAACACGCTATTATTATTTTCACTTTTAAATACACTAACACAACACTTTGTATAGAATGTATAGTTTAGCAGCATTTTAGACAATATGGTAGATCCTGTATAGTATACGTGTGTCGCAATTTTAAGAAAAAAGAAGATTAAGTATTAAGGCGAATTACCAACGTAACAGTGGTGAGCATTGATCAAGTTTTGGAGAGGTCTTGTAAAAGCGTTAAAATCATGCAAAATGAGTATATACACTCGTGCTGACT
>CM040183.1:75562863-75615363 GCA_022606455.1 Callitettix versicolor
TGTGTGTGTGTGTGTGTGTCTATAACAGACGGCAGAGACGGTTTTTACAACAAATGAAAGTAAATTTGTATGTAACAGACGACAGACAGGGTTACAATAAGAAGCCACGATATGACTCAATAACACACTCACTACTCCCGCGCATTTTCCTATTTCTTTATAAAGTATACTTTATGTATTAATATTACTGGATAAGAACTTATAAATGTTTCAAGCACTTTCTTTTCCGTTTTATTCAAATAGTCGGTAAAGACGGGTTTCGATTTCATAAAGTAATGAAATCTGACTTCTTCCGTTGTAACTTTAAATTATTTGGAATCTTTATAAAGTATACTTTATGTATTAATATCACTGGATAAGACCTATAATATAAATGTTTCAAGCATTTTCTTTTCCGTTTTATTCAAATAGTCGGTAAAGACGGGTTTAGATTTCATAAAGTAATGAAATCTGACTTCTTCCGTCGTAGCTATTATTTGGAAAATTATTTGGAATTAAAATTATTTGGAAAATACACAGAGCTTATTGATATTTCATAAATACCATTAATTGAATATATTATGACTTAATAATATACAAGTATCCGAAACGTAAGATGCCAGAACATTGTGAAATAAAAATATCGTAATGCGGGGGGGGATTATGCAAATATACAAAACTGGTTTAATAATATACAATAAATACTTCTAGTTCCACAGATAAATTTTAATTTTTCATTAAATTCATTTAAAAAGTATGTGAGTCGATTAGTTGTTTGAAATAATATTTTTAAACGCAGACAGAATGTAATACTGTAACGTATTGTAATTTTGTATACTATCTCCGACTACACGGGGATGAGAAGTAATGTTACAAAATTTTCATTACTCTCGTTAACAATGATTTTCACATTTGTGTAATCATATCCAAAAATAAAATGATGTTTGACATAGCAGTAGTAGTAGTACAACATAGAACAAAATATTAGAATATGTAATAGGTGAGGAATTAAATCCTAATGCAGAAAGTTATCGGTAACACTCCCAGTCAGCACGAGTGTATATACTCATTTTGCATGATTTTAACGCTTTTACAAGACCTCTCCAAAACTTGATCAATGCTCACCACTGTTACGTTGGTAATTCGCCTTAATACTTAATCTTCTTTTTTCTTAAAATTGCGACACACGTATACTATACAGGATCTACCATATTGTCTAAAATGCTGCTAAACTATACATTCTATACAAAGTGTTGTGTTAGTGTATTTAAAAGTGAAAATAATAATAGCGTGTTGCTGTAAACGAAGGTTGGTGAATTAATCTTTAGACTTTCGTATTAATTTATGTATTTAGGATTTAAAAGAGTGGATTAAAATTAGGACATAAAATAATATTAAGTTGTGTAATAAACTGTGGTAATTTAGTTACATCATCGTGTGCACGCCCCATAACTTGATTTAGATGTTGTATAATAGATATCAGATAATATATATATATATATATATATATATATATAGCTGTATTAATGTAGTATGTAGCAATGTAGATGTTCACTATCACTATCACTTTCACCGTCAAGAAAAACGGTTTAAAAAAATGTAATACAAGTACAATAAACCTTATGAATAATTCTTTTTCATTATCCATAATTTTAATATTCGATTTTAAAGGATTTGAAAGAATAATAATAATAACGACATTCCGAACATAGATATATTTACAGTAATTAATAATCTTTTTTACATTAATAATCTTTTTAAAATTCATTCATTAATTTCTTTATACGACAGATGTATCTTAAAGTAATTCAAAAAGATATTGATGCACAAAATTTTTAATTTCAGATAACATCAAGTCTTGCTCTATTTGATTAGATTCAATTTTTCATTATCCATCATTCTAATATTCGATTTTAAAAGGATTTGAAATAATAACAACAAAATTCCGAACACAGATATATTTACAATAATTAATAATATTTATTTTACATTAAGGTTATTTAAAATTCATTCATTAATTTTTTTATAAAACAGATGTATCTTAAAGTAATTCAAAAGATATTGATGCACAAAATTTTAATTTCAGATAAAATCAAGTCTTGCTCTATTTGATTAGATTCAATTTTACAATCACTCACATCCATTCCTTCTAAATATTTTATTACATAGTTTTTTATTACGGAATCGTCATTCGTTGAGTCACTTGGTACGTTTGCTAATAAATAACACACAACTTTATTCTTGATATCTTGAAAGTAGTTATAGGCTGGCGACGATCTCAGAGAACACAAGTGAAAATAACTGGAGATACAGCTCGACATCTGTAGTATCCCCTTCCATGTCGACTCCTGTATAACCAACGTGTCTGGTAGGTAAATGTGAGGCTGCATACAACGTAGTTCACGGATTACAATAGATCTCTTGCCGTACATCATTTGGAAAACAACTTGGTGTTTATCTAAATCGAAATTTTCGAAATTCTGTTTTCTTCCTTCAAAAAAGTTGGAAATCTATTCATATTTTTGTAGTAAAGCGTTCCATTCGTTAATATTTAGAGATATCCCGCTGTTTGAGTCCGATTTTCGTATTTGCAATCTCTGTTCACACATGTTGTCAATATCTAATCCAATTGTAGTTGATTTGGTTTGACTCTTATTCAAAGAATGCCAAGTATTTAAAAGTAGCGGTGACAAACATCTGTTGGTTCTTTTCTTTTCGACGGTATTAGTAGTTTCTACTTTGTCCGCAAGTACATTTTTATTACACTTACTTTTCTTGCTTCTTTCGTACGGTGTACGTCTTTTATGGAATGTGGTCTCCATTGTATTCGGAACTGAGAATGAGGCTCTATAGAACCTGTGTTTTATATACCGGTAACATAATGACAACGCGCATGCGTGAACTCTTATCTTTGACTGCAACAATGCTGAGTCATACTTGACCACATGTTGTAATTTCCAAAAGTATTATTAAATAAACAGCAAATTTTTTCAATCGTTATCGTATGTACTGTATGAAAACAGAGATAAAAAATCTTCAAGATCAAAATATTCCAACTCTCTGTTGCTGCTAATATCAACGGCCACCCAATGGCGTCCAGGTTTGGTGTTTATAACGATAGAACTAGGCGTCCCACCATACATCGGCAACTGATCTGCTGCATAAACCCCGTAGTGAGGTACAGGCAGGCGTGCTAGACAATTGTGGATCTGATCCGCATTCATCTTCGTGCAACCAATTATTCAGCACGTTAACATTACTCAACGCGCATACATATCTCTTACACTTCTTATGATAAAAACAACGGGTGACATCCGCCTTTGCATTCAACACTTTAAGTGATGGGCATTCCAATTCTTCTAAATTTATAATTCTTATACCTAACAAGTTCTCTAGGAACAAACACTTTTCTTTACCCTTTGCGTAGACGGTAGTAATTTCTTCGCATATTAATTTCAAGTCTTTTATAAACGATCCGTAACTTATTGAACCGTCGTCCCATTTTATACCGTGATAATTGTGAGTCAACCAACTACATTCCTTTTTCTATTTTTCGTTAAATTAGAAAACTCGTAAGGCGGACCGACGATCCAGTGCTGCAACCACTTGTTGTTAACAGACATAACGGCAAACTCTTTTATTATGTAACATCCCGAGTTGTCTCGAAAGCCTTGAAAATCTGCAACTGCACCCATTTTTAGTCTTTTACTTTTTACACTCTACACTTAACACAACACTTGCCTATATTCTACACACACTAACTACTACTTGGATAACAACCGTCAAAAACACTAGGAAATACCAGATAGGACTGATGAGTAGTCTATATGGATTTGGGGTTTATATATGATATTAAACTTTCACGAACATCTTATTATGGATTTATTTACGATGTGGGTTTCTACAAAACGTCACAAAGACAATATTTGTCATTTCTGTAAAGTCCAAATCTCTGGTTATTAATTGCCAGTAAACACATTTGTTTGGCAGACTCTTAGTCGTGTTGGACATTGCCTTAATGAGTAATCTATATTGGAAAGTTTCGACTATTATCGCCAGCAGTAAGTAAATATTCTTCTCAAATGATTTGCTTTCAATACGTTTGTCATTTGCATTCTTTTCAACGACTTAACTCGGTTCTTGTGGTAGGAGCTTACAGCTTTATTATCATCCGACATCGTGACACTTACGTTTTTTAAAACTATGTTATACCGCGAGTTAATTTTATACATAATAAGCTATTGAAAATATTATACTGTATTAAATCCATACTTACGTTTGTAAACGACAGCCGGAACGTTTTGCGCACTTGTACAGCGTGTAAAGTCAGTTCTTGCACAATAAGATCATACACATATTACAGGATATTTATTTTTATTTTTTATTAATTACGTTTTCGTTTTGTACGGTTAACGGTAAGTCTGTGCGCGCGCGCGCGCGTGTGTGTGTGTGTCGTCATGTTTGTTTACATTTGTAATCCAGTGACCTCGGGTGACCGGGGTTCCCTAAGACTGGCCGGGATTCCCTCATGACCGTCTGCCCAAACCGAAACGTAGGCCGGTCTTGTTTACATTGCGTAATGACCATGTGTCGTCATGTTTGTTTACATCTGTAATCCAGTGACCTCGGGCTAAGACTGGCGCCAGTCTTGTTTACATTTTCTTAATGACCTGGGGATTCCCTAATGACTGTCTCGCTGAAGTGACAATATACACTACTGCTGCGTCTTTGAACTGCGCAACTTAAGGTTCTTAGTTCAAGCTGCAGTTACTCCCGTTGCTTTTCCTTTACCGTTTACTCTGATCCCTCGACTTCATCCCTTAGTCTAACTGGCATAACGTATAGATCTGTTAAGCGACAAAAAAATCAACGACCCTCAATTGCTAAATGTTTAGCTCTATGTTTTGGGTTCTCATCATCCTCAGTAATTGGCTTGGTGGAAGTTTTCCCAGGGGATCCGGTCCTGACCTGGAACACAACCCTGGCCAAACCCACCTTCAGTATTAGGCCCTACGTCAAAGTTATGGCGGGGACCTTACTTTCTAACCATTGTTTGGCTCTATCATCTGTGCATATAAGCCGGAAAACCCCACTCTCATATATAGAAATAAGGAACCTGGGCGTAGAGCCCTCATCTACAAAGGATAATACCTCGCTCAGAATGACCTCCTTATTCAACTACGCTGTTCCGAGACAGAACCACCTCTGGAAAGTTAGTTGGTACATTGACCATCTTAACTAACCTCAGAGTCCTAGAGTATCTCCGGCTGACAATCCTCCTATTCTGGAGTGTGCTGTCCTAACAGCACAGATACCGTTCTAAGGATTTTCCCCTCAGCCTCAGGGTTACTCCCATCAGATCTCAGCCGCTTAGGATGTGAGGAACCAGCTCGACTGTCATTCTCTCATCCATTGGACTAATTACCTTTAGGGTTTTTCCTTCAGATATCATTGGAAGCCCTTGTACTGCCACATTATGTCTTTTCAGGCAGTGTCTTTGCGCTTCCAATATACATTTGACAGCCATTTTAGTTCAGTGAGTGAGATTTTAGTTAGAGTGAGATGTTCAGTCCCATCTCTCAATTCTTTGACAGCAGATGAAGCTGGTCTTTTCAGTATCTTCACTGTCTCCTGCATTTAGCTTCTGGTGGATTGTACGTGAATTATTACACCCTTAGTTTCCTCAGTTTCCTAGAAGCGAAGTCATTGCGATATGTCCTGAGCGACTGGCGAGGTCTAATCCGCTTTACGTCTGTAAAGTCAGCCGATACATTCCTTCCTAACTTAAAATATGAATAATTGCAAGTATCAAAATACAGTACGTATATCTGCATTTCAGTGTAAGGCTAGTGCGTACTAATAATTTTTTAACGTCCTCCAACTATTTATGTGGTTTACACAAAAGAATTGAAAGTAATTAAGAGCGCCCACATTATCGATAAGAATTCATCTCGACTGTCTGTCGGTGAGGATTTGTGATTAAAGAGTCGGGTAACTATCGTTGAAAGACGATATTTCTATGAACGCGTTAAAACCAATTAAACTGTCGAGCGTCAGTCACTCAGCTGTTGTTTGTGTATCGTGGGTTGTACAAGATTTATTGTTAGGCCTGCAGAGATATTGTTAAGCGTAGGCTACATCGAATTCATCTTACTCTGCGATGATAACAGACATTTTGACTGGGCGGAGCGAGTGTTTCAACTCGATCGTTCGGCATTTGGTCTGTGTGCTTGTAACGCATTGTTGGACAAACATACTGAACGATTGTTTAGAATTAGGTACTTTGTATAAAGTATGAATGACATATGGCGGCCTCTGATTTAACAATGTCAAATGTAGTTGCTGGATATTTACTGTAATACTGGCTGAACGGCAAGACCTGTTAATTTTGACCGCATTATGGAGAAATAGCACAATGTTTCCAATAAATGTGGTCTTGTAACGGTGCAGTTGACGGAAAAGTTACGATCGTGTCATGGCGCTGTCGCGGAGCGGTGGCTAGAGCTTACAGATTTATTAACATCGAGGTTCGTATTTCCTTCGAAGGAACGGTGTTATAAGTTAGAGATCGACCTGTGTAATAAGATAGCGGTTCCGTATTTTGTATTAACATCGAGTCTACAGTCCCGTCAGACCTGGATCATTATTTTAAACCTTTAAAAAAATACTGTTAGGAATTTGTAATCTCTCATAGCCGGGGTTCTTTAAAGGACCAACTACCGGCGGTTCAAAAATGTCTTTTAATACATATAATTATATTACAATCTTCTTATAGTGTTTCAACTACAAAACCCAAGAATGAACACTATTGTATTATTCGATCAAAATGTTTCCTTGAAATAATGTTCCAAAATTCTTTCCGGAAACTCGTGCCCCAATTTGTTTAACCCAAAAAGTGAAGGGGAAGAAGTGTACGCCAAACTCTTTACTTACCCAGTCGACTGTCGACCCGTTGCTCTTCAACACCGCTTGACTGGAATGTCCTCGTGGAGCACCAGTCACAGTTGGTGCTCAAACGGCCCTCAAGTCCCCCAGAACCGATTGACCGCGATCTACTTCTTCCCCATATCTAAACAGCTGTTCTACATACCTTGTTTATAAAAACAGACAGTATGTCAGCAGTTTCATAATTTTTAAGCGTCTTTTTAATTTATTATTATTTTTTGTTTTGCTTTACTTCTTGACAATCACTTTTTTAATTGTGAACTATTTATAATTTTTAAAACTAATAACTAAAACTATAATTTTAATTCCTAACAATACATTAATCGTTCTTATTAAACATTAGCCGCTTCTGTGGTCTAGGTGATAGCGTACTGGGCTTTCACCCCTAGGACCCGGGTTCGATTCCCGGCCAGGGCTTGACATTTTCATACGCTATAAATCATCCCATCGTCTGCATTAGCCCAAGTGTGCACAATAGTCGGATGTTAAACACCAAAAAAAAAAAAACTTATTAAACATTTTGATAACGACTGTCGCTAATGTACTCTCTTACCGACACTGTTGCTTGCTTGTTCGCATATCGTTTGGAAGGATCGACCAGACTAAACATTTGTGTTGTAACAATCGATAGTATACGCTAGGCCCAAAATACTCTAGTGTACATTTGAACGATCGATACTAATTTACAGGGATAAGAAACAAGAGGCCTTCGGACCCTATGTGTGTACTGTTAAAGCATGTTTTTACCATTTTTAAATCCCTGTAAATAATTAACGATTATTGTAGAAAACTAATACAATAAGATTATATAAGAGGCTAAACTAAACTTTTCATTTAAAAAATTTATAAAAGAAGAAACGTCATTCATATATTTCTTCATAAGTATATATTTTACAACAATCTCTTATGACATGTATTATCAAAATTCTTTTTGCAATACAAATTGTATTAAAGTTATTTGTATTGTGTTTGTATATTATCGGTAATAGAAAACTTGAAGATATATTTGTGTAAAATGAAACGCGACCACGGTAAAAATAAAAATGAAATATAAAGTACAGTATTAAGGCGGTTTAAAATATTTACGATTTATACGAAAACTTCGCTTTTCTCAGAAATGCGGGGAACGTCTTATTTGCTTACAAAGAATCAGAAGACAAATTATCAAAAAAAAAAAAAACCTTCCAAGATACTCGAGCCTGGTTTACTACGCATTGGTGGGTTTATTTAGGCCTTATGAAATATTGATTTGTTCTTTGAGGGAGAGTTTCTTTGTGGAGGGAAAAGGAATTTAATAAAACCGACTTTAAAAATGAAACGTATAGAATGTAAAAATAAAATAAAACAATAAATAACCGCGGAACGAAGGTTTTGTTGCTGGTGTGATGGAAGCATATTTTAGAAAAATCTTATAGTTTCTTCAAAAGTTCTTTTTCACCGTTATAATAATCAGCGTTACATTCTGCATGAATGGAAGTTTCAAATTTTCAAATTGAAAACACGAAATTGAACGGTGATTACCGTTAAGAAAATACATTTTCTTATTTTTATGGAAATACTTTATGCTGATTTTTGCAGTTTTTAAGGCTGATGATGTAATAATATTAGTCTATAAAAACGTCAAAATAAAAAAGAATGAATTTTAGTATTTGTAATGTCCTTCTTTAGGATGTTAACGATGGGATTTTTGTAGTAATCTTGTCTAAACTATTACCAAAATTGATTACGCGCGCACACACACACACACACGCACACACACACACACACACACACATATATATATATATATATATATATATATATATATATATATATATATATCCAAGGATGCAGACTAGCTGCACCTATTGAGAGGATTTAAACGTCCTTCGTGGTACCCGAGTCTAACACATATTAACACTTACAACATTACACTTACGACTTTAACACTTTGCACTCACACTTGCATTTAGGGAGGCGATAATAGCCTCAATGTGCTTTTCGCCTTAAATATAAATATATATTTATATATATATATTTATATATATATATATATATATATATATATATATATATATATATATATATATATATATATATATATATATAGGTATATATATAGAGGTCAGAATAGACCTACATGACGCAGAAATAGACTCAACAGACGTTGCAGACAGGCACGTATACAGGAGAAAATGCTCGGTTGGAAGGTCCCAGAGAATGAAATCCCAAAGAGAGCAGGGGTAAAATGGACGGAGGAGCGGAGGAGGATCCATGGGGACAGGATGAAGGAGTTGTGGAGGATTAGAAGGAACAAGACATGAGTCGGAGTGCTTTGCGTGATCCAACAGGGTCTATACGCAAATAATAATAATAATAATAATAATAATAATAATAATAATAATAATAATAATAATAATAATATATATATATATATATATATATATATATATATATATCCCGAAGGGGGTGCAGACTAGCTGCACCTATTGAGAGGATTTAAACGTCCTTCGTGGTACCCGAGTCTAACACATATTAACACTTACAACATTACACTTACGACTTTAACACTTTGCACACACACTTACATTTAGGGAGGCGATAATAGCCTCAATGTGCTTTTTATATATATATATATATATATATATATATATATATATATATATGACATTTTGACCATTACGGAGATATAAGTGTTTCTGGTTTACGGATCCCAGAAAAGGAGAGAATATATAAATAATTTTAAGAAAGTAACATGTATCATAGCATTAATGTAAACAAAATGTTTTGTAATGATCCCAAACGTTTTCGTTTTAGAGGCATTAGAGTTTATACAAAAATATTCAAATAAAATCTAAAACTATTTATTTAATGAAACTGTAAATTACATAATACAAAAATTTGGGTTTTTAAGAAACTCAACATCTAAAAAGACAACGTAAACCTGTATCGAAAATGGTTTTCTTCCAATATAGCAAAATTTGCTAAATTGTCATCTGCAAATATGAAAAAGAGTAAATATAGTGGTCTATCAGATTAAATTGTATACACATAAATAAACACAAGTAAGTGAATTTCAATTACATGAAACGTTTTATAAAAAAAAAATTAACTGTCATCTTAAAAATCGAAAGAATAAATAATATAATAATAAAAATCGACAATCTCGAATTAACTACTACGTACGACGTATCAATGTTCCAAATTGTAACTTTTTAAAATATCTGAAATTGGGAAATAAATATAAATTGAAAAATTCAGCCGTTACGAATTGCTAATAATATCGATAATCATTAAAAAAAAATTCCATGAATTAAACTAACGTTTTATAGTGCAAAATTAAGTTGAACTTTGTTATAGTAAAAAACTTTGAATCTAACAGGTTTTGGAAATGAAGATGGATCATGGATAATAATTATTTGTGATGCATAAGGCCTAGTAGTATTTCATATTGTTGTTTTGACAGCTTCAAGAAGCGTATAAACTTTTTCAACAGTGACATACACTCACACACACACACACACACACACAACACAACATACACACACACACACACACATATGGAAATAAATAAATGTATATATATATATATATATATATATATATATATATATATATATTTATTTATAAATGTTAACGACCACTCAACAAATGATCTAGACGTCATGAAGACGTAAAGCTCATTTTAACTTGTCAGAATTGGGTCTTATTGCTTCAATAGTTTGTTTCCAATTATAATTCGGTAATAACGTCTAAATAAAGAAGTGAACAGAAGAAGGAAGATGGGAACGTACGAAAGATTCTAATTTATCGTAATTAACTTGTTAAAAAATGTCATTATCTGTGTAACGAAGCCGCCTGACAGTGCAATCACCCCGCCGACAATAACCAAGTCATCAGCCAACTCCCCTGGGCATAGCACTGAGTTAATTCTACTTTATTGTATTTTTTCATTACTACCCTGTCAATGAACTGAATTATAAACTGGAAATTTGTTTATTTTACTTCGGCGGCTATATACAGGGTGTGCCTAACTTAGTGTACACTCACCGTTCAATAATAATAATAACTTTTAACATCCCTCTTACAATATTTTGTATAAAATAGTTTTGATTGTAAAAATGAATTTACTCGCGGCACGCAACTGTCTCGTCGACGTGATAGAAGCGAATTTCCACAAGTAATTTTGTATCTTACCTTCGTTCTAAAACTCTAATTTCACTGTCATAAACAGCATTAAAATCTGCACTTTTGACATTGTGTAAACTTTGAGATTGCATTGAGAATACTGAAGGCGAACGTGACCGCCGTCAAATTACATTTGTTAATTTCAACTGGTTTTAAAAATCCAAAATGGTAATTTATGCAGTTTTTAACACCGATTACAATGTGAGTTAAAAAATTAAATAAACAAAATTGTTAATACTTGACATACCAACCGTTTTGAAACTGTTTACCAAATTCTGCTCATTAACGAACTTGACCTGTTTATCTTACGTCTGTTTATCTCTGTGTTTAACTTTGCCTGTTTAACTTGTGTGTGTACCTGTATTTATTTTAGACCTTTATTGCCTCAATTAACGAGTTTGAATCAATGTTTAATTTTTCATTCAACAGTAGCATATACCGGGTACTGTTTTGAATGTTTTATAAATTTCATATTTTTTCAAAACATTTAGAAGTTTTCTTTCTCGCCTTTTTGTAGTATCTTTGTTTTCTTATTGATTTTTCTGTATTTGAAGATAAAATTTTTTAAATAATATTTTAGCAAATCCTGATTCTTTTTTTGCCATTTGTGTTCGTCGTTGGAGAAAATAGTTTAAAAAATGCTTAGCAATGTTTAGGAGAAAGATACGTGTAAATTACCTATGTTTAGAAGAAAGATAAATAAATTCGATATTTGTACACTTGTAGAGCAACAAACTGTGCACATATCAAAATTTACTATTATTTATTTTTCTAATAAATGTTATTAGGAAAAAAATAGTATAGTTTATTTTTCTAAACTATTTTAGATTTTTTATTTTTTATTATTTTTGGATTACCGTATATATATATATGATTCTTCGAAATGAACTAGATGGCAGAATCAGCGTTCATGGGTGACTTACCATTATCACCTTCAACATATCATTTTCCAATGGAAATTTGCTATTAATCTAAATTAACTCTAGGTTAAAACACAAAGCAATACCGGGTATAAATACAAATGGTGAGTGTTTCTTTGCGTATACATGAGAAAGTTAGTGCACCCTGGTCTTTTTTCCTTAACAACACCCCGCCCCGCCCCCCGACAATAAAAGCTTTGTTTCCATCGCAGAGCCGTAGCGGAACGGAAAAACTTTCCGTTTTAAATTTGCAGAACAAATAAAAGACTTTAAGCCGAGCGGTGAATTTATCGTACGTATCACGAGTTGAGGCCCAATTAGAACTCAAGTGTTTTTATTGCGTCGTAAAATAACGGACCATCACGCTCACTGAGACGAGGCTTCGAGGTTATGTCTGCCTTTTATTAAAACAAACAATACGTATATGTATATGTAGATAGGCCAGAACATAAGCAGTCTATGCAAGTGTGAAGCTTACTTATGTCCAAAAATTGTTCTGTGGCAAAAACTATCTAACAAGGAAAATAATCGAAAGACTCCTAATTATCTGTCTCGCTAATATGATGGAAGGGAATTTACAATTAGTAACGGCGTTAGAATCATAGCAATCATTTTTTTATCATATATGTTTTTGGAAATTTAAATTCACCATCAAAATCAGACTTTAAAATATGTATAATATACAAAAGTTTTAAATTAGATTTCAATTATTTTTTTAATCAACATCATCAACATGAACATCAACCTCAACAACAACAACAACAACAACAACAACAACATCAACATCAACAACTACATCATCATCATCAACAACAACAACAACATCAACAACAATATCAACAACATCAACATTATCAACAACAACAACAATATCAAATAACAACAACAACAACATCAGTATCAACATCATCATTAACAACAACATCAACATCAACAATAAAAATAACAACAACATGAACATCAACATCAACAACAATATCAACAACAACAACATCAACAAAAACAACAACAACATCAGCATCAACATCAATATCATCATCAACAACAACAACAATATCAACAACAACAACATGAACATCAACATCATCATCATCATCAACAACAACAACAAGAACAACAATATCAACAACATCAGCATCAACATCATCATAAACAACAACAATATCAACAATAACAACACCAGCATCAACAAAAACAACAGCAACATCAACAACAACAACAATATCAACCATACAACATCATCATCAACAACAACAGCAACAGAAACATCAACATCAACATCAACAACAATATCAACAATACAACAACATCATCAACAACATCAAAAACATCAACATCATCAATAACAACAACAATATCAACAAAATCAGCATCAACATCATCATCATCATCAACATGTTGTTGATGATGACAACAACATCAGCATCAACATCAACAACAGCAACATCAACATCAACAACTACATCAACAACTGCAACAAAAACATCATCATCAACAACAACAACAACAATATCAACAACAACATCAGCATCAACAACAACAGCAACATCAACATCAACAATTAAATCATCAACAACAACAAAAACGTCATCATCAATAACAACAACAACAAAGCTTTATTGATAAACAACAACAAAACTTGAAAGAACAAAAAGCACTTCTTTCGGAAGTAAACAGTTGATATAAATGAACAAAAAATGGCTTCCAATGTTACCATACCTAAATACAAAATAGAAAAACTAAAATAAAAAGAAATAGTAGACATATTTGTGTGTGTGTGTGATTTGTGTGTGTGTGTGTGTGTGTGTGTGTGTGTGTGTGTGTGTGTGTCTGATTTAATTTATAATACGATTTTCGTTGTTTATATGTCGAGATACATTAGAAAATATGTTTATAATGTTTACTTCTGCCTTACTTTTGAGCCGCCTCGGTGGTCTAGTGGATAGCGTACTAGGCTTTCACCCCGAGGACCCGGGTTCGATTCCCGGCGAGGGCTTGGCATTTTCATACGCTATAAATCATCCCACCGTCTGCATTAGTCCAAGTGTGCACAATAGTCGGACGTTAAACACCAAAAAAAAACCTTACTTCTTGATGCTAACTTCCAGAGTCATACGTTCCCGATAGCCTAATGTTCATAATAAACTACTACGGCTTGAGCTAAGTGTCTGCTATTCTTCAGTACATCCTTTGTGATTCCATTTGTGCCAATCGAAAAGCTTAAAGTCCCTTTTACTGTGTTAGCCACTTTACATGCTAACAGTATGTGATCTAGGATCTCATCTTCGGTGAGAAAAATTTTAAGATCAGATATTCACTTAAGATAAAACGATGGAGATATTTCTTTGTAACGTTGTGTCAAATTCTTCCTTTTGCGGCAAAAGTAGCTGAATATCTTGTGATGTCTCGGTATTGCTGTGGGTCAACAGATGTTGGTAGAATTTACTCCACTATTCCCGAATCTCCAACTTTCAATCCATTAGGCTTGGCTGGTTGCCGCCGATGATATTTTACATTTAACATGGGAATCTGAAGTTCTTTTTCTCTGTATTGATTGTCTATGACTTCACAGTGAACAGAGAGCCATTTTTTTTTTATTAATTTCTACTTTTCAACAAGACTCTCAGTTCCGCAATTCGAAACGTGTAATCATTCGTTTCCTACCAAAGCTTCTACAGCAGTTCTTAAGTCTGTGGGAATACAAATTTCCCGATTAGACAAAAAAGGCATGATGTTAGTGCTGCGTTGATTGCCATCTATGCTTGAAACAGCATTATATGGTACACAGAAACTTTAATTGATCATTTGGTTGTAGTAGCCTGCACCTGATTTACTGTGATTAACGTTCACTGAACCAGTACATATGTACATATAAATCTCATAAAAATCTATCTCTCATTTTGCATAAATTTAGTTTATAAGTAACGAAACAAAATTTATGAGTTTATAAATCTACAATTATTTTTTTAAGGCGATGTAATTTTTTGTTATTTTATTATTTTTGTTATTTTTTTGTATTATCGCCTCCCTAAATGTAAGTGTGAGAGTGAAGTGTTAAAGTAGTAAGTGTAGTGTTGTAAGTGTAAGTGTGTGTTAGACTCGGGTGCTGCGAGGGAAGTCTAAGTCCTCTCGATAGGTGCAGCTAGTCTGTACGAACCTGCAGGGAAATCTACGATTAATACGGTTATTTTGTTCATATATGAAGATTCAATATTCAAGTTGGTTTAATAAATTTTTCACTTTAGAATAAATGGAAAAGGTAAAAATAAACTTCGACCCCCTCCCGAGTTTTGGAGACCATTAATTTTTTTGTAATACTAACTGTAATTCGAAACTTTTTTTATAAATATTTACTAAATAGGTTTTATTCTATCCATCAGGCCCAGCTTATATTATATTTCTACAAAATATTTGTAACGCTTGGCTGAACCAAATTTTGTGGATTCATTTAAAACTAATTCATATCTTTTAGAATTAAATAGTTTACACTTGAACAGACCATCCTAACTGATAAAACGCTTCACTTTTTCCAAACCTCACTGTACCTTGACGGTGCCTTACTTAGGACAATAGCCACTTATTTTAGGCTTTGCACTTCAAAGAACGAGATTTCAGTCACTCACAACTTACAAAATTAAATTCCGTTTTTATAAATTATAGCTTCCCTTTATCGTTCGTGCGAAACAAATTGTACAAAGATAATATAATACAATAAAGGGGAATAATTTACAAGTTAGACTTGTGAAATGAAAGGAAAAGGTTTCGTAAATTGATTACTTTGCTTTTGGCAATTTTCAAAGTTAAAATTGCCACTTTAACAGAAATTGCCTCTGGTTTTAGTTTTGATTTTGTAAATGTTACTTGTTAGCGAATGGCATCATCATAAAAAGACTTAAAGTCTGGACTTTCAAATGAGCGTTGATCCTGACCTCTAGGTCAGTTTTTGATCGTCTTTAAAAGTCGACTTCTCAATTATTGACACACACACACACACACACACACACACACACACACACACACACACACACACACACACACACACATATATATATATATATATATATATACATATAATTTTTTTCTGAAATTTGTTTTTTATTCAGAAAGTTGTTTTTTAACCTACTTTTTCTGAATCAGTTGGGCGAATTTTTTTTCGTTGAAGGATTTCTCCCAGCTATTATTATAATCGATTTTTGTACGAATGTAAGCCTGTAAACACACACACACACACACATATGTGTATATATATGGACTCACGTTTGCAATTTAAATCCGATTTTATTCAACCTTGGTACAAAAATCGATTATAATAATAGCTTGGAGAAATCATTTAACGAAAAAAAATTAGTCCAACTGATTCAGAAAATGTCATTTTAAAACTTGAAAAATACTAAGCGATCCTGGAAATACGAGTTCACAGTAGCAAACAGACCTTGAGTCAGCCGGGCAGTGTGAAAGCGAAGTTATCGTGCATAAACACGGCTAAGAAAGTCAGTAGTAGGCCTGGTCGTTTGTTTTGATTGGAAACCTACAGTTTTTTTAAATGATTTCAGAAAAAGATGTGAGAAACGGTTTTTGTACCATATGTTCCATTAATTCCACTAGCAATATTCCTTTGTCATCACAGAAAACGGTTGTATTAACTTTTCTGACAGTGAAGGTTTATCTTTGTTTGGTTTTTTGGTAAAGTTGTATGACCCCGAACTATAGATTGTTCTTGGCATTCACAGAAAAATCTTTTCACCAGTGACGATTCTATTAAGACAATTTCTTCTTTCCACTTCGTAACGAGGAAGGAAATACAGGAAAGAACTCATCTGTTGCATTTTCGATTAGTTAGGATTTTCGATAATCGAACACAGAACTAGTATCTGTTTCACTACTGCATACAGTAGTGATATACGTAAAATTGTATACAATTATTACGAACGTTCAATTACCGTAAAGTGTTCACGAACTTTTCCATCAATTTTCTTGGTCACTGACAACGAATACCTTGCAACGTTTTTCTTCTTTATCAATGTTTGACCAGTCATTTTGGAACACGCGATGACATTAACGTACAACCCGTAAATCGTAATGTTATCTCCACAGACGTCACAAATTTCGCGATGAATATCTGTTGTCATTTTGGATGTCTATCTTGCACGACAAAATAGCAGTACAACCTTATCAGTACCAGGCTGGATGCTTATTGAGTTGCCACGACTCAAGCAGCGCGGGAATGAAAGTTACTTCCAAGAGTTCTTCCCTTGGAAAATTAACAACTAATGATCCAAGTGGCAGTTTGCGAGCTATATATGAAGAAATTTATTCAAACTTGTATAAAAAGCTAATTACATTGAAGGCATATCGTATAAAACTTATGAAAGAATCTTTCTCAGCTGAAATTTGTGTATTAAAAATTCTACCACGTATTAACAACAATAGTAATGCGAAGCATTTACACAAGTTCCGGAAAGAGTGACGTCAGAGTGACAAGGCTTAATTAAGTGTCACTTGCAGACATTATTGCCTACACTCCCCCTCTCGTCACTACTTCCCTTACTTCCGTTTTAAGATTGACTACGCTGTGTATCCTATTTGCACAGTGGCTTGTACAAAAATTTGACAAATTAAACGAGAAAGATCCAATGTGTAGGTTAAAGGAGTGTGACGAATCCACGAATAATAAACACAGGTACACAGAAGTGAAAGCTAGGGAAATGTAAAATAAAGAATTTTTAGTGATGGAATGGGTAAAGCGGATATTAATGAATTAGAACAAAAAAAGGGGGGAATAATAGAAAAATGGTTAGTTTAAGAGCCTTCTGTACTTCCAGTAATGAAGCAAACCACGTAAGCTGTTTGGGACACTGTTTTTTATAATTATTGATTATAATTCATTAAAGGATGTGTGTTTCTGTTGTGTGATTTATAATTAAAACTTAGTCACTGTAAATTCTTTTAAAAACAACTTGAATGTTATAAAAATCAAATATTTTAATATTTTTAGTTCTAAAAATTATATAATTTAACAGGTAATTTAAGATAATTAGTAATCAATAAATATTTCTCATATGGTAAAATTATTTCTTTCACTATACTTTTATAAGTAATATCCAAAACTGTATAGGACAAATGTATGTTCCGACGATAAGGCTGTTACTGGATGGAAAGGGCCTCATAGGTTAAACGTTTTTGCTATTTTACATAAGGCTCCTAAGTTACGCAGATTTTAACGTACGTTACGACTATACAATGACACTTTCATAACATTACAAGTTAAAAAGTAGTTATGGTTTGATATAACTTATAAATGGAAAAATAAATTTACGGGATCGTTTTTTTACGAATTTTAAATTACCACTATTTTAAAACAGGTGCGGGATAACGAACCTGTTATTCTCTAACCTACCAAAATCAAGTGGAGCAAAAATTTGATAAAGAAATTCGGGACTAAAATTGCAAATACACAAGGTGCCAGCGTGTTCGAAGCGGTTAAAGCAACGTGGAGTTTTCGAATTTCGAGGTCTTAAGTTTGACTGAAGTTATTGCAGTAAGTTTTCACACACAAAACACACACACACACACACACACACACACACACACACACACACACACACACACACACACACACACACACACACACACACACACACACACACACACACACACACACACACACACACACACACACACACACACACACACACACCACACACACACACACACACACACACACACACACACACACACACACACACACACACACACACACACACACACATATATATATATATATATATATATTTTTTTTTTTAACGTCCGACTATTGTGCACACTTGGGATAATGCAGACGATTTGGGATGATTTATAGCGTATGAAAATGCCAAGCCCTCGCCGGGAATCGAACCCGGGTCCTCGGGATGAAAGCATAGTACGCTATCCTCTAGGCCACCGAGGCGGCACACACACACACACACACACACACACACACACACACACACACACACACACACACACACACACACACACACACACACACACACACACACATATATATATATATATATATATATATATATATATATATATATATATATATATATATATAAAACACATTTGTATCGCAGCAAGATATTTAGACATTTATGTAAACATTTACTGTACTATGCTAAGAAAGTTAGTCTTCAAAACTTTGTAAAATGTTCAGGTTAGTCTGAAAACAGGTGTGAGTCATCTATCAGTTATATTACAATAGTAATGGAATGAACTTAAATTTGGGTTTTCCCACGAAGAGCAAACACATCAATAAAGTGCCTTTGTCGACATGAACACCGTCAGTTAACAAAGACACAAATTCAAATAGAATTTTTAGCAATCTGACAGTGTTCTTGCAACCGTTAGTGACGATTAAGTTAAGCCAAAGAAATAGAAAACTGTACTCTAACTGTAGTTTTGAATGACACGGTTGTTGTTATTGTTCATAACATAATGGTATTGTGTCAGTGAGATATTGGTAAGAGGGAGTGACTCCAAAGAATCGCGTCTTTTGCACCAGATAGGCGGAACACGTCTTAGTACCACGAAGACAGTCGAGGGAGCCTTCAGCAAGTAGTCTACCGAAGGAGGTTCTGATGCACGGTTACTTCAAGTAGATCAAGTAGATTAAGTAACACTTAATTACACTGTATTTAATTAAGTGTATACAGGCCGACGCTGTATACCTGTATACAAGTTACGAGTTTCTTTAAAGTTTTGATAAATAATTAATAAATTTGTATCGAGCTAAATTGCTTTGTCTAATTAGAAATTATCTAGAAGTTCTGAATATCAACTTTCTAAGCATAAGACAGAAAATGTTTAGATTTCCAGCCCTAGTTCTAATACTAACATATATATATATATATATATATATATATATATATATATATATATATATATGTGTGTGTGTGTGTGTGTGTGGCTTATATTTAATATATAAACTATATTTGAAGCTTTGCTTCTTTAGACGCGTTATAGCACTTTTTGTATGATTAAAAAGCATTGACTTAGCATCACGATCGTGCTGCATACGGTGAGTCATCGTATATAGCTTATGCGCGATATATATATGGCTTATATTTAATATATAAACTATATTTGAAGCTTTGCTTCTTTAGACGCGTTATAGCACTTTTTGTATGATTAAAAAGCATTGACTTAGCATCACGATCGTGCTGCATACGGTGAGTCATCGTATATAGCTTATGCGATATATATATATATATATATATATATATATATATATATGTATGTGTGTGTGTGTGTGTGTGTGTGTAAAACGTTTTGGACGGGTAAAAAGCATTGACTTCGCATCATGCTCGAGCTGTATACTGTAACTCATCATTACTTGAAATCCATGTAAATACTATGTATATATGTATATGAATTAATAAATAATTATGATTTTTACTTATCTGTAAATTGTATTCATTTGTACTTGGTTTGTAACGTGTTTTGATAAATGATTAACTTATAAAAATGTATATAAATGGAAAGAAATTATATTTAATAATTTATATAGAGATTATATTATAAGAGATCTTGCATATGACAATTTAACTCTTCTGTAATAGTCATTTTTGGAGGTTTCGGGTGCCTAACAAAACTAGGCTAATGTTATTTACTTTAATATATGATTTATTAAATTTTTATTTCTGATACTACAAATAATTTGATAGTGAAATACAAAAACCAAACACTCATACTGTTTATTACAGAGTTAATTTTACAAGGTTATATTTTCTAAATAACATTTTAATATTAATAAAAACGTTTTCATTTTGTTATTTTGTTTTTCCCTCGCAGTTTATAAAATTAAAAGTCTATAGTGAGTCAAATATTGTTATCTATTGAACTATTAATGTCTGTAAACTTATAATTAGGTACTAAAATGTATTGTATTTATATATAAATAATTTTACAATGTTATTAGCATATGTGTTACTTTCTGTAACAGTTAGCGTAAGCAAAGCTTCTGTCGGTTAGTCCCCTGACTGACGCGTAGCAAATTATTTGAAATTTAAGCCAATCAAGCATGCGTGAAAACACTAATTAGCTAATGCTAAAGCGAGCCAGCGATATTACTACAGGCTACATTTACCGGTGTTGGCTAATGCGTGAAATTACGTGAAGTAATCACAATGCGGTGGCGCCACACAACTGTCAAGTGGCGAACTAAAATCAAAAACCAATGTGTCAGCACAGACACCCGCTTGTCTGTCTAATTAGTGCGTTCAGGAGTTTTGTAATTTAACCATTTACAATTTGCTGAACAACTGTAATTCGCTACATTTTTAAATATTGTTTCATTTCTCACTATGTGAATGCGTACGGCAGTAAATGCGGTAATGATAGGAAAATGGATGTTGAGATTATTACGTGAAACGCGTTTTTAGGATCTTTGAGTAAAAATGTGGTTTACCTGAATGTGTGTGTGTGTGTGTGTGTGTGTGTGTGTGTGTGTGTGTGTGTGTGTGTGTGTGTGTGTGTGTGTGTGTGTGTGTGTGTGTGTGTGTGTGTATGTGTGTGTGGGTGTGTGTGTGTGTGTGTGTGTGTGTGTGTGTGTGTGTGTGTGTATGTATTGGGTGTGAGGTGTGTGTGGGTGTGTGTGTGTGTGTGTGTGTGTGTGTGTGTGTGTGTGTGTGTGTGTGTGTGTGTGTGTGTGTGTGTGTGTGTGTGAGTATGTAATTGGGTAGGTGTGTGGATGTGGGTTATGTGTGTGTGTGTGTGTGTGTGTGTGTGAGTGTGTGTGTGTGTGGATGTGGGTTATGTGTGTATATGTGTGTGTGTGTGTGTGTGTGTTTGTGAGTGTGGTTGGGTGTGCATGTATGTGAGTATGTAGTTGGGTGGGTGTGTGGATGTGTGTGTGTGTGTGTGTGTGTGTGTGTGTGTATGTGTGCGCTGCTCGCATGGGGATGGGTGTGTGTGTGTGTGTGTGTGTGTGTGTGTGTGTGTGTGTGTGTGTGTGTGTGTGTGTGTGTGTGTGTGTGTGTGTTTGGTGTGTGTGTGTGTGTGTATGTGTGTGTGTGTGTGTGTGTGTGTGTGTGTGTGTGTGTGTTTGTGTGGTTGGGTGGGTGTGTGGACGGGTGTTGTGTGTGTAGGGGAGTTGGGTGGGTGTGTGGATGGGAGTTGTGTGTATGTGTGTGTTTGTGTGTGGGGGGTTATAGACCCTGTTGGATCACGCAAAGCACTCCGACTCGAGTCTTGTTCCTTCTAATCCTCCACACCTCTCTCATCCTGTCCCCATGGATCCTCTTCCGTTCCTCCGTCCATTTTACCCCTGCTCTCTTTGGGATTTCATTCTCTGGGACCTTCCAACCGAGCATCTTTCTCCTGTATGCGTGCCTGTCTTCAACGTCTGTTGAGTCTATCTCTGCGTCATCTAGGTCTATTCTGACTTGTGCGATCCACGACGTTGTTGATTTGACTCCTTGTATATACTTAAGGATTCTGTTGGCAAGTCTCGTTGTTGGGAGTCTACTGATGTGTCCATAGAACCGAAGCCTCCTTCTTCTGATATCTGTTGCCAGGTTCGATATCTTCTCTGTGGTCTTCCGGGAGTGCAACCTGTATCCATCTTCTGTTAATCTCGGACCAAGGATCTTCCTCAAGATTTTGCGTCCTTCCTTCAAAATACCCTCCATGGTAGCTTTTGTGTGGAGTGCTAGCGTCTCGCTTGCATATAATACCTCCGGTTTTATGACTGTGTTGTAGTGTCTGATTTTTGTGTGCGTCGACATACATCTCTTATTGTAAATATATATATATATATATATATATATATATATATATATATATATATATATTAGCATTCATTGCGTTCGTAATTTTAGTCTGGTTTGATGTAAACCTGGCACAAATATTAATTTTGGTAATACCTTAGGCAAATGCATTATTCATCAATGCCCGCTGAACCACGACCATTTAACAATAGATGAAGACGTCTTAATTGTATTTTAAGACGTTTTTTGATCAATTTATTAATAATGACTGATAAAATATAAATATTAATAATATGTAAATAAAAGTACAAAAACATTACGTTCATATTTCGTTTTATTAAATTTTCTGAATGTTATATAATTTTATATGATAATGTATTTGTGTAAAATGTCTCTTGTTGAACCAAAAATAAAAATCACGTATCATATTTTCTCTTCTTTTCTTATTTTAATTACGATAATGTTCGAAAACACGACAAATTAGCATAGCTAGTTTTTAACAACATAACCTGAAGCTTAGTATAGCCTATCAGCTGTTCAATGAAATCAGATAATCGTTATGAGTTAAAATAAATGACAAATGAACCTAAAACTTATTATAGTCTACCAGCGGTTCAATGAAATCAGCTAGTCTTTACGAATTAGTATAAAACAACTGATATTTTAATAAAAATACCAATATTAATTTAACGATTTTAAATACCGATATACTTAAATCGGTCAAACGTCTTCTTTGTTTCAGTAGTGTAGTGGTTACGACGTGCGCCTTACAAGCGCCAGGTCTTCGGTTCGATCCTGGACGGAAACAGTAATTTTTAATTATAATTAATTAAATATGAGACTTGTGACGCGCAAACTATACTGTTATATATGAATATAAACAACATGTTCCTCGCATCACACACGCGTCCCGCAAAAGACATCAAAACCAGCTCTAAAACATGATACACGTTAAAATAAAACTTAACAGTTAGGAAAAGTTTCAAAGATAATTTTCCAAACTCATTAGGTATTTCCAATATTTATGTAACACTATAATTGCAGCATACAATTCACGCGCTGACTTGTTGAAGTGAATTTATTTAATTCTAAAGTTTTTTTCAACTTAACGATTTAAAAATCTTATTTCACGGTTTAAATTAGTATTTTTTTATTCTGACTAATTTATTAAAATTGACCCAATTTATTAAAAGAATCACATCTCTTCTTCACAATAATTAAGATCTTACAAACAATTTTTGTTTCACTCTCTATACAAATTCATGTGGCTTTTCCTCTTGAGTCGACTAGTGTCATTAATTATTTAAGAACGGAGTTCAATTCTTAATTAATATGAAGCCAAAGAAGCATGCAATGTTTCGCTTCATGTACCTTCGTTTCTTCCTTTACAGTTAATATTAAAGTCACGATATAAGTCACCATTTCGAACATGTCAAGGAGCATTAACGATACCTTTCAGCGCTTTGTTCTGAAAACACTGAATGCTTTTAATATTTGTATCACTTGCACAGTTGTATGTCATATATCCAAATAAGTTGTGTCACTTTGTGTGTGTGTGTGTGTGTGTGTGTGTGTGTGTAGTTTATTATGTATTGACAGTTCAGATCTGTAACCTAGTATGCAATGCATCTTTCTGATTTGATATTTAAGTCATTCATCTTTTTTTTTATTTTGATATGTCTTTCCACTTTAATTTACTATCAATAGTCATAAACAAATACGTCGCTGTATTTACAAGTGGTAATATTTCATAATTCGTTTTTATACGTACTGGTGTTGTTCTTTTATTAGTAAAATATATGTTTGCTGACTTTGATTCAATGGTTTTAAGTCGCCATTATTTGTCCATTTACTACTTATCTCTACTTCTCTCTCAAACTTTCCCAGCTGCAAGTTCAATATCTTTATGAAATGAAAAGATCATTGTCGTCTGCATAAGTTTCTACTAAAACATTTTCAGTCTTGTGTTTGTAGCAACACAACACTGGTCTTAGTGCGCTAGTTTCAGGAACACTTGGTGATATTTTTTTCTAATTTAGAATATTCATTTCCATACCTTATACAAAATATTATGGGTTGTTTAAAATCTTAATATTTCAAAATAGTTATACGGAAGATATTTATGAAGTTTATATTCCATAATCAGTATTAAAATATGCATAAATTATTACTTTAAATGTTAGAACATTTTTTTAGTAAAACTAATCCTTATTTATGTTCTTAATTTCAACTGATATTAAAAATATAAAAATCTAATTTATGCAGCTTTTAACGCTAATTATGATGATGAAAAGATATTTTTTTAAATTGTAAGATAAAGTAGGTTAATATTTTTTTAAGATTTCAATGGTTACCGTTTTAAATTTTTGAACGGATTTTTAAAGGTAACGAACTTGTAAACGGTATAAACAAATTGAATTTTTAAGCTAAGTTTGAATCTAATCTGACCAAAATTAAGCGATAAGACATACACATAAACTCACACACAAGCGCACTCGCACACACGCAAGCGCGCGTGCACACACACACACACACACACACACACACACACACACACACACACACACACACACACACACACACACACACACACACACACACACACACACACACACACACACACACACACACACACACACACACACACACACATCAGCACACTCTCTCACACACACACACCACACACACACACACACTTTCTCTCTCTCTCTCTCTCTCTCTCTCTCTCTCTCTCTCTCACACACACACACACACACACACACACACACACACACACACACACACACACACACACACACACACACACACACACACACACACACACACACACACACACACACACACACACACACACACACTTTCTCTCTCTCTCTCTCTCTCTCTCTCTCTCTCTCTCTCACACACACACACACACACACACACATTATTATTTAACGATATCTTTCAAAGTGATTTGAATGTCACTTACCATGACTTCGCTCCATAACTCATTTTCCCATGAAATTTACAAACAGTGACATTTTGAGTAAATGAATGAATTGGCGCTTCGAAGTTTCAAAGGATTGAATTATTTATTCTTAAAATAATTTCTGTTTTAATGGATAAAATTAAAAAAAAACATAGGAAAACAAAATTTAAGAGCCAGTCGTCAAGGGCATTCACAGCAAGTTGAAGAGACTCGCTTGTCAAAACAAATCGCGCTCAAAGATTAAAAGCCCCAAACTTCGCAGTGGAACTGAACGTCTGCCGAACCGGAATAAATACGTATAAAAGTTTTACAACTTAGCAATGGCTGATGTGATCGCATCGTGTGTCGAGATCTGCTCAAGTTTGATTTCTGATGTTGTTTGTCGAGCAATGCGAACTTTGAATTTATCTGTTCGAGAAGTGATAACCCAGGTCAATGTGTCTGTACGTAGAGGCCGAGATGGTCTTGAGCAAACCCTTCAGTTGTTTATTTCTTCCATTTTTATTTTTCCTAATTGCTCGTTACGCTTGCAATGTTTAAGTTATAGCCATAGTTAACAACGGTCCTAAACATAACAATTGAACATCTGGTACACGAGTGGTAAGCTAAATTTGGCTAAACTCTTATTAATTTAATGTCCCAGTTTTGTTGAATTTTTAATTGTAGATTTATAATTATTACTATTCCATTTTACAAAATTTACAAAGTTGTCCAAGTATCATTTGTCACTTTTTGTGTGTTAATTTATCTTGGTTTAGTTATGATTTAACTATATTTTCAAAATTTTGTTAGGTTGCACATGATTTTATTTGAATGTGTTAAATTTTTTTATTACATTTTTAGTGTCAACAAGTTTTTTCCCAAATTATTTATTGGCAATAACGATATAAACTATAAATTTATTTTAGGCATTATTTACCATGAGTTGGCGTGTATAAAAATATGATATTAGTAGTTCAGATTAATAATTAACAGAAGTAATTGAGTTAAGTATTTTGTTTTCATTTCATTTATCGTATTTTACGGAGTACAAGATGCACTTTTTTCTTCGAAAAATTGCCTCCAAAATTCAGATACATCTTATTAATACAAAAATGTCCAGTGTTTGATTTAAAATTCCCGCCAGTAATTTTCGATGTCGCGGGAAACCTATTTCTATCTGGCAACATTAGATTCAACTGGCAGCAAGCAGCATTGCACCGATGAGACGAACATGAGTTGCAGCGATTTACAAGTTTGCTGACACTGTCCCCTCATCACACACCTCGCCATCACAAACTCAGAACACTGGGATGCCTGAAAATAAGTCCACATTGCAAATGGTCCGAACCGTAAAGGCTTGAAAATAGTAGCAAATGGTCCAATTTTCTTCAACGTGGACGTTGTATTTCTCGTGAAAAAAACAATTTTGCAAATAGTCCAAAACTAAATAACTCATAGTCAGTTGCAATTGGTCCAAAACCACAGTGCACAGAGGTGTATCCATGGGCGTGGCAATAATCATAGAGTTAAAAATTGAAAAGGTCCCAAACACGTATAAAATGTGTGACTGAATATAAAGAGCACTATCTAGCGGTGAAAAATGAAACAGAACAAGTTTAACTGAATAACAAACCGGGTATAATTTGCTGCTATATTGACTGTCTTCACGAACATTTCTTGCCTAGCCTAAGATGAATCAATGCAGTCTACGGTACCAGTGAACTTGAATTGAAAGTGATTTGTGTTATCGGTAACTGTACAATATTTTTGTTAGTAGCTAGTTTCGTAATGAAAAAAAAATTAAGAATTTGGTTTAGTCTATCTGTTATTGTGCAATCTATTAATAAAATTGGTAAAATAGTTATTTAAAACAAATTTGCTTAAAAGTTAAGGTGCGTTTGTAGTATCTTATAGTCCGTAAAATAGGGTAATTATTTTTCGGATTAACAATTCAACATTATATTTAGGTTCAGTAAAGAAAGCGAACCATTTTAAGTTTAATTTCAAAATATCTCTCCCACAATACTGCTAGGAGCCACTTTTCCCAAAACATTAATAGCATATAATACCCAAACACTCATTGTAACCATGGAAACAAAAAAGTAGAGTTAACATAAACGTAAAAATTAGAATGTAAGTTGATCACGTGTTTGATAACAAAAACAAGTTAGTGAGTGGTTAATTGGTAATCTGCTGTTAAATATTTTTTAGAAACAGATTGCACAATTTAATTAGCCGTTATGTTAATCTAGCATTTACTATTAAAGCATTAAACAAATGTTCTATAAACCGGTTGTTACAGTAATAATCTTTGTATTACAGATTGGGCACACGAATTTGTTCCTGTAATCTGAATCTCAGTCAATGCTTCAATTGGTGAGTTAAAATTTGATTTATTTATGTGCTATTGAATTTAGATTATGCTGAGGAATTTTGATAAACTTAATTAAATTGATTTTTTTTAACGTCTGACTATTGTGCACACATGGGCTAATGCAGACGATTGATTATTATTTATGAAACATAATAAATTAATTACATTAATATTATCAAGTAAGTTCACTGATAATTATTAAATGTAAACAAATTACTGTGAAAACAATATAATAAAATACTGTGTAAACACTTTATAGTTAATTTAAATATATAAATTGAAAAAATTCTATGAACAATATTTAATATTTGCACTTTAAACGGGTTAAACCATTAAGTTGTAATTTTTCACTGTACTTTAAAGTTTACTTTATGGTTAAAAATCAACTTGTTCAAATTATCTATTTCAAAATAGCGACTGTTTTTGATCAAAAAATACTAATATTAATATTTTATTAAAAAGATTAGTAATTTTTTTGTTGTTTGTTTAGTGTGTTGTGGAATGATATAACTATCAGAACTAACAGTAAAACTACATGCTTTAGTGCATTCGTGACAGCGGTATGTACAAGGTGGTTTAGCCACATCGATCACCCAGACCTCAAATATGTATGTAGACACGTACACGCACAGATATATACTAGTAGTTCAAAAAACATTTAGGCTATTCTTAATTAATATACAGAACGCTCCACGGCATCGCTTGTAACTATTTCTGTATTTAACAGGTAAATACTTACGAAAAATATTATTTGAAATTTTATGATCTTTCTCCGTGAAGCATTCAAAATTATTACAGTCAGTATTACAAGAAATAACCAGCTACTTGAATCATAACCCGCCATCTTGAAACGGAAGTAAGTGGGTAAAAATCTTACACATACGTCTTTCGGGCTTTATACAAGGTACTTTCGCATCAAATTTCAAAACAATCGGCCAATACGTTAAATAAAATTGTGTACGCTCGTCATCATTAAAACAGAGACCGCCATCTTGAACGGAAATAAAGAGGAAAAATGTTATACATTTGGGCTTTATACAAGATTTCTTCGACTACATTTCAAAACAATCGGTCAATACGTTTGGCAAAAACTGTGTACACTTGTCATCGTTAAATCAGAGTCCGCCATTTTGAAACAGAAGTAAATAGGAAAATTTATTACACATAAGTCATTTAGGTTTTATACAAGGTACCACAGTACCAAATTTCAAAACAATTGGTCAATGCGTTTGGTTAGAACTGCGTGCTCTAGTTATTGTAAATTAGATGCCGCCATCTTGAAACTGAAGTGAATGGGAAAACGTCTTACAAATACGTAGTTTCGTTTTCATATAAGATACCTCCATATCAAAGTTTAAAACAATTGGTCATTGCGTTTGGTTAGAACTGCGTGCTCTCGTTATTGTAAATTAGATGCCGCCATCTTGAAACTGAAGTGAATGGGAAAACGTCTTACAAATACGTCGTTTCGTTTTCATATATGATACCTCCGTATCAAAGTTTAAAACAGTTGGTCAATGCGTTTGGTTGGAACTGCGTGCTCTCGTTATTGTAAATTAGATTCCGCCATCTTGAAACTGAAGTGAATGGGAAAACGTCTTACAAATACGTCGTTTCGTTTTCATATAAGATACCTCCGTATCAAAGTTTAAAACAATTGGTCAATGCGTTTGGTTAGAACTGCGTGCTCTAGTTATTGTAAATTAGATGCCGCCATCTTGAAACTGAAGTGAATGGGAAAACGTCTTACAAATACGTCGTTTCGTTTTCATATATGATACCTCCGTATCAAAGTTTAAAACAATCGGTCAATGCGTTTGACCAAAACTGTGTAACATACAAACAAACACACAAACTAAATGCCTAACAGTAGAGTTAAAGCAGAGATCTCGCTTCGCTCACTCAATGAATTTTAAAGATCTCTATAAAAATGATAAGGTCTTTTGATGGCCCCGGGTGTGGTGCTGAACGATCGTCTAAAAGAGCCCAACGCTATCAACAGTATAGCTTAGACTAATGAACTCTGTTTTACTCGAAAGAAAATTAAACTTTCAGAAATATTATTTCAAAACAATTTACTGTTTATTGGATAAAATTGACTGTTACGGTCTTTATTGATGAAAAATTTCAACTCAATCGATTAAACCATTCTAAAGATACAAATTATTTAATAAAAAAACGAAGTATTAGTAAAAGAGGCGTTTCCAAATACGTTTTTATAGAATATTTTTTTCTTTATTTTGACTCATAAAATACATTTTGAATAATATCCGCGCATTACAGGAATACTCTGTATAACAAATTTAGGGAACATCTTAATTCTCAAGTATGAGTGTGTTGTTTTCTAAACAGTTCTTACTTTAGTTTTGAAACGCTAAATTAAGAAGTGAAAACAGTCTCCCCAAACGGAGTGTTATCCAGCCATTCCATGAGCTGTGAATGTCTTCATCTGCGAAACTTTGCACAAAATATCAAGTGCTTTGTTTTGCCAGCGTTATGTGCGATACACAATACAGTAGCACTGAGAAAGTTAATAAGAAGTGTCTGCAGGCATAAGTTTTATTACCAAGTATGTAAGCTTCAAAATAGTACGGTAGAAAATAAATGTTACTTCATTAGAGAATATTAGTGTTGTTAATATTGTTTATTTGAATATTTACCATAATTTCGTATGTACAATGCGATAAAAAAGTACGAAATAACCTTTTTATTTGATAGGGTGGTTCTAATCAAAACCACCAATCGCCATTTTCAATTGCGTGGTCCTTTTGAAACGGAACTTACTGCTTTTTACTCAGAAGTAAAGAGGGTTTAAGATAACGTGCCATTCAACATAGGCTGCCATAAGAAATGTTTACGACACTCTCCACAGGCCTTCTTTATGTTGAAAAAAGTTATACTAAAAACAAAAAGATGGGTAAAACCGTTAAATAACCGAATACGATATTTTAATTTTTTTCTGTACACATTCAAAAGACAAAAAAGTAGTTCCATATTTTTTTAAAACACTGTATAGAAACATTATAGAAGCATATTCCATTTCGAGAGTTTGGATCAACTTCTTTATCAAGTGCCTAACCCTAAACATAAACTTAGCAACTGGGACATAGGTTACTAGAACACGTTAGATATCAGAATGTCAAGAGACTTACATGTAGTTCTTAGTTTTTCTTTCTGACCACTCTTATCAGTCTTAAGCGTACTTGTTTTTTAGTTTAGTTTTGAACATGGAGTAAAACAGCATGCTTGAATATAGTTGCTGTGTTATTTAGGCCTATTATTAAGGCACTCCAAAACTATGGTTGATCAATACTCATAAAACGTCGTGTATTGTTTTCTATAAACAAAATAATGGTAAATATTCTAATAAATAATAACAATTACAGCATTGCACAACTATCTCATATTCGATTATTTTTTTCAAAAATCCGTTCCGGAGAGAAAAATAAAACGTCAACAGTTTTAATAACAATATTTTTTTTAATTTGACCCAAAATTCAGATTCTTTGTTTTGCTGTTCTAATGATCATAACTAAAATATAAATATAATTCAGTAATAAGGTAAATTAAACACACAATAATAAAATTTCTAACTCTTTAATTATACTCATACAAATATACAAAACAGTCAATGCCCAAATTGAAACATTTATATGTTAACGTGTAGTTTTTATAATACATGGTCATGAAAATAAACGTCCGTTTTTCAATGTCTCTTCCAGTAATTATAACATCAACATTCATATTATTATTAACATTATCTACTCGTATATATATTCACAAATTAAATACGTTTGTGTGTGTTTGTGTGTTATAAAGAGGTATGGACACAGAGATCTGACATTTTTAATGTGGGTCCACAGAAGAAGGTCGTTAATTACAATTTCTGAAACCGGATTTTAAAATTTATAATTAGAATTTTTTTAAATAAAATATTTAAATTAAAATAACATTTATTCACAGCGAAAATGTTCGAATTCCACAGGCAATGCAGTGTCTGCTTGTTTACACAAAAAACACAACAATAATCGTTTAAACATTACTGTATAATTATAAACAAAACACAACTAAATTTATAACAATAACATTTATAGACTACCGTACATACAATGTAAATATAATTTTTGTGATAAATTTGATTTGAATTTTAAAAGTTGTTTACGCGCTCTGTTTCCCAATCAACTTCCAAACTTTGCATAATAAACTTTGCACTGTTGATTGTCCAATTAAATATTTTATTACATTTGTATTGATTTCCGTTCTCTCCACATTCCTCGATAGAGGAATATTTGTTTAATAATTAATTATTAATGAAAAAACCAGTGGAAAGGTTTTGTATTATGGAAAGCAAATATGAATTAATGGTGCAAAAATATCACATTAACTTTCTAACATTCAGTTACGTCCTCAAAAAGTCCATTTTTTAAGTTAGTCAAAAAAAAGTCGGAATTTTTCAAAATCGTGATATAAGATTTTGCTCAAATTTATGTCACTTATATAGAACTGAAAAGCGTACCCAATTTAGAATTAAAAAAATGTAAAGCTTAAGAGTAAAAAAAAAAAAAAACCTGGCGGACAGGTTTACTTCCAAATCAAAATTCTCTTTTACGTAAAACTTGTTGTTTGTCATAAATGAAATAAATTTGAGCAAAAATTATACTAAAATCATTACAATCGATTTTGAGAAACACAATTTAATAGTTTTTTTTGTCCAAACGAAATTTGAAAAAACGTTTTTTAAATTAAAGAATGGTCCCTAGACAAGGGCAAACAAAACTTGTACGTCAAGTTTCATCGAAATCGGTTAGTTAATTTAATCTCCAGAACTTGAGGATGTTATTATAGTCACCAAGATTGATTCGTTCTTAATAGATATTATTGTTTAACTTTATTGAATACAGTTAAAAAGAAACATACACCCAATTTCTCTCAAAAATTTGTAAAGCGGTTTACACGCCAAATTTATGTTCGTTTTATTTATGAAAAGTTATTTTATTTCATCTCAAAACAACGTAAAAAAACATAAGTAATGGTTTATAGCTTAAAACACATTAAATTCTATACAAATAACAGTGACTCACAGCTATCTCGCTAACGTGGTGGAAGCGAATTTACTTAAACTAACAATAATACATTAACGAATATTTAATACACAAAAATATTCCTATTTTATTATAAAAATCTTTTAAATTAAACCCTGACAGCCGTATACAATTCATATACAATAATTCTTTCTCACAATTTTAAAAATGTGTTTACTACTGTAGTGAGCGTTAAAATCTCCATAAATTATTTAAAACTTTCAACAACAAAAGATATGATCGCGTCATTCATTTTCAGTATTTTTAATGCTTGTGATCAGATTTTAACGCTGATTACGATAGAGTAGGATTTTATAACTTTTTAAAACTGTTTCTGCTGTGCAAGAAACTATGGATACATATAAATCAATATAATATTAAAAAAATCTTAAACATTTTTCTATAGACGAGAATTAAGCACCTTTTCACAGTCCCGGGCGTGGATATTACCTTAATGGTTACTTCAGTATTCAGTTATCTAATTGAAATATTTAAAATAAATTAACACTTATGTTACAAAAATACTTTGAGCAAAATAATTTAATGTTACCATAGTAATCGATAGACAATTACACACTTACATATATATTTTTTATAACATAATCTATTTTGAGATATTCATATAACACTAATATACATTAATCTATACAAAAATATTCAAAATATTTCACTATGATATTGTTTAGTCATAGTATTTAATTCTGTGTGTCAAGTCCATATTAAATAATATACATTCACGGCTGTTTTTATGCAAATGTTTTTGTAATTAGTAAATTTAGAAAAAATAGTAAATAATAACAAATATAAATGACAGTGCTTTGACGGTTCCAAAACTGATCATCCGTAACATGACAGTGCTTTGAAGGTTTAAAAATTTACTAGCATTGACCGTTCTTATTGTTATATTGCTTCCGAAGGTTTATTTCACTATAACTGTCCGTCCGTACCATAACAGTGCTTTGAAGGTTTAATATTTCATCAGACCTGACCTCCGTAACGTAAGAGTGCTTTGAAAGTGTAAAATTTAGCTAGAACTGACCTCGATAAAGTGGTAGTGCTTCGAAGGTTTAGTATTTCTCTAGAACTGACCTCCTTAACGTAAAAGTGCTTTGAAAGTGTAATATTTTGCTAGAACTGACCTCAATAAAGTGGCAGTGCTTTGAAGGTTTAGTATTTTACAAAGCTAACCTCCGTAACGTAAGAGTGCTTTGAAAGTGTAAAATATTGCTAGAACTGACCTCAATAAAGTGGCAGTGCTTTGAAGGTTTAGTATTTCACTACAACTGACCTCCTTAATGTAAAAGTGCTTTGAAAGTGTAATATTTTATTAGAACTGACCTCCATAAAGTGGCAGTGCATTAAAGGTTTAGTATTTTACTAGAACTGACCTCCTTAACGTAAAAGTGCTTTGAAAGTGTAATATTTTACTACAACTGACCTCAATAAAGTGGCAGTGCTTTGAAGGTTTAGTATTTTACTAGAACTGACCTCCTTAACGTAAAAGTGCTTTGAAAGTGTAATATTTTACTACAACTGACCTCAATAAAGTGGCAGTGCTTTGAAGGTTTAGTATTTCTCTAGAACTGACCTCCTTAACGTAAAAGTGCTTTGAAAGTGTAATATTTCACTAGAACTGACCTCGATAAAGTGGTAGTGCTTTAAAGGTTTAGTATTTCTCTAGAACTGACCTGCGTAACGTAAAAGTGCTTTGAAAGTGTAATATTTCACTAGAACTGACCTCGATAAAGTGGTAGTGCTTTAAAGGTTTAGTATTTCACTAGAACTGACCTCCTTAACGTAAAAGTGCTTTGAAAGTGTAATATTTTGCTAGAACTGACCTCAATAAAGTGGCAGTGCTTTGAAGGTTTAGTATTTTACAAAGCTAACCTCCGTAACGTAAGAGTGCTTTGAAAGTGTAAAATATTGCTAGAACTGACCTTGATAAAGTGGCAGTGCTTTGAAGGTTTAGTATTTCACTACAACTGACCTCCTTAATGTAAAAGTGCTTTGAAAGTGTAATATTTTATTAGAACTGACCTCCATAAAGTGGCAGTGCATTAAAGGTTTAGTATTTTACTAGAACTGACCTCCTTAACGTAAAAGTGCTTTGAAAGTGTAATATTTTACTACAACTGACCTCAATAAAGTGGCAGTGCTTTGAAGGTTTAGTATTTTACTAGAACTGACCTCCTTAACGTAAAAGTGCTTTGAAAGTGTAATATTTTACTACAACTGACCTCAATAAAGTGGCAGTGCTTTGAAGGTTTAGTATTTTACTAGAACTGACCTCCTTAACGTAAAAGTGCTTTGAAAGTGTAATATTTTACTACAACTGACCTCAATAAAGTGGCAGTGCTTTAAAGGTTTAGTATTTTACTAGAACTGACCTCCATAACGTAAAAGTGCTTTGAAAGTGTAATATTTTACTACAACTGACCTCAATAAAGTGGCAGTGCTTTGAAGGTTTAGTATTTTACTAGAACTGACCTCCTTAACGTAAAAGTGCTTTGAAAGTGTAATATTTTACTACAACTGACCTCAATAAAGTGGCAGTGCTTTGAAGGTTTAGTATTTTACTAGAACTGACCTCCTTAACGTAAAAGTGCTTTGAAAGTGTAATATTTTACTACAACTGACCTCAATAAAGTGGCAGTGCTTTGAAGGTTTAGTATTTTACTAGAACTGACCTCCTTAACGTAAAAGTGCTTTGAAAGTGTAATATTTTACTAGAACTGACCTCAATAAAGTGGCAGTGCTTTGAAGGTTTAGTATTTTACAAAGCTAACCTCCGTTATGTAATAGTGAAAATTGACCATCCATACTGTAACAGTGCTTTGACAGTTAATATTTCATTAGAATTTACCGTCCGTATTGTGATAGTGCTTTGAAGGTTTAGTATTTCACTAGAACTGACCTCCGTAAAGTGGCAGTGCTTTAAAACTTTAGTATTTCAGTAGAACTGAACTCCGTAAAGTGGCAGTGCTTTGAAGGTTTAATATTTTACTACAACTGGCCTCCTTAAAGTGGCAGTGCTTTAAAATCTTAGTATTTTACTATACGTAACCTCCATAATGTGATAGTGTTTTGAATGTTTAATATTTCACTAAAATTTACCTCTGTGAAGTGGCAGTGCTTTAAAGATTTAATATTTTACTAAAACTGGCCTCCGTAAAGTGGAAGTGCTTTAAATGCTTAGTATTTCATTAGAACTAACTGTTCGTGTTTTAAATGTTTAGTATTTTACAAGAACTAACCTCTGTAATGTGATAGTAAAAATTTCCCATTCATATCTTGACAGTGCTTTAACGGTTAATATTTCATTAGAATTTACCGTCCGTATCGTGATAGTGTTTTGGAGGTTTAGCATTTCCCTATAACTAAACTCCGTAAAGTGGCATTGCTGCGAAGGTTTAATATTTTACTAGAACTAACCTCCGTAACGTGGAAGTGTTTTGAAGGTTTAATATTTCACTATAACTGACCTCCTTAAAGTGGCATTGTTTCGAAGGTTTAATATTTCACAAGAACTGACCACTAACAAATCTGTTCGTAAACAAGTGTTCTGGTAAAACATTGAAAAAAGTATATAATGAAATTCTTGTTTGTCAAATGTAATAACAGTGGTACAAGAGCTACAAGAGTGCTTCATGCATTACTTGTGCAATGAAGGAAATTACATTTTGTTTGAAATAAAACTATTATTTAACGTAAACCACGCAAATATCGGTTTCAAAAAAATGTCCGTACTGTCAGTTGTGAATGAAACATTTTTCCTTTCTCCGTTATAAAACAAAATGTAAATACAAAACGGATATTGTTTTTCACGCAGTTTTAGCTACAGATCTATCAAAATGTTGGTTATTGTGGTGATGAAAGTCTTTTGAATCCTGCACAACGGTTACGTTAGTTGTTGAGGTTAACCTGAGTTACTGTTATGAAGCGTGCAAAAATATTCTAAATTAAATAATTGCGGAACGCCGCTGTTTTGGTGAAATGATGGAAGCGAATTTCCGAAAATATTTTAATTTTATCTTAAATCATTTTTGAAATTATAATTTCACCATCGTATATAATCACATTTAAAATATTCATATATAAGCTTTTAAATTTTAAATTATCTTGAGGTGACGAAAATAAAACCTCACTATTGTTATATTAATTGTTTTTTGAATGTTTAACGGATTTCTTCAAAATGTTAATTTATATAGTTTTTAACACTGATCCAACTTCCAACAATTACAGTGGACGCGTTAAGCTATTTTAAAATTGTTTAGGAACAAATTTTACTGGTTAATGAAATTGTTTAAGTTATTACAAAACCCAATTTTTCTTCGATAAGTTTGAATCAAGTAGACTAAAATTGCAAATGTAAGCATGGTGAGCGCGCGAGCGCACACACGCACACACAGGGTGATTCTAAATTACACGGAAATATCTCGGGGCCTGATTCTATAACTAAAAGTATGAAAGACGTTCATACAAACACACGTTTGAAAACGTTTCATTTCCTCACATTTTTTAAATAATATCTCTAAAACAGTTCGATCAATAAAATCCAAGCAAGCTTTTTTACCAGATAGAGTTCTGATAGGAAAAATAACTAAATTAATAAAATGACCTGTTTTAAAATGGTGGACCTTTAAATCTTTAAGCCAAAATAAATCAACAACGCCAAATTTTAGTGACAAATGTAAAGGCAAAAAGTGTACGTGGCACAATACCGAGTTAATTAAATAAAAGGTGAAAAATCACTGTACAAACTTTTTCATAATCCATTGTTATCCAAACATCCGGTTTGGCAGGAAATCCGGTCAAACTCGACTGCGTGTACCACATTTCAAATAATGGATATTTATTGCTAGAAAGTAAATCGATAAGAACCAAATAAACTTCTAAGGGAGGTCATGGTTTATTTTTGTTTTATTTATAAACTGACAGTAATATAAAACAAATATATATAAATATATATTTATTAATAATAAATTTAATTGTTATACTGATGTGAGTTATGTACCTTTAAAAATGACTAAAATTTGGTAAAGAGATTTTGTAAAACCGGGTCGACATTTTGGTTATTTCTTTGGCTTACAAGTCTGAATTTTTGGATACTTACAAGCTACGTTTCAGAAAAAAATATCAAAATCATTTTTCAGCTTTTTAATAAAAAAAACGAAATCATTTTTAGAAACGTTAAAAATATACTTTAGAAATAAATGAACCAAACTTGTATATTGCCCGGTTTTATCAAAAATCGGTAGTTTAACCTCCAGTGCTGTAGGCTACACGCAGAAAGAGACTGCAATAAAATAAAGATACTTTTGTGCATAAAAAACAAAGAGATCCATTTCGATTTTTTTACTATCACTTTTCTTTCTTTATACTTTGAATAGTAAAAAATATGGCGGGGTGGCCACTAAATGGTGAGCTGAACCTAGCGGGCGGACCTGAGCGTTCAGTCAGTTTAAAGAACACTTTTACATCTTTTGCATCTAAATATTCAGTCATATTGTAACAGATTGTAGAAAATACTATGTTTAAAAACATAGGCAACGGTAACCTAGGTAACGAGAAATAATAAGTTTGGAGACGTGGTCAGCGTAGTGGGGAAGGGAATCAGCTTCAAAACCAAACCTAGACAAAGTCGAAGCTACGCGGAGCCGATTCCAGTGACGCTTTTGACTTCGCTCAACTCCGTTACGCTTTCAGTGACCGCACTTACATTAAACATATGTTCAACTTTCAATGCGTAGTCCGCACCGCTCCGCATTTGATCACCCAGCCTAAATAATTTATCAACTAGTGAGCAAAGTGTGATTTTTTAAAAGAGAGAAAAATGTTTGCGCTCGTGACTTGCCGATTGCGTAAATTTTCTACAGTGAAAGTAGATACTTTGCACACAAATTGCATGTAAAAGTTTTAGTACAATATTGTTTAAAGGTACTAATTAAAAACATAAAATTTACGGCCCAAACACAGTGTGAGGTTATGCTATTCGAACTTCTTTAACAAAAATACAGAAACGTTGAGGTTATACGGTAACTTTAAATAAGCAGAATGTTGTCAATTGAAATACCTAAAACAAAAGAAAAATACCCTCAGTTCTAACAAACACGCATGTGCACTTTATTATTCACAATGTTTACTTAAACCTACTTTCATGCATGTTTTAAATAAACGTGCAGTTTACTAATAGAATTTACTCGGGACATTATTTAACGTGTTAAAACAGTGCTATGTAATATGACTCAGCTTACAGTGAATTGTGTTGCAACTTAAATTTTATTCAGTTGCCTTTGAGGAGCGAGGAAAAATAAAAACAGTGGCAATGTTGAAGTTTTCTTACAGTTAAAGAAAACTGCCGATGTGTGGCTATTAAATAACGAGACTGACGCTGCGGTTGAACAAGTGCGCATGCGCCAACCGCCATTTGTCGACAGCTGTTTAGTGTGAAGCTTTCTCTTCAGAATGCAGTTAGTCTCGTTTATGTAACCAACACCGTTTAGTCATAACCTTCATTTCCGTTAGTGTTATTATTTTGTTTTGCCGGAAAAAATGGTTAGTGTAATAATAGAGCAACGAATTGTTAAATTTCACTTCAAACTTGGAAAAACCGCTACTGAAACTCATAATTTACTGAAATAAGTGTATGGCAGTGAATGTTTATCGCGGGAACGTGTTTTTGAATGGTTAAGCTTTTTCAAGATGGCCGACAAGACGTTGAAGATGATTCGCGGCCAGGTCGCCCTTCAACGTCAAAAACGGATAACAATGCCGAAAAAGTTGCTAATTTGATTCGTTCTGACCGTCGATTAAGTATTCGTGCCATTTATGAAACTGTAGGCATTGATAAAGAATGTGTACGGCAAATTTTACGTGACAATTTGAACATGCGAAAAGTTTGTGCCAAAATGATGCTAAAAATGTTTGTACTGACACTTTGGATGCCATTGAAAATTACCCAAATTTATTGGAAAGGATAATAACATGTTATAATCGTATGATATAATACGTATGGAAACGATAATCGTATGATATTATAATAACAATAATAAATAAGTAAAAGTTTTTACAATAAGAAAATATAGTTGAAGATTGTGTTAGGGTCTACTGAATGTAATACAATAAAATATTTTTAGATTAGAATAATATCATGAATCGCCATGGATAATACAACATCAATGCATACAGTACAATGTGTCGTCACTGAAGTCTGTGTTCGTTTATCCATTTTTTCCCGGCGTTTTATAAAACTTTCAGTCGTGTTCTAGGTTTAGTCCCGTTGTAACTACATGTGCAGTAGCTACACGGCATTATTTATTCAAACTTGTCTGTTGCCAACTTTATTTACTCATAAATCTGCATTCACAACTCCACAACACTGCAAATGTTTTATGTTGGCAACAATGAATGAAATATTTGTGCTGTCGCTTGTAAAATAAGCCACATAAAACGTCTGCTTAAAAAGAGTGTATAACTTGTCCGTACTGCGGAAGAAACACTGGCCACAGACTTGTTTAAAGTTTTACGTTGTTTTTAAAAGTTTTTATAACAACACAGTTATTTTATTTAACAATCTGCCTTTATAAACCGGAGTAAAATTAATGAACAAGCTTCCTGAGAAAATAAATACATGACAAATTAAATCCCTTACAAGAACAGCCCTTGGGAGTTATTACAATCTACAGCTCGTTTACTTTTAACGTGATGGTACAATATCTTATATTATTTTATATTCTTGTTGTTGGTCTTGTTTGCGGTTGTTTTTATTCTTTGTAAGTTTGTTTATTTTTAATGACGATGCTATACTTTTAAAACGATTTTTTGTATCAAAAAATGGAAAAATAATTGTTTTTATCTCTATGTCGATAACGCATATTTAGAGTCTAACCAATTATGAAACTTGCTCGAAAAATTATAACATTTCCCAAATTTTGTAGAAAATGATGATTAAAACACTTTTTACGTTTTCAAATTGGCAAAAAGAGTTTCTTGTTTAACATAATTTTTGATTATGAATATTTTTTATTTATTTTTTCTTAATCAATATAGCCACGCCAAAGTAAACATATATTTGAGTTGTGCCATATTAATCGATGATTATTTGTGCGAATAAAATCATGTACATATTTTGATTTTTTTTTTGTGTTTAAACGACTATTGTGCACACTTGGGCTAATGCAGACGATGGGATGATTTATAGCGTATGAAAATGCCAAGCCCTGGCCGGGAATCGAACCCGGGTCCTCAGGGTGAAAGCCCAGTGCGCTATCAACTAGGCCGCCGACATATTTTGAAAGGGACTATCAGTTGAACAGCCGGTTTTTAGAAAATTTATTTGACGTTCCATTAGTAAAGGCTAAATTAACATAAAGTCTAATTAAATTTTTCATTATATTTCTAGAAAATATTCAATCAAAGTTTAACTAATCTTCAAATAACCACTTATTAACTTTAAAAAAAAACAAAAAGACATAAATTTAAGGGGGAAATGGCTATTTTTATTTTATTTTATTATTTTTTTTATTTTAAGGCGAAAAGCACATTGAGGCTATCATCTCCTCCTAAATGTAAGTGTGAGTGTAAAGTGTTAAAGTCGTAAGTGTTGTGTTGTAAGTGTAAGTGAGTGTTAAACTTGGGTACCGCAAGGGACGTCTAAATCCTCTCAATAAGTGCAGCTAGTCTGCATACCCTGCTATTTTTCAAACATATGGCTATTTTCAAACGTATGATCGACGTATATTGTAATTTATAGGTTATGTTGCCTGTTTACGTTTTTGTTTCCATAGTTACATTGTTACTGAAAGATTTTGGTAATTAATATTTTTGGGAAAAGTGGCACACTCGTAGTAGCAGTGTGGGACAGATACTTTGAAATCAGACTTGAATTGTTAACATCGCTTTCTTTCCTGAACCTAAATATAATCTTGAATTCTTCATCCGTAAAGTAATTAAATGAAATGAAACTTCTAACACTTAAATACTCCAAATACTTGCGTTAATTGTTCATCTGAACTACTATTATCACAGAGTTTTATATTCACACATTCTTTGAAAATAAGGCGTAGAATCAATTTATACATTATGTTGTTATTTCTTATTAATAATTTAGAGAAAAACTCGTAAAAACTAAAAATATAATTAATTAAAATTTAAACATTAAAATAAAACTGTATAGAATATTAATAAAACAAATTTGAAAATATCACAAATCAAACTTTGACATCTTTGTCAATTTTATTTTGTAAAATATAATAATTATTAAACTAAAATTAAATTATTAAATTAATTGACCAATATTGGCTGATTAAAATAATAAAAGTTTAATCTTCGATTACAAGTCAATGGTTGTTTTAGAAACTGAAATTGATGATATAATTAACATTTAAATTTCTTGATGGATTAAATAGGTTTAATGATTGTTTTTTAAATAGGTTGTTAGAAGAAATTTTAAAGTGAGCAGAAACGTTTTAGCGACCAGTAATAGGAAAAAATCCACCGGAACAGGAAAAATCACGTCACGATTGAAGAGAACAACTAATACCTGAGAGGATAGCCAGAAGAGATGTTGTGCTAATGAACAATGAAAGGAAACCAACGTTTCACAGACGAGCGGCAGAATTTATTATTAATCTGGCATTAGTAAACCAAGGAATATCAAACTATATCAGGAAGTGGAGGATCATGGAGGGAAACATATAATTATACTTCTTTCAAGCCGTTCAAAAGTCAAGAATTTCTAGTATTTGCACCTAAAAATAAATCCCCAAAAATGAAATAGAAATAAATTAGATAATCAATATTTATAAATAACTTTAGTGTATGCTACACTAATAAAGGAACTCTAAACTGGATACCCCAGCTTACAGCCACAGTATAATTAGCCATCTCCGACACAAAAGTAATAACTGATGCTTGAAACAAAACAATGCCAAAGCACAAATAAGGAAAATACATATGCAGGTTCCAATATTGGTAGACAGAGGAAATAGGCAATTTGAAAAAGGACTGCGTTGGTAGCAGGAGATTCACTAGATCTAGAAGTAGCCAACACTTAAAAGAAATCTATAAACGTATAAAAATTGCTACAACAGGGGACCAGAAAATATTTCAATAACGAGTGGTTCATTGCCAAAGTGAAAATAACTTATTCCATGGAAAATAGTCACTAAAAGATGTAAGTATAATAATAAAATTCCAAGGATAAATGTAGAGAACTGGGTCAAACAAATAATTAGCACCTGTTCCATGAGCATTCACCCGAAGTGTGAAAAAGATGTAAACAGCATACAAAGTAGATCCGTTCACGCTAGAATATAGAGAGGAAAGTAAGCGTTTTAATATAGAATTCCTAACAAAACTTTTAAAATGGTAATCGAGAGATGCTTAGAAATTTTGTTAGACCTGTACAACTCTTGCCGTTCTACAGGAACTTTTTAAAACTTCTATCGGAAATGATAGAAACTTGTATTCTTTAGTAACGAAGAATACAAAAGCTACTGGACAAAACGTTCTCGACTAAACCAATATGTCTGTTGGACACACTGGGCTCTTACCTAGAAAGGCATATGCAGAGAGGGTTTTGTCGAAGATTTTGTCTGTCACAAAATCTGTACAGTTCCCGTAAAGGACTACCTACGATTGATTCAATCACCAAGATGGTAAGTCTGGCAAATAAAGCGAGAGTTAATGAAGTAAAGAGAAAAAAGGGGTTCTGTGTCCTTGTTGCAATTAATGTAAGAACGCTTTCAACTCTCTCAAAAGGGCGAAGAGAGCATTAAGGACAAAATGCACCAATATATCTGAACAAAATAACTGCAAGCTATCTAAAAGAGAGAAAGAGCGAGAGAGATTGAGAGAAACAGAAAGAGAAAGAAAAGATATAATTTTTAAGGCCAGAAATTAACTCTCAGTGAAGAAATGACCTGTGGAGTTCTCCAATGTGGAAACGTTCTTTTGGAATGTAACTATTCATTTCTCTTAATGCAAATGCTGGCAGAAGCTGAACATGAAGATCTTCTAGGACTCAAAATAGAAGAAATTATCATCAGAGTCAGATAATTGTTTGACAACAAATATTTAAAGTAGGCAGTGCAAAATTTCTTTAAAAAAGACCCATGCTGGTCACAGACAAAATTATCACGAAATGAAAAGGGCAACTTACCTTCTTGAGAAGTAGTAATAGATCAAAAACCAAAGTTCGATTCTTACATAGAAAAGGCAGCCTTTAAGTCTTCTGGAAGTGGAAGGAGACTTTCGAGTATCATGCCAAACGTAGATGAATCCAGAAAAAGAGAAGCCCGTTAGCGAGCTTCATACAATTAATGATGCTATGTGCTGCCGCAGTCATGGGGCATAACTCGCAAAGAGGGAAATGGAGGCAGTTAACAATGTCCTGCTCATAATGTAGTAGCGTCATAGCACAAAGTCACTTACTAGCCTGTACGCCACATTGACCTTATAAGGAAGCGTATCGGAAGAAGACAACCATCAGACTGAAGAACACGGCAAGGAAAACAATGGTTACAAGAGCGACCTCTGGAAACAAATCTAGTCTGGTAGGTGGACACGTAGATTAGAAAAGAACAGAGATATATGAAATAACAGAAACCATGGCAAATGAGTTTTTACCTAATAGAAGTATTTACCAGTCATTGATGTTTTAAGCAATATCTTTACAGATAATACCTACTGCAACAAATGCTGACGTAATAAAGATGACGTTCTACACTCATTGTTTGTGTGCTGTAAGTAGAAGTGGAATTAAGAACGAGGCCATTTGACAATGCAGTTAGATGAAGAGGTTAACGCCGACAACTTAGTGTAAGTTAGTTTCCCGGACAAAGGCTCTCACGTTAAAGAACAAAGTAAACTTCTTCCATTCACGAAGAAATCTTATTAAAACAGAAAGAATTTCAGTTGAGATAACTGCGAGCCTGGTCAAGTCAAGAACGGTAGAGAAGTTAAAAAAAGTAACTGAAAGGGAAGTCCTGGCTAGTCAAGAAGTGATACCGTGGCTATTTTATCAAGAAATACACAAACGGTTAAAAAGTGCATTTTTAGGTGGTAAGTCCTACTCAGAGGGTGCATAAAGCCTTTTCCTACCTCACATTAAAAATATGATTATTTATGCTCCACGTATATATTATGGTAATACAAAATTAAAAAAACTCTCATAGTTAATGTAAACAGAATTCAGAAAAAACTAGCATTTAAACCTTATTTTTATAGTTAAAATACAGTGCACTGACTTCAGTGTATCATATAAGGAACGTTATATGAAAATTGTGTGTGTTAAAAAAAAGATTAATTGTTTTCATTTTTTTAAGTTGATGTTTTTCTGAATTAATTTTAGGAAAAATTACGTCCTTTAATTACTGTTTTAATGCAACATTTGATGGATGAAAATTGTCCGAGCCGACGGTTCTTTGTTATTTTGGTTATATTGACTTCAAATGAGAAAGAACATATATTTTTTTAATATTACTGAGTAACCTCGATTTATTACACATACGAGCAAAAAATTAAACCAAAATCGGTCCTGTTTTGTGCAACAATCTACATCAGTAATTGATGTGTCTCACATATGTAAAGATAAAAACCACTGTTTTGACTCAAGGTAAAATGAGAATAGATTACGAAAATAGATGACATTATCAAATTCAATTCTTCTTTACGATCGTCATTAACATTTATGGACACCCAAATATGTCTCTCTCTCTCTCTCTCTCTCTCTCTCTCTCTCTCTCTCTCTCTCTCTCTCTCTCTATCTGTTGGATTGTGTTCTCTCTTTTCTCATCCTCAATCTCAATATATATATATATATATATATATATATATATATATATATATACAGATTAAGATTGAGAATGAGAAATGAGAGAACACAGTCCATATTTTTAAAGAAAAATCTCCTTAGCGTGACCAAATCTAATTTTATTTTTGTCCACCCTTCCCGAAATCCGATTTGTCTTTCTGCCTGTCTGAGCGTATCCGATTAGGAACTCGTGCGCGCGCTACAGGAACGGCTCAACCGTAAAAAAACTTTTACAACTTTAATGTTTTGACAATTCTACTTAACCCTCGCCCAAAACATGAGTTATGTCAAGTTCAAGGAATTAAAATTTTTGCACACACAAACACATGACATATGTAAATGTATTGTTTGTGTGTGTGTGTGTGTGTGTGTTTTAGCGAAACATATGCATTTATCGTTCCTTCCAGAGTTTTAGAAGGTTTACGAAGATAAACTTTTTCAAACTTTCCTCTTACCATTCCGTTTAAATTGTTCACTGTGTCAGTAAGTCTTACGGTTTAGTGTATTTGGTATTAAAAAAACATATATTTAAGTATATCTCCTTATTGGCCTGTATCCCGCCTCAGTGGCCTAGTTGATAGCGTACTTGGCTTTCACCCCGAGGACCCGAGTCCGATTCCCGGAATTTTCATACGCTATAAATCATCCCATAGTCTGCATTATCGCAAGTGTGCACAATAGTCGGACGTTAAACACAAAAAAACTTATTGGGCTGAAAATGTGACAAAAAACATGAAATTATTACTGAAGCGAAGCTTTTAATGTTATTTTTGGCGAGAAAAGTGAATAGAAAAAAACCTGGCGAACGGGAGAATGGAACAGAAATATGGAACGAAAGAGCAAAACGAGTTTTGTCTCGTCATTTCTGTTTCTTCATACTTTTCGATAACAGTACACGCGTATTATATGAAAACGTTGTTTGGCTTTGGTTTCGGCAATTTTCCTTATTGAAGAACACGTGCACGTTTTATAACCGTTTATAATACATTCGAAATTATTATAAACATTTGTTAATATTGCTAGTTTTTAACAACGTAATCTGAAACGTATTATAACCTATCAGCTGTTTAACGAAAACAGCTGATCGTTACGAATTAATATAAAACAACTAATCTTTTACAGTAGCTGCAGTAAATAATATCTAAGTTAAATTCACGTATGTATTTATTTAAACAACACAGGATATTTTTAAACATATCTTCAAACTAATTATATACTCAGCAAAATAATCCTTAACAAAAGCTTTCCTTCTGACGGTAACTCTGCGAGTTCCACAAGTGTACTTTTTTTCTTATAAGACATAAACTTAAGTATCGTTATTCAAGGAGCTGTATTTTTGACGAAAAAACACGAAATTTTTATTATGTTATACCGTGAATGTAGACTTGAGAAGACTGAAATTTTCAGTAATGTTAGAACGATAAAAATGTGTTTATAGTGTTTTAAAAGGGGTAGTACAATAAGGGTTGATGCACCGAAGTGCGGAAATGCTGTTTACACCACACCAAACAGATAATTTAAAAGTTTCCATATTTGAAGCCACCATGTTCTGCATGTACCAGTTAGATATCGCTATTTAATATCATTCTTCTAATATCTAATCTGTAGGTAAAGAAGTAACAGACAGTAACCGCCTCACGCAGCTGTTTCGCTAACGAATTTCCAAAAAGTAACAATATCACAATGATATTTCACACCGCCGTCAGTCTATGGAATTTGAACATTTAAAATTATAATTTATGTGCAAGGTAAAAAGTTATGTTTTTGTTAAGATTTATAATAGTCGTCATTTTTCCAAACGATTTTTGCTAATTAATTAACTTATTGAACTATTGTCAAACACGACTTTTGTGCCAAGTTTAAATGAAAGCTGTGTAATATATATGTGTGTGTGTGTGTGTGTGTGTGTGTGTGTGTGTGTGTGTGTGTGTGTGTGTGTGTGTGTGGGTGGGTGTGTGTGTGTGTGTGTGTGTGTGTGTGTGTGTGTGTGTGTGTGTGTGTGTGTGTGTAAGGCACGTTGATACCGTAAAAAGAATTGTTTTAAATGACAATTCTGTCTTTAAGTAGATTCAGCATTTATGATCCCTTTCATGTACTCTCTGTACTTATATGTAAGGCAAACCAAACTTACTTCCAAATTTGCCACTCTGGACTGTCACAGTATGTAAAGTAAAGCATAGTCAAAAATTTTACTTGGAGCACTCTAATAGGAAAAGAGAGTGAGAGGGGGAGAGAGAGGAGAGAGAGAGAGACAGAAAGAGAGAGTTTAAGTTGTAATGCTCATTTTAAGGCTCCGGGTTTCATAAATTAATTTTCATTGAAGAAGAATTTTAAATACAATTTTATCACGTAAGTGTTTTGTTGTTGAATTATTAATTAAGGTACAGAAAGTAATTCTTATACATGGTGTTATTTATTCATGAATCATAATTGTAGATAAAAATTAAGTTTTAATGAAAAATTGAAAGAAAAATGGCTCGGATATTACTCGTAGAGAGACCACGAAACAGATGAATTGTAGGTATTGGAAACAAGAAACCGATTATATTTGTCACAAATCTTTTTTTTTAAAGGGATTAGATATTCTAATGGCCTAAATGTGTATTATTTACGAATTGCAGTTTGAATGTCAAAAAATATTAAAGGAAATTTTATGTGTGTTGATGTTCAGTTGCTGTGTTAATAAAATTGATTTAAGCTGTTATTTTGTCCTTCAACGTAAAGCCAGAACCCGAATACCTGGCAACAAAGAGGTACGGGTATTTCCCTTTGACGTCATTTAATAAATGAAACGATTCTATGAAGTTCGACGTTTAAAGGGTGAATATAATTAAATTTACCAAATGTCTATCGAAATCTAATCAAGTTACAAAACAAATGTAAATTTATCTTATTTGTAAACAATTTTGAAAATTTTTCTGTAAAATAGTACCGAGATAAAATTTTAAAATCGGTTTTTATAGATTATTTCGACTTGAATCTAGGAAATGTAAAATTTCTACCGGACTGTAGCAATAATAGTGGACTGTAGTAAAGTGTGACATAAGGAATTGCAGCATTCAGCTGTTTCGCTAGCGTGATGTAAACGAATTTTCAAAAAATAATATAAATAATACTGTTTAATTTACTTTCTTTGGTAAATATAGTTTCACCGTTAGAATATATCACCGTTAAATTCTGCAAAAAATTGCACTATAAATGTTCAAATTACATTGCAAAAACAAAAAGGAAAACTTACCAATGTTAGTTTCAGTTTTCTCAATTTTAATGGAATCAGTAAATTTAAAATGCTATTTTCATTATACACATTATTTTAAAGCTATATAATAAAATGCTTTACATAAAATAAAACACGTTATAATAAAATGGTGTGATTAGCAATGATTTTTTAAAATTGAAATTGTACTTCATTTTGAAATTATTGAACAGTTATTGCTTCTTAAGTTCTTTGAATTTAAAATTTCTAAGTTGTTACAGAATCAATTTTGTGCTACGTTTTGGTGCCAAACACACACACACACACACACACACACACACACACACACACACACACACACACACACATATATATATATATATATATATATATATATATATATATATATATATATATATATAGAGAGAGAGAGAGAGAGAGAGAGAGAGAGAGAGAGATCAGGATAAGAGCTCATTTCAGGTTTTAAAACTTACCAAAGATTGCCGCTTAAGTAAACAAATTTTCATCGCAAATTTGCAAATACAATTAAAATGCGTTTTAAATATTCTTATTAAAGGTATTTAAATTATTGTATTTTGTAATTACAATTTCCCTTGTCAAATTTTAACAAAAATGTCTAATGATAAACTTGCATTTCTTAAATGTAAAATGTTCAAGTTGTTATAAAAATTAATTTTGTACAAATTTTGAATGAAATTCTGCCAACATCGCAAACACTATAACGGTAAAAACGCGGCGTTCACACCCCCACACACTATTTTTAAATATATAAAATTTAACATGTGAAAAAAGTTATCTAGATGTTAGGATCGGTGCTTATTTTAAGGTCTCAGGTCTAGGTCATAACTAGATTGCCTATCTCATAACTCATTTTCCAATAGAGCCGCCTCGGTGGCCTAGTTGATAGCGTACTGGGCTTTTACTCCGAATACCCGGGTTCAATTCCCGGCTAGGGTTTGGCATTTTCATACGCTATAAATCATCCCATCGTCTGCATTAGCCCAAGTGTGCACAATAGTCGGACGTTAAACACAAAAAAAAAATCATTTTCCAATATGACTTTGCTAAAATATAAGATTTTGCATTACTGTTATTGGCCAACCTCGATAATCCGAACTAATTGAAACAGGAGTTGATTAGGATTACCAAGCCATTCGGATTACTAAACCTAAATATAAATATAGTTAATACAGTAAAAGGGTAATTTTTACAGTAGCTTATCATATTTGAATAGGGTTAAGAAATAATAAAGTGCCTACAAAGTCCTTTTTATTTAATATATTAGAGCATTATTTTTGTATTAATCTTGGAAATGTGTTCAGTTCTGAGAAGTGCGTTTGAAGTGGACGTGGCTTGATGATTAGACAGCTTGAATGCAGACGGCGTTATTGACAGTATGTCTTGCTTTCAATATTTGCACGAAACACCACTTATGTTTTAGGTTACGGCTGATTAAGCAAATCTTTGTTTTGCATTATATGTCGTCGGAAGAAGATAATAGGATTGTGCACTACTCTTATCAGTACCCAGCAGCGCCGAGTAAAACCCGCTGAGCGTAACATAGCGGCAAAAATTTAAATATTAAATTTTAAAGTATGTTTTGTATGTGCAAACACACCAAGACGGAAAGAAACGAAAAGATATTCATGTGTATTTTGTGAGTGCGACGTAGTATTTTGACAATATAAACTTGATTTGCAGAATATGTGTGATTACTTAATTTGTTGTGAGTAAATTTTATTTAATGTTGTCTCCTAACCATGTCATTTCTGTGAATAATAAATATAATTTCTTAATTTCAGAACAGTTTAAAAATAATTTTTAGTACTTTTAGTGTTACAAGTTACTAACAAAGCACAGTTATTCGTTTCGGAACGTCATATTCCCGATGAAACAAAAATCTTAGTGCAATATTTTCCGGAAAAGTACTGCGGAAAGGATTACTTATGCTTGTATTATGTTCGGAACATGAAAAAATTTTTGATTTAATTTAAAAACGAGTTATTATCAGTTTTATTTCTGAGACATCTTTTTAACTGTTTTTGAAAATCCTCAGATATTACTAATATTAGCGGTTTTCATCAAAATCTTGGAGAGCAGGGGGTTACCGCGTTGCAAACAGGGGTATATCCCTGCTAAACGTGAATTTTCATTAAAAAAAAAAAATAGTAGTAGACACATGCAGGGGCAAGTTATGCAGTTTGTACAACAGTGTACGTATATTGCCTATACAGCGCCTTACTTCTCGCGCTTTCAATTTTAAAGTTATTTGTGCTTCTGTCTGTAACAGTTCTAAAGCTTCAAAGTTAGAAATGTTATAGTAATTTGGAATTCGTTAATTAACTAACAGCCGTCATGAAAGTCTGGGCTTACTCTACAGAGATTGAATAACTGATGTGTTTAAGTAACGTAAACTATGTTCATTATAATGATCTGCCTTCCCTAGCTTCGTCAATTCTACTTTCGTTGACGCGTTTCGGAGAACCTCCATCTTTAAAAACTATATCTATACTCAGTTTTATCTATAGAGTATATATATAGTTTTTGAAGATGGGGGTTCTCCAAAACGCGTCAACGAAAGTAGAATTGACGAAGCTAGGGAAGGCTGATCATTATACTGAACATAGTGATAATAATCCTAGCAGAAAAGAAGAAGAATATAAAAAGAATTTTAACATAAACTATTTTACAATACTTTTTTAAATAAGATTTAATAAAAACTCATTACTTTATTTATAAAAAGTAATTTTTCAAAACTTATTAATCGTTATAAGGAACATCTGTTTAACTTTCTAAGTTGAAATGCATCACACAATATTAAAATGCTCACTTAATAGAAACCATCTTAATGTTTCTGAAATTTGTTTCAAACCGCTAGAAATACAGTTATAAACAAACTTTAAGTAAACACTATACACAGATTAAGAACGGTTATAAATTGTTAGATTTAAATACTCTATGGCCAGCGTTAGAGCCTCGCCGTGGGTGAAGAATGAGATCAAGGTTGCCTTAAAGGTGAGTCTCTAAGGCTGGGACAACCGGTCGCTACTTGGCATCGAAGAACGGCCCGTTGGGTGAGGATGGGCTGACAGGGTGTATCAATGGTTCGGTGTCCACCACTTGTGCTACTGGCTTAGTGGTATCTGTGGGCGACCACCTTGCGTTCATCCCTTCCACACCGTCTGTAACAAACACGCATATTAAATACTATATATATATATATATATATATATATATATATATATATATATGTGTGTGTGTGTGTGTGTGTGTGTGTGTGTGTGTGTGTGTGTGTGTAAATCGTT
>CM040183.1:75620363-75640363 GCA_022606455.1 Callitettix versicolor
AGCGAATTTTGTCAGGGAACATTTCAAACATCTCTTAATGAACCAAATTCTAAATTAAGAAAATTACGTGACATTTAATATTATAGGGATAAAAGTAGTAAAAACAATTTCCAAAATAATCTTAAATTGAAAATGTATATTTATTATTCACGAAATGACATTCTTGAGAAAAAATATTGAATAAAATTTACTCATAGTAAATTAGAAAACGTGTTTAATTATATTCTTCAAATTGGTGTTTTGTAATGTCCTGCGTTACATTCACAACCCAAATGTAATATCTTTCCGATTGTTTCGGTTTTGTTGGTGTGTTTGCACATAAAAACATATTGTTTTTGTAATCTCCTCTTCTCTTCACCAGGGGATTACCTGGGTTAGTTGCGCAAAAAATTAAAAACATTTTGATAGTCATTGAATTTTGTTGTTATTTGGAATTCTCAACAGAAAATTTTTGCGAATTTCAAATATGGTTCACTGAATTAAAAAAATGATTCGTCAATTACTGCACAGTTTGTAGCGAAATGTGATTTTATAAAATAGCAACCAACGTTTTTAATAATGTTAATACAGAAAGAAATGTGTTCTGTAATACTAATTAATTTCGTTTATAACACAATATTTTATATTAGTATAAAATAGAACAATATGATTGTTTGAAAATCTCAATGGACAGGGCTCAAGCAAAAATTTGAAAACAAGTTTTTCTTGTTGTAAAAAAATTAACTTCTAAATACAACTTGATTAACTTAGGACAGTAACATTTTACAGTACATATTATAACCTAGAGACTAGAGACTAGAGATGTTGGTGATAAAGTCAATAAGACACGAGAACAATACAAAATGGCGTCAGGAAAGGTATTAAGGTACTCCGAGACAAGCACGGAGAGGGCAGTGCTTCCTTATTGAGGGCGAGGACGGGTGGGGCAGGGGGTGGCATGGCTTCGCGACGAATGTATTCCTGCGATAATGTTTTTGTTTATTGTGGCAGGATTCTCATTAAAAGTTAATCTAATTGGAATCGAATTTGAATAGCCGTCCTCAGCGTGGGTTGCCAAAGTAAAACTTTCAAAAATATTGCGTCGAATAAACAATGCAAAAACTTTCTGGTTTATTTTACATTAAACCTTTGCAATGTTTCGTTTATGTTAACATAAAGTTTTAACTTTTAGGTGTATAAATAACCGCACCCTCGCAAAGGTGATAGAAACGATTTTTGAAAAAAGCAAAAATATTACAAATTTTATCAAGTGAAAACTTCTTTAGACTTAGTAATTATTTTACCAGGAGTGTTTACCGGGAATCGTATGGTTTTCAAAAAGCCACACATTTTTAAATTTTGAACCAAAAATTTATTTTTTTGCACAATGTGTTCTACATACTCGGAATTTTAAGAAAATCTTGCAAAAAATTAAGTAGCAAAACTAAATATCGCGTAGATGGCGCTGTTCGATTGATCACGTGTTTCCAGACATTCCACGAAGTTACGCATTGACTCTTGTAAGAGTTGTAACATTTCTCGAGGAATAGCTTGGATTTATCTTCGGGTGGCTTCCTTCAACTCTGGTCATGTGCGTGGTTTTTCAACGTAAACAGTGATTTCAAGAAACCACAAAGGGAAAATCGGGGGGCCAAGGAACATCTCCAAAACGAGAGTTACGTTTCCCGGAAAACATTTTCGGACAAGTTCCATCGAAATTCAAGCAGTAAGGGCCTTATACGGATGGAACCTGAGGTCGTTAATAAAAATGTTGCCGGAGACAGAAATGCGGAGGTTTGAGACTCGCTTCCTCAGCAAACGGTTTTGGCTCTCCAACGTAGCGACGCGCACACGCTCAACATTATCAAGCGTACAGTTTCTGCTGCCCTGGAGGTTTTTTCATCAATGATCGCGTTGTGTTCACATTATGCATCCACCTCAAAATTGTGTTACGATCCGGAATCGGCCCACGCGGCGGTGCTTTGAAGTGCCGGCGAAAGTTTTGTTGGGACTCAGCGTTAGCGTAAAATCGTATCATAAAAAAGCGCGATGCTCAATATCCCACATCTTGAGTGTAACTGAAACTTCCAACTCCCCTCTATACAATAGGACCTTTGCAACTGCCATCCCTCCACTACTTTCCGTGTACTACCCATTACAAAAACATGCGGTTCCCGGTAAACACCCTTTATTAATTTGTCTAAAATTATGTATATAATTAAACTAATAATGAATATTAAAATTTTAATGAACTATATATCCCGCATACTCGACTCATCATGAACATAATTGTTTAGAGTGATTACAATTAAATAAATATTGCATATTTTATATACACAAGTAGCTTAAAAAATATTCAATTAATTAACGAATGCATTTTTTATATGCGTACTTTAGTCTCCCCGACTACCACATATTAAAGAAAAAGATTTTAGCGTCATACTCAGCGTTAAAATAAACAGAATATATATATGTAAAATATATATATATATATATATATATATATATATATATATATATATATATATATATTTTTTTTTTTTTTTTTTTTTTTTTTGGTGTTTAACGTCCGACTATTGTGCACACTTGGGCTAATACAGACGATGGGATGATTTATAGCGTATGAAAATGCCAAGCCCTGGCCGGGAATCGAACCCGGATCCTCGGTGTGAAAGCCCAGTACGCTATCAACTAGGCCACCGAGGCGGCAACATAATTTATAAACAAATGCTAATTTATGTAGCTTAAGCTGATTACAATAGTGAAAGCAGATTTAAAAAAATGAAGCCAACAAATATTGACTTTTTAAGATAGGAACAGCAGCTATTAAAGTTTGGTTTATTATTTATTCAATTATTTATTTTCATCTATAACAAATACAACATAGCAAATCCTTATCAATCGTTTCTATTATATTAGAATTATTTTCAAGTTTTTCTTTTAAATTTTTCATATATATATATATATATATATATATATATATATATATATATATATATATATATATGTATTTTAGACCAGGGGGCCCGTGCGAAAATTTCGTACTATGAAAGTTTTAAGTAAACACAGCCTTTTGAATAAGAGTAGTCATTGGATGAGGCAGGAAGGAAAGGAAAACATGTTTAAAAAATAAATCGAAAAGATAACGATTAACAATAGATAAATGCCCAACGGCATGAGAAATCACAAATATATTTGTGTAAAAACAGTGCCTAAGACATGTGTTTGGTATTCGAAATGTTTGTCCCGGCTTGTACGACGGGCAGGGATTGGGGACTGTCCGTACACATAACCTATAAATTCAATGACTTTTAAGTAAATATTGAAATTGTTCTAATCACGTTATGCAAAAAAGTGGCATTTGTAATGGGATTGTCTATTCGTGATTAATAAGTTAGTTCCGTAAAATATTGTCTGATTTGTGATGCCGCGCATGCGCATCCATGATGCCGTTTTGCCTATGACAGTTAAAAGTGTTTTTGCAATGTCAGGAGCCGGTAAATAATCTTTCTAAAGATACCTCATTTATGCCTGTACGAATAGTATGTTCTGAAAAAGCGATGTTAACTCGAGAAACAATATATACGATCAGGTAATAGCGTCTAAGCAAAAAACACAAATTTTCAAATATAATAATTTTGTTTTGTTACATACGAACTGTATTTGCGACTGAATAGTGAACTTTTTTATATTTTTTCATCGAAAAATAGTGAAAATAGTATTTTTTTAATAAAAACGTCTGGAAATATGAGCAAAGCAGGCCTACATGCAAAAATATTTCATCGAAACCTGTCATCGTAAAGTCTCCGGCGATGTGCACAGGGATGTCAATAAAAAATACCACTTTGTTGGACTCAAGAGACCTGAAAACAAATACATTTATCAAAATCTCACGGTTTTCACATTCTCAATATTTTCTATAACTGACTGAGCGAAGCGAGCTCTGTTTCAACTCGACCGTTCGGCGTTTTGTGTTTTGTTACGCAGTTTTGGCGAAACTCTTTGACCGATTGTTTTCAAATTTGTTATTAAAGCATATAAAGGTCAAATGATGTATGTGTAAAACGTTTTACACATACTCTCACTATATTTTTACTCACACATTCAATTTCGTTTCAAGATGGTGGTCTCTGATTTAACGATGTCGAGTGTATGCAGTTTTGGCAAAACGCATTGACCGATTTTTTTAACATTTGATACGAATTTATCTTGTATAAAACCCAAACAACGTATATGTGAGACTTTTTTCCCATTCAGTTACGTTTTAAGATGCTGGCGGTTGGTTTAATGTAGTACTGGCTGAACGGCAAGACTTATCATAATTTTGACCGCTCCATGAAGAAAAAACATAAAATTTCTAATATAATGGATCCAGTAACGTTTTTCCTAAATATTTACTGTTAAAGGTTAAATTAGCGGAAAAGGCCACGTGCGCGACAGTGCGTTTTGCACTGCGAGGTCTATTTTCTTTGAAGTACTCGTAGTCTAAGAACTGGGAGACCTGTCTTTTGAGAAATTTTAGAATTATAAAAAGTGGGATTTCTACGAACCGATTGACGCATGCGTATGACGCATTAAATAGTTTTCCTTCGAAGCGACATTCGTGTGCGTTTGGTGGTAGTGAATTAACTCGTTTTATAATGAGGATTTTCAATTTTCGGAACTTAATTATAGAAGAAAATGAAGAAAAAATAAAAAGTGGAAAACTGTGGAGTAAATTCAATATGTAGAATGTGTTTTGAGGGAGATGTTTATCATGTATCATGCTGGTTGTGATGGATTTTGCAGGACACGCGATGCAAGGAACTTGTTTATATTGATGAATAACAGTATATTTTGCGCGTCACAAGTCTCATATTAAATTAATTATAATTAAATATTACTGTGTTTCCCCGCTGGAATCGAACCGGGGACCTTGCGCCTGTGAGGTGCACGTCACAATCACTACACTACAGAAATTACAAAAGAAGTTTGACCTATTTAAACTTCTATAGTATTAAGTATATTAAGTATATACTTAAGTATATTAACTTCTATTTAATATTAAGTATATTAAATGAATAGTTAATTTGATTTTGGTAGTTATATTAAAAGATCAGTTGTTTTATATTAATTAAAGATCGTAAAGATCAGCTAATTTCATTGAACAGCTGACAGACTGTAGTAAGTTTTAGGAGCCGCCTCGGTGGCCCTAGTTGATAGCGTACTGGACTTTCACCCCGAGGACCCTCCAATTCCCGGCCAGGGCTTGGAATTTTCATACGCTATAAATCATCCCATCGTCTGCATTAGCCCAAGTGTGCACAATAGTCGGACGTTAAACACCAAAAGAAAAATAAATAAATAATAAGTTTTAGGTTATGTTGTTAAAAACAAGTTATGTTAATTTGTCGTTTACTCGTATATTAATTCTTAATGATAAGCTTATTTCATTGAACAGCTGATAGGCTATAATAACTTTCAGGTTATGTTGTTAAAGTTGCTTGTTAATTTGTCGTGTTTTCGGACAAATTAGCGTAATTAAAATTAAAAAAGGAAAGAAAACATGATAAATGATATTTATTTTTGGTTAAATAACAGAAATTGTTTTACAACACTTACAACGACACTTATTACACAACAAATGACAAGAAATTCCTGGAGTTTTTCGAATGTTTAGGGTTGTCTTATTTTTAAGAGATTCATTCACGACATATTTCAACGCGTTTAGGTATTTGCTGACTCTACATGTTTATAGCATACGTTATTAAATATGTATAACACAAAGCTTATAAACTGTAAATGTTAAGAATAGATAATATTCTTTTGTATTATCTGATTCTTTATTCATTCCGCTATTTCTTTGCAAGTACCTTCTTTTATATTTTGATCTTTATATGCAGGGTTTTTATATGCTGCGTAATAAAGACGGGGGCGTTTCGGCAGCATTTTCACTAGTATTTCATCTTTCACAATTGTAAATATTACTTTTTGGACCGAGCCAAGATAGCTTTCTATTTTAGCAAAAAACTGTTTCGTCATTTGACCTGAGTGTTTGTTTGTTGTAGTTGTGACCAAACGTATTGACCGATTATTTTGAAATTCGGTACGAAGGTACTTTACATGAAGCCCGAACGATGCATGTGTACTATCTTTTCCTAATCACTTCCAGTTCAAGGTGGTGGCCTGTGATTTAACGATGACAAATTTACGCGGTTTTAGCAAAACGTATTGACCGATTATTTTGAAATTCGGTATGAAGTTACCTTGAATAAAAATCCAAACGAGTTATATGTAATATTTTTTCATTCATTTCCGTTTCAAGATGGCGGCCTCTGATTTAAAGATCAGGAATGTACGCAGTTTTGGTCGAACGCACTGCCCCATTTTTTAAAAATGTTGTATGCAAATACCTTGCATAAAATCCAAACGACATATATGTAACATTATTTTTCATTCATTTACGTTTCAAGATGGCGGCCTCTGATTTAACGGTGATAAGTGTATTGTCCTGTAATACTAGCTGAACGGCAAGACCAATCATAATTTTTACTGCTTCTGGTGAAAGGTCATACTATTTTGAATATAGTTGGTCCAATAACATTTTCTCGAAATATCAAACGTTAGGGGCTTACCGCTTCAACAGACAGAAAAGGTTGCGAGCGTGTCAGAGCTCTATCGTAGTTAATTAATTAAGAATATTAATTAATTAAAAATATTAAAACCAATTAATTAAAAATATACCTTGAAGGCTACTTTTCTTTGAAGTTCTCTGAAAGTGAAAAGAGTACAGCCACCCGGCCTGTGTGCCACGCGATAACTGGAAACTGCTGGCATGTCAAGGGAAACTGTCCCATGGTAGCCGAGTATTATATACATCTGACGCTTTATAAGAATTCCACCTTAAGTTGGCTACAAAACTCTTGACCACTTTAGTGACAACATTATACGGCTACGCCAAATATCAACATTTTTGAATAAACAGCATTTTTGTTGTTTAAATTTGTCACATTATAAAAAATGTAATACGTCAGAGTATTACATACATCTGACGCTTTATAAAATTCCACCTTAAGTTGGCTACAAAACTCTTGACCACTTTAGTGACAACATTATACGGCTATGCCAAATATCAACATTTTTGAATAAACAGCATTTTTGTTGTTTAAATTTGTCACATTATAAAAAATGTAATACGTCAGAGTATTACATACATCTGACGCTTTATAAGAATTCCACCTTAAGTTGGCTACAAAACTCTTGACCACTTTAGTGACAACATTATACGGCTATGCCAAATATCAACATTTTTGAATAAACAGCATTTTTGTTGTTTAAATTTGTCACATTATAAAAAATGTAATACGTCAGAGTATTACATACATCTGACGCTTTATAAAATTCCACCTTAAGTTGGCTACAAAACTCTTGACCACTTTAGTGACAACATTATACGGCTACGCCAAATATCAACATTTTTGAATAAACAGCATTTTTGTTGTTTAAATTTGTCACATTATAAAAAATGTAATACGTCAGAGTATTACATACATCTGACGCTTTATAAGAATTCCACCTTAAGTTGGCTACAAAACTCTTGACCACTTTAGTGACAACATTATACGGCTATGCCAAATATCAACATTTTTGAATAAACAGCATTTTTGTTGTTTAAATTTGTCACATTATAAAAAATGTAATACGTCAGAGTATTACATACATCTGACGCTTTATAAGAATTCCACCTTAAGTTGGCTACAAAACTCTTGACCACTTTAGTGACAACATTATACAGCTATGCCAAATATCAACATTTTGAATAAACAGCATTTTTGTTGTTTAAATTTGTCACATTATAAAAATGTAATACGTCAGAGTATTACATACATCTGACGCTTTATAAGAATTCCACCTTAAGTTGGCTACAAAACTCTTGACCACTTTAGTGACAACATTATACGGCTATGCCAAATATCAACATTTTTGAATAAACAGCATTTTTGTTGTTTAAATTTGTCACATTATAAAAATGTAATACGTCAGAGTATTACATACATCTGACGCTTTATAAAATTCCGCCTTAAGTTGGCTACAAAACTCTTGACCACTTTAGTGACAACATTATACGGCTATGCCAAATATCAACATTTTTGAATAAACAGCATTTTTGTTGTTTAAATTTGTCACATTATAAAAAATGTAATACGTCAGAGTATTACGTACATCTGACGCTTTATAAAATTCCACCTTAAGTTGGCTACAAAACTCTTGACCACTTTAGTGACAACATTATACGGCTATGCCAAATATCAACATTTTTGAATAAACAGCATTTTTGTTGTTTAAATTTGTCACATTATAAAAAATGTAATACGTCAGAGTATTACATACATCTGACGCTTTATAAGAATTCCACCTTAAGTTGGCTACAAAACTCTTGACCACTTTAGTGACAACATTATACGGCTATGCCAAATATCAACATTTTTGAATAAACAGCATTTTTGTTGTTTAAATTTGTCACATTATAAAAAATGTAATACGTCAGAGTATTACATACATATGACGCTTTATAAGAATTCCACCTTAAGTTGGCTACAAAACTCTTGACCACTTTATTGACAAAATTATACGGCTATGCCAAATATCAACATTTTTGAATAAACAGCATTTTTGTTGTTTAAATCATATTAACCAATTAGAATAACTGAGCTAAATTTTTATTTAATTCAATCTACAAAAATATCAGAAATTGTTATTGAAATCTAGTATGATATTTTTGAAGTGACTTTCTTCTTATCGCGGGGTATGTTTTGCGTGGGAAAATTCAGTTTGCCGTCACGGAACGCTGTAATAGGCAACATTATTATTACAACATTGTTATTATTACAACATTGTTATTATTACAACATATATTTTTTTAATTATTAATAAAACGTCTCTTTGAAGTGAAAACTTATATACACTTCATGGTCGCTGTTGACAAAACATGGGTATAAACATTTGCTTTCGCGTCACGCTTGAATCCGTAATGCGTACCTCACAGCATATATTGTTCTTGTATATATCTAAACTGGAAGTGACTACTTCTAAACAGCTGATTTCGCACAATAGCTTCAATATCATTTCAATTGAGCTTATGTTTGTTGTTTTTCTTAATTTTAAGAACATATATTTTCTAAATTTGTGTAGTTCAATTATTTTTAATGCACATGACCTATACCAATTTTTGAATGCCAGAATCACAAATATTTTATTTATTATTATACTTAGATAGCATAACTGTCATGTATAACTGTCAAAAGTAGGGTTATAAGCTAATTATTAAAGTCCCTTCTATAGTCTAAGATATTTAAATTCATAGTCTGTGACAGTTTCAGTTTTAAGTTGTGTACCTACACATACGCAAAATTTAATACGAAAATAAATTTCAAGAGTTGCTTTTTCTGTATGTATCTAAATTTTTATAAAAATAATTAAACCATAATAGTGAAAAAGTATATAGTCAGGCATGCCAAAAGTAGTCACTTCAGTCGGCAGTCTCGCAATGCCTAAGTTTTTTTTTCATTTCTTGATTACTATATTAGTAAATGATCCATATAACGCACACTATATTCGCACATATGACTCATTAGTTGCAAACTTTTCTTATAAATTTCGTTTTATAAAGAAAAATATTTAATGTACTTTTTCTATTATTTTTCCATTATTTTGCATTTTTAAGTTCTATAGAGTAACAAAGATAATTTATTATGTTTTAGCACAGTATTGTTCCTAATTTTACTTCAATTTTTTTCAACCAGGAACAGCAAATATATTTTGGTAATAGTTTGGAGAATGTGTTATCAAGTGAAATGGGTTAATATTTGTTTTAATTAATAACCATTTAAAATAAGTCGCAAATTTTGTTTGTTATTATTTAAAATTTTTAACTTCGATATTATGAAATCTATTACTAACCAGTGTTTAGTCAATAGATGTCTTAGATATCAAATGAAATAATTACTTTCAAGATTTTAACGCTTGTTAAAATGATAGAGTATTTTTTTAAAGAGACTAATAACTTTTGATTTTTCAAGATTTTAAAAGTATTACATTAAGGTAAAGAAGAATAACCAAATTTTTGTGCAGTTTTATTTGTATTCCATTTTTAGTTATATTCCTTGACATGATTCAAAATCGTTAGTATTTATTATACACATTTAAAAGAACTGATTTTATATAAACCGCTGAATAAAAATGATCTTCTTTTAGAAAAGTTGCCAACTTATGACAGTCAACTATCCAGCTAAGTTCCATTTAAACGCCTGGCGGTGCGGAATAAATAACTGTAAAACTTTTACAACTTTCCAATGGCTGATAAACTCGTGTGCGGAGATATCTTCTTGGGCTTGATTTCTGATGTTGTTTGTCGGGCGAAATGAAATGGTTCATTTGCTCTTTGAAAATAGGGCAACTGTGGTCGATGTTAAATAATTAATTTTTTATCATTTCTCTGACTGTGTACAGCGGAAATAAGAACAGTAAAACATTTATTGTGATTAATATCACTTAATATAATAAAAACTAATATATTTATCTTCTAAGATATACTTTATTGTGATTTCTTGCTTTGACAATTCTTCTAATCAATTAGTTACTAACCTATACTCCACGTCACGAGTATAGTGTTTTCAAGGATGGCTCTATTCGCACTGTGACCTTGAGCCAACCAATCGGAGAAGAGCAATGTTGCAATATTGCTTCCTCGCTACGAACAGAATATGTGTGAATGGGAATATTTGTATATATTAAAAATTGCCTGCGCGAGGTTACTGATGTGCTGGGGCATGTGATAACACCGCTCTCTGTTGAGGTTGGTTGACCGTCAACAGATAAACTTGTGTTTAGAATTCGACAGTGGTGAGAGAATTTGCTCTCTCTATAACGTATTGTTTCTGTTATTAAACATTTACAATATGTGAAATATATGTGACTTTATTGCATCTTTTCTAGGTGAGAAATGAAAATATGGGTTGGGCTTGGATTTTATGGATTTGTAATTTGAAGAAGAGTGACTACGTGATTTTCACATGAGCCACTTCATAGGGGTTCGTAGACTAGTGCCGTTTTCTGTATCGTAGTGGGGGAGCGGGATCTGTCACACTGGCCGACAGATGCGCGTGTTTGGAGCCTTCTGATCGTGATGCTAGCTTTTGGGTGAGTTTGAGGGAATATTCCTCGAGTGTGAGGACCTTAAGGCCGTGGCGTATGATTTCGTTTCTGGCGAACCACAGAGATTCAGTCAGTATACGGAGGGAGCGGGTTTGGAAGGACTCCAGCCGTTTCTTTCGCTGCAAAGGTTAGTGTGGGTCTGATGTACATTTTATACATGGTCAGCCTGATTGTTAGTGGTAGAGGGCTATTGTTCGCAAGAACAGGAAAAGCATACCGCGAGCCTATCAATTGCTTGACATGGGGAGCAAAAGTCAGTAGTTTGTCAAATGTTTCGGACTATAATACTGTTGCCTTTATATAGCTTTCTACTTCCCTTCTCTTCACTCTTACGGTCACTGGGTGTGGATAGGTCAAGTACCTTCTCATTTTGTTTGTAATATAATGTTTAGTCTAGAATATAAAAATCGTTCCATAAACATTATTACTTTAAACAAAAGAAGAAAACAAATCTATAAAATTTTATAAAAAAAACGTTATTAGATACTTCACTAGCCATTTTCATGTTTTATAGAATGACGTCATTAGATACTTCACTAGCCATTTTCACGTTTTTGTAGAATGACGTCTATTGATAAATCTGTAATTCTGTGATGGAGTGCTACATTTTTCTTCTCCTTTCAACTAATTAGTCCATCGTCGGACAAAGGCCTTCTTTAAGAGTTTGAGCGGTTAATTTAGTTGGATCCCGCTAGTCTTACGATGTCGTCATAAAAATCGGGTTTAAGGACGTGCACTACTTCTTTTTGTTCTTTTAATCATTTTAAGGGTTCATCGGTCATCAAAGGGGTAAAACTGAGTTTGGAATTTTTTGTCAATTTTGTTAATGTTTTGTACTATAACGTTTTATTATATAAAAGTGCAGAAATAACGGAAAGTTTACAAAAAATTTAAAATAAAAGTTACAAACGTAACCTCAAAATGTGTGTGTTTCCGCGTAAAAGTGAAAAACGTGTTTTTATGGCGAAAACGACAATATTAAATGCGTATTATTAATAATGAAAAAAATATATATTTTTGTTTTAAAAAAAAGAACTTAAAACTAATTCGACTCGGTTGTTGGGTCTTTAACTAAGTTGTTACTTATAACTCGTATTCCTTAAAAGGTACTAAGCTTTGTAACTACTGTCATGGCGGATAGAGAAAAAATGCACGTCAGAGTATAGTTCAGTAATAAATGGCTACATATCGTAATTTATTGTATATTTATCTTCCGCGGGTTTTTCTCTTAACGAAATGATAAAGCACATAATAAAAGCAAAGAAATCGTTAAAATTTTGTTAAGCTCCGAAGTCAAAAATACCATCAAAGTCAAAATACCTAGTCAAATTCCTATTTGGTCCGTCTAGGTGCACTCAGTTTGATTATTACTTCGGCAATATGTATTATCTTTGAAACTGCCTTCGAATGTCTTCGTTTGTTTATCCCTCAGTAATACTTTTTTAGTTCTCAAGTTTCAGTTTTATACTGAAAATATAAGAGTTCCAGTTTAATGCTGGTCCTATGCATTGAACAAAAGTTTTGTCTTTTGTGTATTTTTAGGGGGTTTGAAAAAAAGATTTTTCGTATTTTGCTAAGCGCAGATCAAGCTAATGAACTTCTCCTTGGTAATTACATAAAATAAATTAACCCTACAGGTTGTTGCTCGCGTGTCGGACTGGTCAAATTGATGGGCGGCCTTCGTTCGATTGCTTTGGCAGTTACGCCATTCGATTATAAATAACAAAAACAATAGAAATTGTCTCGACTGTTTTTCATAAAATTTAACAGGTTTTGAGTTATTTTGCTTTAAAAATTTAAAACTTCCGTAAATTTAAAACAAATCCTTGGGTAACGCTGGGTTATGTTTCTCTAATTAAGTACTCGTACTTACTACGTTAAGGTCAATGCTGATACTTCAGCTACTGTTTAACCATTCTGGAGATTCAAATTATGTCGTAAAAAACAAAATGGCAGATATCACGAAACCAATCGTTTTCAGAAGAAACTTTTTAAAAAAATTCTTAGTTTTTCTTACTTACGAAAACAGTCTGTATATTTGTTCTTCAAATAAGCCAGTGATGACTATACGTATTTTCGGAATAGAGCCACAAACGGCTATGCAAACGTACTGAGCTATGTATAGACGAGTTTCTATGTGGGGAAACAACTTGCAGTTAATAAGGAAAGCAAACTGGTTTCCTGTTTCTGTCTAGTTTAATATCCGACAGTAGCTTTGTTTTATTAAGTCTGCTTTGTCTCGAGCACTTTGTGCCAGTGCTGCTCCCTGACTCAACCGCTAAAAGTAGTACGGTTGCCATTTATGACATTTGTAAGTAATATTTCTGAGTAAACACGTTATTACTTTTATGTAAACAATTGTTTTATGCAAATTTGTAGCTGTATCACCTAGAAGGGGAAAAGAATTAAAGGTTAAATAGTTTTAAATTAATGACAACTCATGTTTTATTTGTATATGAAAATTAACACTGTTAATACAAATACGTAACAGTGTAAAACAGTCATAACCAACAAAATGCGAAATTTTTAGTTTTAAAATTACATTTTCCTGAGTATAAGGGTGAAAACATTTTTAGCGCTTTTATATACTAACACCGCAACGATATAGGCCTACTTATAGCAAACCCTCGGTTTAAAGGACTACAATGGGCAAAAGCTGATTATCCTTTAAATGAGGGCAGAATCTGTACTTTGCCTGATTATTAAAAGTAATTAATTTGCCTGCTCTGAATTGTATTTTTTGTGAGTTGTATGCAAAACAAACCGCGGCACGTAGCTGTATCGCTGACGTGATAGAAGCGAATTTCCATTAGTATTTTTCTTGATCATATTCTTTTTGAATTCATCATATATCAGCGTTGAAATCTGCGTATATAAGCATTTTAAAATTTCAACTTACATTGTAAATAACAAAATGAACCTTTAGGTTCGTCGAAACATTTCTTAATTTCAATGGATTTTTAAAATTCAAAATGTTAATCTGTGCAGTTTACAACGCCGATTACGATAGTGATGTCAGATTTTCAAAAAACCTTCAAGACAAAACGGTATTAATTAACATGTATCATGTATGTAATGTTGGATTTTGCGTAATGCCTGCCAATGTCATATTGCATATATACTATATTTAGCGTATTTCGTGCTATTGTATATATTCAAAAATGTAATTGTACTTCTAAACAGCTGATTTCGCAAACAGCTGTTGCTTCAATATTAATTTAATTTAGGTTATTTTCAAAATTCAATTTCTAAATAAAATGGCAAATTATTTAAAAAAATATGCCTTAAACGAAGAACAAAGATTAAGAACAAATGAGAGAGAAATACTAAGACGATAAGAAAATAAAATGAAAAAAATGAAATTAACAATGAAAAAGAGTTATGACTGAAGAGCAACGTCAACTAATTAATAACAAAAACGAGGAATCGAGAAAACCATGATATTATATATATTTGGTTCAGTAACAGAAGAAATTATTTATTAAAGATTATTTATGGCCGCCATTTTGAAACTATTGAACGAATTTAGCTGGTTAACGAAATTGACCGAACTATTACCATAATCAACTTATGTGCCAAGTTTGAATGAGATCGGACTAAAATTGCGAACGGAATCATACACACACACACACACACACACACACACACATATATATATATATATATATATATATATATATATATATATATATATATATATATTAACTACTCCTTGATCTAAATCCCGCAGGTGTGCAGACCAGCTGTACCTATTGAGAGGATTTAGACGTTCCTCGCGGTACCCGAGTCTAACACACACTTACACTTTCAACACTACACTTACGACTTTAACACTTTACACTCACACTTACATTTAGGAAGGCGATAATAGCCTCAATGTGCTTTTCGCCTTAAAATAACAACAACAAAAAATCCTTGATCTAGAGTTCAGGATAGGTGTTCATTTTAAGATGCCGCTTCAGGGTCTTACCATGATGGCTGCTCCACTATCTCATTTTTCTAATGGAATTTTTCTAATAAAATCGTTTTGTTTAACGATTGGGGTTCTTAGAACTCAGTGCTGTACTAAAGCACGTTCAAGCATCGATTCACAGAAACTATGAACTCTATTATACAGCCCATGTACTGGAACTATTGAAAAATTTTTTTTTTTAATTTCTGATACAAAATATTATCACCCTCTTACAAAATAATTTTGGTTCTTATTGTTTGTTGAACCGGAAGTCCGTAAAATCGGAACCTGTTAAACCGAACATTGTTATTAGATAGGCACAAAGAACCTTCTCTGTATGACTGTTATTTAAAATAACTCAATGGATTTTTTTTTACCAATTTTGGTGTCCGACTCCTCTTTAGTACATAAATTTCGCATTTTAAAGATGCTTTCTGGTCATTGATACGGAGGCCTGGAAACAATAATTCTACAAGAATTCGGTTTTATTTCACATAAAAGTCAAAAAAGAGGAAACAATATAGCAGTAGTTGAACTAACCGACTGAAGTGGAAACTTAAATACATGTAATCACATAGCTTACAATTGTTAATGATCTAACAGTTTTGAAGACTGGGCTGAGAATGTATTTCAGTGGCGTTCATTAATAATTTAGATAATTAATTAATTTATTTATTTTATAAACGTAGACTAAATAATATTAAATAACAATCTTGTACAAAGTATTTGCAAGGTATATTTAACTATTAACGTTTCATGCTATGTAGGCGCGTTATGTAATGTAAAGTAGTTATTGTAATTTATTCTTTTACATACATTAAAGTAAAATCTTATACAAAGTATGCGTAAGATATATTTAACTGTAAACGCAATAAACAATGTCGTGTAATGATGTTAATTATAATTAAAATGTATATTATTCTACGTACTTATACATAAATATAATTTAAAATAAGTATTGAATGTAAAGGAACATAGTGCGTAACCGTGGCGGCCAAAACTTTACGCGTCAGCTCTATTTATCGCCATCGAAACAGACTGCGCGTAACCGTGACGGCAAAAACCTTACATGCCTTCTCGATTTATCGCAATAAAAACAGACTGCGTAATAATGACTTCGAAAACCTTACATGTATCCCTGATTTTATCATTATCAAATCAGACTGCGTAACCGTGACGGTAAAATCTTTACGAGTCTGATCGATTTATTGCAATAGAAACAGACTGCGTAACCGTGACGGCAAAACTTTACATGTCTGATCGATTTGTCACCATCAAAACAGACTGCGTAACCGTGACGGTAAAACCTTTACGAGTCTGATCGATTTGTCACCATCAAAACAGACTGCGTAACCATGAAGGCGAAAACCTTACATGTATGCCCGATTTATTACCGTCAAAGAAGCTATAAATTATCTTGCTGGTCAGGTGTACCTATAGAATAAAATTATATGTTCGCCACTTTAATAATTTATAATTTTTAAAAATAACAAAAATTTGTTTTATTGTTTTTACTCAAATATTTTTAAAAAAATCGGACTAATTTGTTAAAATTATTAGTTTAATAATTTTTAAATAATTTCGTATAATACATTCATCCATTGGCGTAGGTAATATTTCTATTCGGTATTATGAGTACATGTACAGAAATAAGTTTTAATACAGGAACTAATCCGAAACGAGCCAACAAATGAAATACTGACAAAGGTAAAGGGAATGCGGACGATTGTACTCAACAAAATAATAACATTCCTAGAAGAAATAAAGAAGATTGAGTTATTTGATTTTGTTCGTTGAAATGAAAGTACGTAACTCAGATCAGTGTATCAGAATTGAAATAAAAGAAATGTATACTTTTTTTAGCGATTTTCCATTGGAAAAATAAATTACTTGAGCAGCCATCATGGTAAGATCCAGACTCTTGAAATGAGCACTGACCACTCATGATCAAATGAAATGATCACTCTTTGACGTTGTTAAAAGTTAGGCTATATACAATATATATATATATATATATATATATATATATATATATATATATATGTGTGTGTGTGTGTGTGTGTGTGTGTGTGTGTATGTGTTTGTGTTTGTGGGTTCTTTACCACGATTCCGTTCGCAATTTTGATCAGATTTGATTCAAACTTGGCATAAAAATCGAATGTGGTAATAGCTTGATTAAGTTTGTTAACCGGAAAAATTTCATTAAACAGTTTCAAAATGGCGGTCATTTCAAATCTTAAAAAATTAATAATTCGTTATCCTTAATTTTTTTTACATTATTTTACAATTGCAAATAGCGTTGAAAACAGCACGAATTAGTATTTTGATTTTTCAATATCCGTTGAAATTAAGAATTTTTTTTACGTCGGTCATGGTTCATTTTCGTATTTTCAATGTAATTTGTAAGTTTAAAATTTTGATATTTGCAGATTGCTAATTATGACGGTGAAATTAGAATTTTGAAAAGCGTAATTATTATAATTAGAAATTATTAATTTTATTATTAATTTATAATTAATTTTAATTATCACGTTAGTGAGAAAGCTGATTGCTGCTATTGTAGTTGCAGAGCCAATTTACAGCCTTATAATAAATTTGTGTGTATGTTGTTTTTTTAAGATATATATTATTGTTAACTAGTTTTATTGATATATCCATAATTGTTATTATATTATGTTTTGTTTTAGTTATTTTTGCTATTATAGTTTGTTGTTTTTTTATTAAACTTAATTTTTTTCGTTTCCATTTCGCGTGACGGCGATGATAACCCCATCGGTCTTTCGGCGACAATAAAAATGCTACGACTATAATTAATGTAATTATTGTAATTAAACGTTACAATAAAAAGAATCACCAAAAATAAAATCATGGAGAAGGAACAAAATTATCATTTTAATAATTGATAATAACTATCAATCTTTATGTATAGATCGCCGAATAAAAGCTTCATTGCCACGCCAGAAAGAGTGTCGTGGGATGGGAATTTCATTCAATAATTAATTGTCTTTAGCTTCTAATCTGTATTAATGGTGAGCGGAATCGAGTTATCATAACCTCGTTACCACTGCCGCTCGTCTAACTGGCGTCGAGTGAAAACTACATAATATTAGACTTAGATACTGGGAAGATACTTGTATACGTAAAGGCTTGTAACAGTAAAGTGTTGAGCCTACTCACATTCAGGCAGATCAGAAAGAAGTCCACAGTGTAAAGGATCCCAGTCAGAGGGTTGAAGGTTCCCTGCAAATGAAATAAAAATATTTAAACAATCAATTACTATAGCAGTCACATGACTGAAGGGTAAAAACTCTAGATTAGTGTGACCTAAGATATACAAAAATTTTTTCCTTGAAAATTTACTTTTTAGTGAATATTTCTTTTCAGCACCGATCCTGACTTATAAGTAAATTTTTGAAAGGTTGTTAAAACTTCAATACATGTGTAACTATATATATATATATATATATATATATATATATATATATATATATATATGTGTGTGTGTGTGTGTGTGTGTGTGTGTGTGTGTGTGTGCGCGCGCGTACATGTGTGTGTGTGTGCGTGCGTGTGTATCACATTCGCAATTTAGGTATGTTTTCATTCAAACTTGGACAAGTTCGTTATCCGAAAAAATCGTTCACTAATTTCAAAATGACAGCTACGAATAAATTTAATTTGACGATGGTCAGGATTCATTTTAGTATTTTCAATGCGATTTGAATGCCAATAAATGAAAAGGGTGGAACAAAAAAAATTTCGAAAATTTGCTTTCATCACGTCAGCGAGACAGCTGCGTGTCGCGATTACTGATAAATAAAATAGTAAAAACATTTTTTTGTAATCTCAAAAATACGTTTTTAAAAAAATTGACAATTTTTTGTTGATATCATTACGAAATATTTGTATGTCGTTAACTTATTTTATTTTACCAAAAAGGTTAAGTCTAATAATCGGATTTTATTAAAAATACACACTACAAAATAAGAAACATTCTTTAAACATATTTCACTTTTCTAAAACTTAATTACTTTAAAAATAAACATAAAAAATTGTTGCCTCTGATTCGTATCTTCTTGTTGTATATTAAATAATAGGCTTGTTTAATGTATTACTAATATTAAACAATGAAAACTTTTGTTTTGTTTTGTATGAAATATAAATTTGAAATTACAAATAGTTGACGAAATAAATGTAAGGAATTTCCGATGTGCTGATGCAATAAAAAAGTAAATTTATAAACTAAGGTTTTGATAAAAATATTTTTGAAATTATAATAAAAATATTGTAGTATAACAGCAGTATTTTTGTAGTCTCGTAAGTGTTTTATCGACAATTTCTTTCATGTTGTCTATCTAGTAGAATATAATTACTAATTTAACAAAAATCGCTGCTCAATCAGTTTTGAGAACTGCAAAACAGTTATTTCACTTAGAAAATAACGAGTATTTTAATTAAACATTAATGAAAACAGCTATTATTTTTTCGTCGATCACGCTAATCTAAACAAATATATAAAAACATTATCAACTATTCTGCATACAGTTTAAACTATCAATAAAAACGTTCTAGTTGTCACGAACTGTGTATGTTTCTTCTCTGTTGACATTACCGATATGATAGAGAAAGTTATTTATTTGATTTTATTTTAGAGTGATTGCATTTGGAACAACAATATAAAGCATACATACTCTCGCCATTTTGTTTAATATACTCACTCGTTGTGAATAAGATAGGGCGTGGGGAATAAACTTATCTCGATATTCCATTGTTGATACTGTGATAAAAGGTGTCCTTTACGTCAATAACAATGAGGGGTTCACGGGACAGGCAACGTTTTCAATAATATTTTCTTTCACGTTCTTGACGAATGGAGTAA
>CM040183.1:75642863-75977863 GCA_022606455.1 Callitettix versicolor
TTTAAAATTTCAAAAATAACGTCTGCCTATGAATGTCTTTATTCGTTTATAATGATTTTTCCTTTTAACTTATTTTTCGATATTTTCAAACATATTTAAATCCGCTTTCCTTCTTCCGCAAAAAAGCGATATTTTAAAGATTGTTTTCAATTCTTCTGATGTATGACCTTCAATTAAAGCGTAGTTTCAATAATTTATTCTTTGTTTAATGAAATGACGTTAAGGATTCGTTAAACCTAATTTTAAATATGACAGGTTTTAATAATGGAAATTCGAAAAACGTCAACAAAGTCAGTATAGGCATATGAGTGTACAAAACAAAATAACAGCATTTCTAGGTGAAATAAAGGAAATTATATTAATAATTTTTAAAAAATTAAATTTAACTGTTAAGGAATAATTTTCTCATAATTGGTTTTAATGCTTTTTATAAAAATATGCTAAACCCTGCAGTGGGGTGAACCTATTGAGAGGATTTAGACGTCGCTGGCTATACCCGAGTCTAACACACATTTACACTTACACTTACAGCATTACACTTACGACTTTAGCACTATACAATCACACTTACGCGTACATTTAGGGAGGCGATGTGTTTTTCGCCCTAAAATAACAACAACAAAAAAATGCTAGAATGTAGCTGATAATTAGCCAACAAAACATGTTGTTTATCTGTCTCCTAAGTATTGTTTATTCAATTTATAGAGACTGGAGATGGTGAATGGGACATGAAAAACTTCAGAATACCTGATTCAACCTCCAGGCTAATAAAAGTGATTTCCTACACAATCACAGTATACAGTGCACGCTGACAGCATGGGCACGTATTACAATGTTCAATCTTCCAGCTTCCGTTATTGTTACTTAATCCTTTCTTTCCTTTCTGGTTGCCGCCGGAGAAACTAAAAAACAATTATTTATAGAATTTCCATTGTGAAATTGGTCATAAATTTACTACCCAGATCAAGGAACATTTAAACATGCTCGAGTATGACCTCTTTTTCGAAGGTTTATCAGCAATATAGGCAAAGTGGTCAGTGAGCAACACTAATAAGAAAGTGTTATTTCTTATTATATCTGATGATGCGTAAAACAGGCAAGCCGGAAAATAATTGGCGCCTCGTTGCGTATCAGGTTTAGTATTAGTCTTGTGGCTAAGCACGTGATTTTGCTTGGGGAGAGTGAAGACAGAACAAGGCGCGAGGGGAATAAGTTCATCTTTATTGCTAATTCATAGAATTTGTGTTCAGTATGAAAAATGGTGAATAATTTAGGTTACGTATTGATAATAAAAAAAAGAATTATTTCATTATTTGCTGGATTACAATTTTGCTTTTTGAAAACTGCTCTTATGATTATGATTTGGCCTATACAGTTTTATGCGTGACTAGTACAACTACTTTGGCAAGAGAAAGACAGACTAATGTTTTATGCATGACTAGTACAACTATTTTGGTCAGAGAAAGACAGACTAATGTTATATGCGTGACTAGTACAATTATTTTGGCCAGAGAAAGACAGATTAATGTTTTATGTGTGAATAGTACAACTATATTGGTCAGAGAAAGATAGACTAATGTTTTATGTGTGACTAGTACAACTATTTTGGCAAGAGAAAGACAGACTAATGTTATATGCGTGACTAGTTCAACTATTTTGGCCAGAGAAAGACAGACTAATGATTTATGTGTGAATAGTACAACTATTTTGGCCAGAGAAAGATAGACTAATGTTTTATGTGTGACTAGTACAACTATTTTGGCCAGAGAAAGACAGTATAATGTTTTATGTGTGACTAGTACAACTATTTTGGCCAGAGAAAGACAGACTAATGTTTTATGCGTGACTAGTACAACTATTTTGACCAGAGAAAGACAGACTAATGTTTTATGCGTGACGAGTACAACTATTTTGACCAGTGAAAGACAAACTAATGTTTTACGCGTGACTAGTATAACTATTTTGGCCAGAGAAAGACAGACCAGAGAAAGACAGACTAATGTTTTATGCGTGACTAGTATAACTATTTTGGCCAGAGAAAGACAGACTAATGTTATATGCGTGACTAGTACAACTATTTTGGCCAGAGAAAAATCGCATGTTTAAGCTAAATACCGTCAACCAAACGTAAGCTTTTGCGATAAGTAACCCACCGAAAGTGAAGAGGCAGGTTTTACTTTGAAGAAATGGCGCCCAACGTGGGGCCATACGCAAAGTACAGGAGGAGTTTTTGAAGCGCGCGCGCGAGTGTGTGTGTGTGTGTCTGTAAGCGGTCGCTCACGCTCGCGATTTTATTCAAACTTAGTACAACAATTTGGTACTGACATTAAAATTGGCAATAATTTAGACAAACGAATGGTGGCTTTTCAAAATCTTTTAATAAATAACTTTTGTGTTTTTGAATGTTTCCAAAATCTAGTTTAACCATCCTAATCAGAGTTGAAACTGCTAAAATTATCATTTTAAAATTTTATATTCTAAAGTAATTTTAATTTATGCAGATTTTAGAGCTAATTACGATGCTAAAATCAAAAATGTTAAAAAACATTAAAATAGTAACATCAAACGAGTTATATTTATATTGTTACTTTATGGAAAATTTGCTTTCATGTCAACGAGACAGCTGCTTGTCGTAATTATAAAAGTTATGGAATACAACGCAGTTAAGTTACGTTTTAATAGAAATACAACGCGATTGTTCAATCAGTAGAATTTGTTTAAAGTTTTTTAATAGGGTAGTAAGTGCTAAGTACTTAACTAATTCCACACTAATTCTCAATTTGGAATTTAATATTTTAAAATGAATAAAACACTTACACTGTTCACAGCTAGAAACAAGGTATGACCCAGGTCCACCATGGTAGTCGTTATCACTGTAAAGATCCACGGGATCAATAAGATCCTATTGTCCTGTAACAGAAAACCCGTGACTTAAGTGCACAAGCAGAGTGAATATTGAACAGTCCAGCTTATATTTACGAGGTGTGTTCAGAAAACAACGAGCATTTTTAAATTTCGCAGGCTTGGAGAGTCCGATTGTCAAACGTTTTTTTATTATGTTGGTATACATGCCCTTCAAGTATGATAAAATTTTCAGCCGTTTTCATTGTTGACTTTGTCTGTGACAGCCACTAAGGTTAGACTTGTTTTTATGAGCTCGGCGATTTTCGTTTGTTAAAAGAAACGGATCAAAGAATTTGAATCAAATTTTGCATAAAAAATGGAATAAAGTGTGTGAAATGTTAACAAAGATCTATGGTGAGTCTGCTATGAGTAAATGAAGAGTTTACGAGTGGTATAAGCGTTTCCAAGAAGGCATTGAAGACGTTGAAGATGACGAACGCCTTGGTCGCCCCAGCACATCAACAACCGATGAAAACGGAAAAAATGAAAGAAATGGTTATGAACAATCGCCGAATCACAATTAGAGAGGTCGCTGATGATGTTAACATATCGATTGGATCATGTCATGACATTGTTCCCAATGTTTTGTATATGAAACGCGTGGCAGCAAAATTCGTTTCAAAATTGTTGAATTTTGAACAAAAACAGCGGCGAATGGAAGTTGCTCAGGATTCACTAAATGAAGTCAACGACGATGCAGAATCACTGAAACGTATTATAACAGGTGACGAAACATGGGTTTACGGATATGACGTCGAAACCCAGGCTTAATCATTCCAGTGGAGGCATTCTGACTCGCCAAGACCGAAAAAGGCTCGAAAAGTGCGGTCGAACGTGAAGGTACAACTAGTTGTTTAATACCTGGTTTAAAAAGAATCTTACTGTGTTCTTCGATAATAATGGCATAGTGCATCATTAATTCCTGCCACCAGGCGAAACGGTAAATAAGGAGTACAACCAACAAGTTCAACGCTGTTTGCGTGAAGCAATCGAAAAAAACGTCCGGATCTGTGGAAAAACAATTCATGGTTTTTGCACCACGATAATGCACCAGCTCACACTTCATTGCTTGTGTCGTGAATGTTTTGCCAAAAACAGTACTATAACGATGCCCCAGTCTCCATATTCGCCAAACATGCTCCGTGTGACTTTTACCTATTTCCAAAAATAAAGAGTCGTTTTACATCTGTAGATGACATTAAAAGCGCATCGCTGAAAGAACTAAAGCCTATCTAAAAGATCGAGTTTTGAGAAGTGTTTCGAGGATTGAATGAAGCGCTGGCACAAGTGCATAATCTCCAATGGGGACTATTTTGAAGGCGACAACATCAATGTAGAAGAATAAATAAATATTTTGTTCAAAAAATTAAAATTCTCGTTACTTTCTGAACACACCTCGTACATTGATGTATTTCAAGTATTTTACAAAAAATCTTGCATATTGGATAAGGAAGAAACTAAAGCAGATGAGCAATTTAAAATTTGATATACGGAGTTTGATGCATACATAAATGCATTATAGCCTACGTCAAATTTTAAATATTCGTAGCTGTAAATGTACTAGCTGGGGTTATGTGTATTGTATTCGCTGTCAAACAATTTTATTTTTCGTTTGGAAATTATTTCATCAGTTTCTCAGCCTGTATCTCAACGTAGACTAAAATGCCAGGAAGTGTCACCATTCAACCATTCGACCCAAAAATATTTAGCTCCGGCATTACTACCAGTCATTTTTTACATCTGCTTCCACTCGGATGCTGAGCACGTCTTACCCCCAAGTATTTGTCCTTAATAAGTCAAACACTTTACTTTTTATTCGGTGACTTCAAAAATTATGAATTCATTAGTATTACCGGGTAATATTTTATTTTTCGTCTAACCTCCTGCGGGTGTTAGGGTTATTGAAAATTTATTCTTAGTAAACAATATTACTTCCAAGGTTGGTTGAAATCAATCCACACGATCCACAGTTATTTTAGAAGAAATTCTCTTTTATAAGACCGAAGCTGATTATTTTCAGGATCCAATTAAGCAGCAGTTACTTCTGTTGTGTCGAGATATTTTTGTTTTGCGGTAAGAAGTTTCCTTATTGAATCGGTGTCAACATTTTCTTCGTGTGTTATTATATTTTGTCAGTTTTGAGAAATGCGTGTTTAACGTATCAATGACGCAGTTCCCGTACCTTGACCTTGTGTTGTTGAACGTGTAAATAATGTCCCGTAACGTCAGGAATGTCCGTAACTAGCTCGACGAATTATTAAGGTTAAGTTGTTTCAAATCTTCAGACCATACCGGAAGTTGTTCAGTGATTACGAAGATAAAGCTCCTTGCTACTTCCGGAGAAAAACATGCAAACACTTCAATTCGATTTCAATTCCAATCTGACAACGGAAGTATATCCTGAGTTCTCTCTGTCAACATTTCAACATTTTTACCGCTCATCGATTTTTATTAACATTAAAATAGAAACATAAATTACTTTATTCATTAATGTTTTGAAGAAAGGTAAGTTTGATGATGACACTTTCAATACAGTTCCCACGAGATAAGTCAACAATTAATTAAAAATAATCAAACTTGTCACAAAAGTAACTTTCATAGTGGTTTGCAACTACATCCATCCGTTTTAAAAAATATTTTTTACCATAGTCTTTAAAAAAATTACTTTCCGCCCATGAGAAATCCACATAAATTCTTCTTTTCGATGAGGCCTGCTAGGGACCACGTGACAATTTCTATTCTTCACACTTAGCTGCTTTCTCTTCCGTTCCCTCAAATATTCCCTCATCCTTTCACTACGCAGCCTCTTTCTCTCTTCGGACCACTTCGCACCAGGTTTATTCTGCCTTCTTCCTTGGAATCCCTCCATATTCAATATCCTCTTTCTAAAAAATCTCTCTGTTCAGAGTTTCTTCTTCTTTTATATTATTTCTTTCTAAATCTTTCCTTACCTCTTGAATCCAACTAGTTGTTGACTTTTTATCCCATAGGTACTTGAGTATTCTTTTCGCTAGTCTTGGATCATTCATCCTGTACATATGTCCAAAAAATTGCAGTCTTCTCTTCCTTATCGTCTCTGTCATGTCCTCTATGTTCCTGTATATTTTATCATTAGATCTTAGTTTCCATGTTTCTTAGTTGTTATGTTCCACATAAATTATCATTTGTTGTATTTAAATTTCATTTTCGAAATTTGAAAATACACTGAGAGTAAGCGTGTATATTTAATACGTTTTAAAGCTGAGGATAGGTGCATTTTTCTTGGTATCACCATGATTGTTGTACATTTTCCAATTGAAATTCGCTACTATTCCGTTAATTTTACAATTGAAAATTGAATTTTAATTTAATTTTTTAGAAAATTTCTTACCAGGAAATGAATAACCTTGAGATATTTGATGCACAAGAATACTCACCCTATACAGTCCGTACATTAACAGCAAGGAAGTAATGATTCCTGTACAAGCGCAGCAGAGCATGATTATGTTCACCTTCATGGAGGCTGTAAAAAAAAAAACTGGTGTCAAAAGATTTCTGGAAAAAATAATTAAGCAATACAATCTAGTGGTGGGGCAGAAAACACCAAACTGTTAAAAAAACTGCTTTTCTATAAACGATAAACAAACTGCTTTTTCAAACGGAAACAAGCAGTTTGATTTTGACTGGTTTATGATTTGTTAAAACAAGGAACGGATTGTTCTATTCGAACGTTGCCGCAAGCGCTAAAACTGTTTTCCTGCTGTTTGCCTGCTAACTGCTTTTCTTCAACCTGCTTTTATGCTTTTTCCCTTTATTCCAAAGTTGCTTGTAGTGAAGTAAGAACTGTTTGGTCAATGTCAACGTTTATCTCTATTTTGTTGCGAGTTGTAGTAACAACCTCTCACATTTCGTAGATACAGAGCGTAATTTTATTTCAACATATTTTTTAATATTTATTATCAATCATCAATATTTTTTAATCGACTAAAAATATTCTAAATCGTTTGCATTTTGGTAAATATGCAAAGGACTATTTAATTTTTAATTAAAAAAAAAGAATCTTTTATTAGAAATTGATTACATTTTGTAAATATAAAATGGCATACATAATTATTACGTTTTGAGAATGTAATTTCATTATTACTACACTTATAAGGATTATTTTTATCCTTTCTAAATGCTTTATACCCAAAAACAATTTAAGGACATGGTGGTAATGGGAATGAAAAAGTACAGTAGAAAACTGAACGTATGTGCTTTATGTTTTAGCTGCTAATACAATTTTGAGTTTCAGTTACTAAACCTGTTTTTTTCGAACTGTTTTAAAAAGCAGCTTTTTTCCCTCAACAACAGTTTGTTGACGTTTTGTAAAAATAGCAGAAACGCGCACCTCTAATACAAACACATTACGCAAAGTGTGAACACTGGATTACGTACTCAATAACTGAGAAAAATGTTTCGCCTATAACATAATATAAGCTACAGAATACTCGAAAATTATCGATACAAAACTCAAAACAAGGAAAACTTCAAGGAAAATCGGATTAAAACGATTTTCGATTACTATGTAGTTTATGATATTTTAATTTGTAACATGATCGTAGCAAACTAGGTAAATTACTTGACGTTCAAATGAGTTTCTAAGATCAGAGTTTTCACCCTCGAAGCTACTGACGGATTAATGTAATTTTGTGGGTGGGGCGGTTAGTTTAATGTTTCAATTTAAAAGAGGGCGCCTAGGGAATGACAATTTTCGAAATAATACTTTGAAAAACGAATACTATTAAGCTGTTTTGAGACTTAAAAGGCATATAAAATAAGGGTAAAATTTACTCTGTTTTAGACAAAAAAAATCATTAATTTTTTTTAGATTCCTAAGTTTTAAAACTTTTGCAAAACTGTTCCATTTACATAACTTCCATCTTCTCAATATACCTATTTCTAGTTGCCGTTACTCCAATTGCTTTACCATTACCGTTAACGCTGATCCCTCGTCCTTATTAATCTAAGCAAGTCCAGTTAAGAGACGCAACAGTTTCTCAACCAAGTTTTGATCAATTTTAGAATCGAGAAAGACCATTTTGTTGTTCCAGTTAACGCAGCAAAAGAAGAGAGAACCAGCTTAAAATATTTGATTAGCCCCGTTCTCACCCTCAGTACAAGCATTACAAAGTGCACAAACGTACATATGTGCATACAGACAAAAACGTCATGTACATACAAAGTTGAGATCGGGATAATGTGACGGATTTCGGACCCCTCATAAGCCTTAGATATCTCCTTGACTCTTTTCCTTGAAGCTCTGCGATAGGAAGTCAAATAGGATCATTTACATTTTTGTATTTCATTTCTTTTGTCTCGGGAGAGGCGGTCGCCTCTTCGCTCCCCTTTAATCTGTCTTTGCTCGAGACAATCAGGAGCGGGTATTTGTTGAGTGTTGTTGACTTGGTTTGCAGGTGCAAGGTGTTGAAAGGCAAGCAAGAAGTGGTGTGGTAAAAAAGTGAAGAGTTGATTAGATTGTGTTAACGGTCGGGTGACCAAGGCATTCCTGCTTTTACATAATTATAAACAAATACCAGACAATACAAAGTTTGTGTGCAACTATCAATTCACAACCATGTAAAGTTGAGTTGAATACTTAAAGGTCATAATATATATATTTATGTCATAAACAATATATATATATATATATATATATATATATATATATATATATTGTGTTTAACTAATGCAGACTATGGAATGATTTATAGCGTATGAAAATGCCAAACCCTGGCCGGGAATCGAACCCGGGTCCTCGGGGTGAAAGCCCAGTATGCTATCAACCAGGCTATCGAGGCGGCATATAAAAAATATTAAGTTTACAGAGACAATTGGGGAAGTACAACTTGTTCCCTACCTTAGCTCAGTTTTAGTAGAGTTTCATTGAGAATAAACTAGAATAATTATCAGAACTACAAATAATTTTACCGATCTGCCCACCAACGCCCAAGATTCGTGTTACTAGCCTAGACGACCGAGAATACCGACCAAAATCAAGGACAAAACAATAACTCAGAAGAAAACAACGCAAGATTCGCCGAGGGAACCGGAGTGAGGAACGTGCTCCAATGCCTATGCAAATTGATTCTCCCCTCTTCAAAAAAATATAAGGGATTGACGTTTTCAAAACAGACTGACAAGCTGATAAGCTTATGGTAATCGTACAATATTCCCTGATTTTCGTATTTTTTTTTATACGACTGGATGACGCTCACGTCAGTTACAATGCGGTAGTTGTCGTTGACAGATGTTTGTAAGCTGATCAAATCTGTGAGGCCGCCGAGAGCATTCATTTGGAAATTGAATTAGTTTTACGCAAATAATATTTTATTGTTGTTTACAATACAGTGCTAATCTGTCGATAAATTTGCAGTTTGAATGAAAAATTACAATGTTTACACTACTAGGTTATTAATTGTTTTCTTATACTTGTTTAACATCAGGATGTTAGTACTGAAAATAAAACTAATTAATTTTATATTAAAAAATAATTACACCGTTACCCAGGGCAAATTATTACATTATGTCCCGTAAGTCAATTGTTCTGGAAGTGCGGATATAATTGTGCAGCTCAAAATAAATTTTAAAAATTTTTTGTTTTCCAGATGTACATCATATGTTTCTTTTACAAAATATACCTCCAGAACTGTTAAACCGCTTGAGATGAAACTTACCATTTAACGTAATAAGGTAAACAACTAATCTGGTAAAGCACAGTTTTAGTCCTACGAACAGTTTTTAAATAGTCGGTGTTTACAAATTTTAAGTCTAAAAAGTTTTATAAAAACCATTAGGAAAGGTTTTTGAAGCGCTTTTTATTTACACTCAAATGATGTAACCACCAAAACTATCAAACGCAGGACGCGTCAAACATTAAATCAGTTTAAAGGCTAATTAAGTTAAATTTAATTAATTAATTACTGCTTATAGATTTTTCAAATATATACAAATTCAAAATATGACTGTATTAGGCCAGTCAATGGAGTACTATTGCTTTGGCATTCACGTTATTCAATTTAAAAGTGGTTTCGAATAGTTGCATATGTTAAATTAGCTATTTTCATGTACCGTTTCCTCAGTTTCTGAGGAAACTATAGACCTGAAGTTTTCAGGGGATATTAACTCGTTTTACAAAAATATTTTTTTAAATATTGTATTTTTGATGTATCTTTTATCATTGTTTTTACGAATACATATATACATTTTTACTGAGTTAAAAATAAACATATTTGTAAAAGATCACTTTAAAAATATAAACATTAGAATATGATACCTCAAGTAGTTTCTCAAAAAAGTAACAAAATTAAATATACACAACTTTCGGAAAACAGCATTTTACTAGCCATAGTTTAAGTTTTTTAATATGCTCAGTACAACATGAAGATCCTACTTGTTGATCACCTTCTTCTGTCCTCTTCCAGCTTCCTTCTTGCAGATTGGACTTTCTTGTTAGCTTAGTTCACAATTCCATCAAGTTCTCGCTCTGCTTTAAGAATTCCGATGCGGTCTAATTCTATTTTTAAGGATTGATTCCCAAGGCCTTCAGAACAAAATACTTTACAATCGCCACTTTATTAAAGCTTGCCAAAGCTATCGCCACTCCAAACTTAATTTACGAAATGTTGTTTTGTGTAGATGAGCCCAAATTACTCCATTTAACGGCTCGTTAGGGTTTTGGGGTTTTAGCGTGAAGATATTTTTTCAAAAGATTTGGGTGAGTTAAGTCCCTAAAAATTTCATTTATTTCCTTCACAACATCCAAAGTAAGGATGAAGTGATCGTTATTTGTATAAGATGTTTCTTGCCTCCGCTTGTCTGAACTCCCACCAACTCTTTTTACTAACGGGTCAAAAGCCACGGTTTGATTTCTTATTGCTTGTTAAAATATGGAAATATTCTGACTGAATTTCCTCTTCATATCTTTCATGTTATTTTGATTTCGGTTCCTTCTGAACTGTTCACCCGTAATATGTTGTGATAACCTTCACCACTGTTTCCGTTAGTTATCATTTTCCAGTGCTTTCCCATCACAAAACACTTTCGCTTATATATTTTTTTTAATTTCTCAGAATCTATACCATATGTTTTTAAAAATTTCAAATATATTTTACTTTATTTATTGGACAACCTTGTATTTACAAATTTAATTCAAAGATATTGAAAGCTTTAGAATCACCGTCTATAAGATATTAAAGAATACCTAAACATCGCTACTACATAACCAACAGCACATTCTGTATAAGACGTCTGTAAAGGATGACATAAAGTTTTAAGCAAATTATCATATATATTATTTCTCAAGTCAACATCCCCTTTTCTCAGCACATACTATTCGTACAGGCATAAATGAGATGTTTAGAAAGATTGTTTAATCGGCTTCTGACACTGCAAAAAGATTTTGCGTTAAAACGTACTGTTTGTGGAAAATGTTAACGTAAAAAACACTGTTAACTGTCATAGGCAAAACAGCATCTTGAAGCAGGATCACAAATCTAACAATATTTTGTACATTTTACGAAACTACCTTATTAATAACGAATTGACAGTCCCATTACAAATGCCACTTTTTTGCATAACGTGCTTAGAACAGTTTCAATATTTACTTAAAAGTCATTACACTTAAAGGTTATGTGGCCCTACTGACAGTCTTCTATCCCTGCCCGTCGTACAAGCATTTTGAATACAAAGCACATGTTTTGGACACTTTTTTTGTAAATATATTTGTAATTTCTCCTTCCATTGTGCATTTATCTATTGTTAATCAGGACATCATAAAATATGAAGTACAATAGTCAAAATACAGTTAGAGGTTATCAAACATGGCATAATATTGCAGAATATTCAGTTGACTATAAGCCGGTTTGCAGGAACAAGTCGCAGGGACAAACATTTCAAAGAGCATAATTGTGTTTACCAAATTCCGTTCAAGGGTAACTAAATCAGCTAACATATTTGTATCCATTAGAGAAAATTAAATACAAAAAGTAGAAGAACATTATATTCTTACATCAAATATCGTTTACAACGAGGTATTACAATGCCCTGTAAATATTGCTATTAAAGAAACAGTTACCTGTAGAAATGTATATACTACAATGACTAATAAATTTGTGATTATTATTTCAAACGGATCGATTTTCGATTTTTTTACACATGTTTTCCCTTTCTTCCAACTACCGCCCTCACCCCAACGACTACTCTTATTCAAAAACTTTCATAGTGTGAAATTTCGCACTGGCTTCCTGATTAAATTTATTACCTTTTATAAAACGTCATAGTATTACATATCAAATTAAACAGAAGAAAATACAAAAATATATGTACTTTTCGTCCCCCCAACCCTTACTGCTTTACACCAGGTTTCTCGTTAAGATTTAGAGGTACAACCCTGGGAACTTTTTTATACAATTTTCCACCTTAAAAACATTATAAAATAACTAATTTCTAAATTTCATTTACACATTTTTGGCCCACTAAATAATTTGTAGACTGTGTAGTAAAAATCACGAACAAAAATTCAAAGAATCATAACTTGATAACGAAAAGTTCTTGGGTCTTTGTTGAAGCGAAGCGTTTAATGTTAGCTTTAGCGAGAGGAGTGAATGGAAAAAAAGTCTGCTGAACGGAAGAATGTAACGGAAATATGGAAATAAAGAGCAAACGAATTTTCTTCTCTCTATTTCTGTCTTCTCTTCCTCCCTTTCGATAAAAGTACACGGTATTATGTGAAATCGTTGTGTTGATTTGGTTTCGGTATTTTTCCTTAGTTGAATGTAACAGTTTATAATACATTCGAAATTATTACAAACATTTATAATAATTGTTGTTATTATTTAATAATAATGTATTGTTTAATTAATTATTAATTAATAATTAATTTATTGTTTAATAATATAATCTAAAACTTATTGTAGGTTATCACCTGTTCAATAAAATCAGCTGATAGTTACCAATTAATATAAAACAACTGATCTTTTACTATAATAACAGTAAATAATATATAAGCTAGGTTCACGTATTTATTTATTTTGGCATAACAAGATATGCTTAAACATATTTTCAAACTAATTATATATTCAGCAAAGATATCGTTAACAAAAGTTTTGCTTCTGTCTGTAACTTTTGTATAATATACGAACATTATTTTGATGAGAAAATTATGTCAGTGAAGTGAGTAGTAAATTCTTCTGAAACACCTGCATAAATGAATTGCTAAATAAGTAATTTTAATATTAATGTTTCATGTATTATACGAGAAAATTATTTTCCTCAAACTGTATTCTCCACTCGTATAGTCTGCTTAAGTCAAATTTTAAAATAAATTTTGAGACATTTTCTCGACAGGTTTCCTTGGAATGTAGTTAATATTTTTAACCTAGAACGCAATTCAATATTCTTTAATACAATTTGAGAATCGCTTAATTTATTTATAATTTCCGTGTGAGAAGAAGGCTTTACCATGCGAAATAACAGACGAAACAACTTATGAGTAACGAGAAACTTCGTTAAAACTTTAACAGAACGTTAATATTAATTCTGCATTGAATGTAAACTCAACGTTTAGATTTTTTGTTGTAAAAGGTTTGTAAAGTGAACAGTTTTTTAATTACATAAAAGTTAAATCAATTCAGTAATTTTACATATTATGTAAAACAAGGTGACATAACATACAAGATATTCTCAACAGTCCTACTACATAGGGCAGAACCTCAATTGGACCATCAACTTGGAAAATACCAGGCGGGTTTCCGGAAAGGGAGATCCTGTCTGGAACAAATCTTTAACCTTAAACACATCATGAACTACCAAAAGTCAAGGGCTAAATCGTATGTTATCACTTTTATTGACTTTCAAAAATCATACGACTCAATAGATAGGGAATCCTTATTCTCGGTTCTGAAAGAACTAGACCTTGATAACAAAACCACACATCTTATCAGGGAAACATTAACTAATACATTCTCCAAAGTTCAATTCAAGGGAGAACTCTCCACCCCTTTTGAGATTAAAACAGGAGTCCGACAAGGAGATAGACTCTCTCCGTTGCTGTTTAATTGTGCTCTAGAAAAAGTAGTTAGAGAGTGGAACGTGAATACGCATAGTGGAATCAGACTAGGAACTAAGAACAAAGGAATTAAGGCAAATTGTTTGGCTTTTGCGGATGACATGGCCTTACTAGCTGAGACATTGGACGAAGCTAAGGAACAGACTCTTGAACACCAGAAGCAAGCGTTAAAAATGGGACTTAAAGTTTCATTTGAAAAGACTAAAATATTGATAAACATACAAAAACCACCAAAAAAGCTTCAAGTGGGAGAACAATACATTGAGATAGTGAAAGAATTCAAATATCTTGGGGAATGGATCAACTGGAATGCTCTAGAGAAAAAAGCTATGGAATCTAGGAGAAATAAAGTTGAATTAGCCTTCCAACTTACCAAGGACACATACAACAAGAAGTCCCTCTCCTGGAATACAAAGATATCTCACAACCCAGGGAACATTATGGAAACATTATCTCTCACAACCCAGGGCCCACTTGAAAGGATGGAGATCAAAGAAAGAAAGATATTACGAAAAATCGTAGGCCCCAAATTCCGTAACAACCAATTACTCCACATCAGTAATGAAACTCTTTACCAAAAAAACCGAAACACTATCAGACACATTAAGAAAAAGGAGAATTGATCTTTATGGGCACATCCTCCAAATGGACACAAATAGACTAACCAAAAAAAAATATTTGGTTACTTTCGCAGTAAAAGAGCCAAACCACTTTGGTTTAGAGAAACAGAGAAAGACATAACAGAACTACAAATCACTGACACTATGCTCATGGACAAAACAGCCAAAACAATAACCAAGACAAGAAGCAACGGTTCCAAGGCAAAGTCAAATCGAAGCGAACGATCCAAATCTCTGACGAAGAAAGAAAAGCAAGATCACAACGTATGAAGCAATACTGGGCTACGAGGAAGGCACAAAGCATTGAGAAGTGATTGATTTGGTGTACCCCAAAGTTGGGTGAAACAAATAAAGAGAGAGTAAAACAAGGTATTTTAACTTATAAATATACTTCAATTATAGTTTTTTATTAGATTATAATGTAGATACTTTATATTAGAAAAACGTTTATTTTTTTTATAAAATGACTTCAGTGAAAGCGCTGTTGAAACAACATCCAGTGTTATGTGTAATTTTAAACGTAGTTCTGGTTTGAATGGTTTAAGTAAATTTGACAAGTAGGCTCTATGCGTGCGCCGAAAACACTAGACGGGCGGCACCGCACCTGGTAGATTATTTGACGGTGGAAGATCGATCGGAGCCCCCGTATAAGTAAAGTAAGGTCAGACAAAAACACCCAAGTGACATCGCATTTATCACAAAGTTGGGTTAACGTCTCCCGCTCTACGCCTTGTCTCTTGCACTTTGTGGGATTACATACTCGCACTTAGCTAGCGGTGAATATATTTCGTGAAAACGATAACTCTCTAGCGTATAAACAGTGAGCTGCGCTAAAAGAATAATTTATTTGAAAATAGAAGGAAATTAAATTAAATTCCTCTTGAACCGATAAGTGTTTATGGGAAAAAATTGGTACGAATCCATTATATTTATATTTATAATTGAATAAATTATACAAAACACTACAAAAACTTTCACGAGTTCAACTGTTTCCCAAAAAAATCCTGTTCGGAAGTTACAGCCAATAAACCCGAAAATGAGTATAATTTCTCATAACCGTGTAATGAGGGTTTGCGTAAATTTTGTTCACATTCGAAAAATCCTACTAAAGTCAGGGTATCAAACAAAAATAAACGAAAATTATTTAAAAATAAACGGAATCATCAGTAGAAATAAACAAAATTACTTAAGTTACAATAATTTTTCATGTTTGACTAATGTTTAAGTAAATTCTGAAAATCTAATTTTGAAAAAATATGTGAATTTTTCATTTTTTTTTTTTTTTGCGAAACAGTTTTTTTCAGGTTTTCAGACTAATATTTTAGCAATATTCCGAATCGATGGCGCCGATTTTCAGATACGAATTTTTAACAAAAAAGTGTTGTAAAACAATGTTTATGAAAATATGAAAAAAGGTCCGAAGATTACGTTCAAAATTCAAGGAACTTGTTAGAGTAGCTTTTTCGGACTTGTGTTTGTATGAATATTTTTCGTTATTTTTATAAGAAAAAAACGCCTGTATGAATATTTGATATTAATTTTGAAACACCCTGTAGACCCATATAAAAATTTACTGTGTTTTATATTTTGAAAAAAATATGGAAAAGCGTGACAAAGGAATAAACGTTTTCTACACTATCTTGAAAGTAATAACGAAATTTCTATTGTACAATGAATAAAGCAAATATTACAAAATAATCATTACATGGTTGCCTGTATTGATGCAAAGTAATAGGGTTATTTGAAACAATAATAGAGAAAGAATATCAGGCGAATCCATAGAAGTACTGCTTTAGTATTTTTAATTATTCTGTACCGCTATGGATCTGGCCAGCTCGTTTTTATATAACGATCCTTTATTGCGTTAAAAATAGAAAATTTGCTTTTACATTAAGTATGCAACAATGACTGCAACGCTCTATCGTATTATTAGTACGGAGCGAAGTGAGCAGGATAACAGCGGCGGTGTTGCATACTTGAATGAATATGTACTATAAGAGCCTTAGGGTTTTAAAAGTTTATGTAAAAGCAATTTAACATTGATGTTATTTTTGTAAACGTAACAGGAAAAGAGGAAACTAATTGACTAAAATAACATTCACTAGAAAAGGCATGGTAATTATTCGATATATTTAAATATATCGATCCTTATGTGTTAGAATTGTTTTAATAATTTTAACTGAAAGGTCGAAAGAGCAATCTGAACACTGTCGGTTATCTTATTATTTGTTGCGACCGACATGCTGCGATGACGAACCGTAAGTCTGTTGTGAGTTAAGGTCCGCTGCAAACGTTATCGCGACACTGCGATTGCATGAAAAGAAATGCAGAGACGTATATATCGTTTGTTGTTATTTTTTATTTATTTTTTTGTGTTTAACGTCCGACTATTGTGCACATTTGTTGTTATTTTAAGGCGGAATACTTACATAAAGTGTGTATCAAGTACGAAATATCGTTACATAGCAAGCAAAGCATTATCATCAGAACGCATACACATAGCACCTAGTATTCAGTATTCCTAGTATTTCAGATATCCGTACTGGGTACACACTAGGGCATAAAAAATACCTAGTAGAAATAACAGGTGTTACGATATATATACGCCCGTAGGGGGGTGCAGACTATTGAGAGGATTTAGTCGTCCCTCGCGGTATCCAACTCTAACACACACTTACACTTACGGCTTTAACACTTTACACTCACACTTACATTTAGGGAGGCGATAATAGCCTCAATGTACTTTTCGCCTTAAAAAAATGTTGTTATTTTTTTTTATAACAACATTTTTTTTTGTTATAACAGTGTTGTAACAAAGTGTTCTTATTGTAAAGTTTACAGTTTTGTAATTACATAAAAGTTAAATCAAACCAGTAATTTTACATATTATGTTTTTTTGTGTTTAACGTCCGACTATTGTGCACACTTTTGCTAATGCAGACGATGGGATGATTTATAGCGTATGAAAATGCCGAACCCTGGCCGGGAATCGAACCTAGGTCCTCGGGGTGAAAGCCCAGTACGCTATCAACTAGGTATCCGATTTAGACTCGGATACCGCGAGGGACGTCTAAATCTTCTCAATAGTCTGCACCCCCCTACGGGGAGGCGTATATATAGCCTATATATATATATATATATATATATATATATATATATATATATATATATATATATATATATAGTAACACCAGTTATTTCTACTAGGTATTTTTCAGCCCTAGTGTGTGTACCCAGTACGGATATCTGAAATACTAGGAATACTGAATACTAGGTGCTATGCGTATGCGTTCTGATAATAATGCTTTGCTTGCTATGTAACGATATTTCGTACTTGATACACACTTTCTGTAAGTATTCTGAGAAATACTACAAAAAAAGCTTCTTCCCAGTATTCTGAGAAATACTACAAAAAAAGCTTCTACCAGTATTCTGAGAAATACTACAAAAGAAGCTTTTGCCCAGTATTCTGAGAAATACTAAAAAAAAGCTTCTTCCCCGTATTCTGAGAAATACTACAAGAAAAGCTTCTTCCCAGTATTCTGAAAAATACTACAAAAAAAGCTTCTTCCCAGTATTCTGAGATATACTACAAGAAAAGCTACTTCCCAGTATTCTGAGAAATACAACAAAAAAAAAGCTTCTTCCCAATATTCTGAGAAATACTACAAAAAAATCTTCTGCCCAGTATTCTTAGAAATACTACAAAAAAGCTCCATCCTAGTATTCTGAGAAATACTACAAAAAAAGCTTCTTCCCAATATTCTGAGAAATACTACAAAAAAATCTTCTGCCCAGTATTCTGAGAAATACTACAAAAAAGCTTCATCCTAGTATTCTGAGAAATACTACAAAAAAAGCTTCTTCCCAGTATTCTGAGAAATACTACAAGAAAAGCTTCTTCCCAGTATTCTGAGAAATACTACAAAAAAATCTTCTGCCCAGTATTCTGTTAAATTCTACAAAAAAAGCTTCTGCCCAGTATCCTGAGAAATGTTAGGTGCGAGATCTTGCATCGTTTTTAACCTGCCCTGCTGTTGCTAAAGTCAAATGTTACAAAATCCAAATTTTTGAAAAATAATCACTATTTTGGTTCAATTAAAAATTTTCCATCAACTAATATTTCCAAATAATTGTTAACTAAAACAAATTTTGTCTTATATCACATTGTAGACAACTAACAAAAACCAATGTTAATACAAAGAACATCTATAACGGCAATCGGTTTTAAATACATTAATTTCATGAAAGCAGATTTGCACGAAATAAAAACTCCCTAACAATAATGATTTATCGCTGACAGTTCAAATATAGGGAAACTTTCGGGACACTCTGTACGCATTTCCTTTTAAGCTTTACGTTGATGAAGTGATCCACTCAGTTCTGTTGCCGCTGAAACTTTTTTAATTTCTGACGCGCAAAGTCAACTCAAACAGGGTAAACAAAGCCGAAACCTTTCTGGATATTATTGTGTAACTGTTCTTTGCAAAGGTACTTCAGCATTAAGTACAATGAAATGCTATATCTTTACAAGGCGATAAGCGAATAAATGTACAAAGAAATAAGTTAATTCTTTATTATTAGCTTTGTAAGTCTCTCTCTCTCTCTCTCTCTCTCTCTCTCTCTCTCTCTCTCTATATATATATATATATATATATATATATATATATATATATATATATATTATATATAGGCTATATATATTATTATTATTATTATTATGTATAGACCCTGTTGGATCACGCAAAGCACTCCGACTCATGTCTTGCTCCTTCTAATCCTCCACACCTCCCTCATCCTGTCGCCATGGATCCTCTTCCGCTCCTCCGTCCATTTTACCCCTGCTCTCTTTGGGATTTCATTCTCTGGGACCTTCCAACTGAGCGTCTTTCTCCTGTATGCGTGCCTGTCTTCAACATCTGTTGAGTCTATTTCTGCGTCATGTAAGTCTATTCTGACTTGTGCGATCCACGAAGTTGTTGATTTGACACCTTGTATATACTTAAGGATTCTGTTGGCAAGTCTCGTTGTTGGGAGTCTACTGATGTGTCCATAGAACCGAAGCCTCCTTCTACTGATATCTGCTGCCAAGTTCGATATCTTCTCTGTGGTATATATATATATATATATATATATATATATATATATATATATATGTGTGTGTGTGTGTGTGTGTGTGTGTGTGTGTGTGTGTGTGTGTGTGTTTGTGTTTCTATGTGTTTAATATGTATTCCACCACATAAGAAAAAATATATTAAAAGTCTGTGTTCGTTTTTTTGATAAAATTATTCCTAAAAGAAACACTGTTCCGATTTTTCACAAAAATCCTATCCGGCATCTTCGAAGTGCTTCTCGCTCCAAATCAAGTCGAAATGAAGAAGGTTTTCACTTGCTTGCTCCTCTTATAATTCGTCTGCATTAACCCAAGTGTACACAATAGTCGGACGTTAAACACAAAAAAAAAACACACAAAAAATACAAAAACAAAAAAAAAACAAAAAATCCTCTTATAATCCCTATGTAATGTATATAAAAAGTAGGCTGGCTTGAGCTGACGTAGATCTACCAATTAACTTACATTAACCGGGTGATTAGGTTCAATGAATTGACAATGATCTTAATACGATTGCACTCAGTTGGAATACGTATAATTCAGGGCAGTCCAAAAAGCAACAGGAATTATGGATCTCAACCTTCCTATTTATTTCACATTGCGTATCCATTTCTATGGCCTCTTTAATAATCCTAGTTATTACACTAGGATCTACACTGGTGTTCCACACTAGCTATCTAAAATCGTAGTCATATAAGTTTGCACACTCTTTTTCTTCCAAGTTATATTTTTTTTTAAAAACTTGGAAATCAAAAGAGTTACTAAGAATGTCCGTCATTTTGATACATATATATATATATATATATATATATATATATATATATATATATATATATACAGCTTTAGCTACATATACGTTTACTTGATTTTGTTTGTCTTGCTCCCATTACGTCAGCGAGACAGCTGTTTCCGTGATTATTTTTGTTTTATCAGTATAATAAAGATGGCGTCCACTCGAAGCTTCCGTCAATACTGTGTACTGTACAAGATGGGCAATACCTCATTTTATTCTGTCGTAAATTTGCATCCTATGATGCCCGTTTCGTCGTTTTATGACAACATTCAGGAAATTTATGTCTGCAAACATAAATTCGGAATATAATCATTTAAATAAGGGCGCCAAGTATGTAGTGAACCACTTATCAAGGCTCCGTGGGCATATTTCTGCTGGTCATAAAATGGTTGCGGTACTCGTGTCACGTTCCTCTTAGGTCCGTTTTTGTCAATCAGTTAATTTGGCTTAAGTTTGTACCTTTTGTATAAATCGAAAATCGCAGCTTATCGGCTGAATGCCAAAGTAAATTAAAGGTTTAATTTAATTTCAAAATGTTTTGAATAGTTTCACAAAATTAGTATTCATTTATTTTCAGTTGGATCTGTGATTAGCTCGTAGTAATATACCAAATATAATCATGGCACGCAGCTGTCTCGCTGATGTTAAGGAAGAGATTTTTCAAACAGTAACAAGTGACAACAACACGATATAAAGAAAACTTTTGAATATTAACTGGTTAAGGTTAAATTTCGTATTTCATCGATACTGAAAAACAAATACTAATAAATACATACTTTAAAGCAGATCAAGATAATGAAATTTTTTTCTAAGTCCTATATAAAAGTTATGGTTTTTTCTTACCCTTAAACGTCCGCATTTTTAAAACGAATTTTGCCGAATATCAAATTTGTTCAAATTATTATCACAATAAATTTCCTTGTCATTTTTTGAATTAAATAGAACTAAAATTGTGAATGCTAAAGTGCGCGCGCGCACGCACACACACACACAAACACACGCGCGCACACACACACACACACACACACACACACACACACACACACACACACACACACACACATATATATATATATATATATATATATATATATATATATACATATATATATATACATACATATACATATACATACATATACATATACATATACATATATACACACACGCATACACACACACACACACACACACACACACACACACACACACACACACACACACGCAATGTTTAAAGATTTCTCAAAATGTCCTCTAGATGTTAGTATATCACGATCCTGGGTCTATACCTTATCACGATAGCCATTCTAATAGCTCAACTTCCAATGAAAATTCATTAATATTATTTTCAAAATTACTGTTAGTAGTAAATATTTTTGAAAATATGCTTAAGAATAAAAAAAGTACAAAATTCAAGTTAAAACTAGAAGACCGGTTACGAAAACACAAGTATTAATTTTAATAATTGAAATTTACTAGATCTCTAGAAAAAACATGGCTGCAGATGTATTGAGTAAATTTTTTTCAAATTTAATGTAGCTATACAATTATTTCTACAGTATTTCACAATGCTTTCGTCCGAAAGAAGATTTTCTCTAGCCGTTCAAAGTTGAATTTAATAAACAAAATTATTTTACTTTTTTTGACAATGACAATTATAACTTAATCCACGAATTATCTGTTAAAACATAGATTTGAGTTACATACGGTAAAAGTGTGTTTCAAAATTAAATCATTTTATGAAAAAAATCACATCTAAAAAATTGCTTAGCAGTGTTACCAACGTCAGAATTTTAAATTCACTAAAACTGAACCGATTTGCAAATTAAAAATTACGCAGTTTAATTTAAAATAATTATGTATAAATTTTAAACCCGTTCCAAAACTTGGATTGAAAAATACTTGCTTTCTTTCAACAAATGTTTTGTTAAATTTAATCTTATAGGTTACTTATACACATCTATGGCTGCTGGTTAGTTTAGGAAAAACTTAGTTGGCAACACTGAAACAAAGTTTTGAGTAAATTAAATGTGAAAAAGTTTGTGTCGTGCTTGGAGTATTTATTTTGGCTTCTTAGACATTTTCGTATTCCCGGATCTAATGAAAAAAAGTTTAACCTAATTGAACACTTAAGTATATGGTCATGATCACGGGAGAATTGGGGTGACATATTGTTACGTATAGTTTTATGACGTAAAATACTCATTAAATGGACTGTGGTTTTGTAGTAAAACCAAATCCCACGTTATTTTTCTTTCAGTCTTTAATTTTGTAATTTATTTATCCTTCTCCGTTCCCGACTAACGTAAACAGTACAAAATTCTGCGTTATATCACGCATGCGACACAGCTGCGTGATGCCTTACGTCACCAAATCACGTGAACACAACACATGCGAGTTTATCTACGAAGTAAAATAACCTTTCATAAACGTTCGTCAATCTATTTTATGTTCCATCAATTTTTTTATCGCCTTGTTTTCAATCATCTTGCTCTATTTTTCGTGTAATCAGTTTTTTAAAGGTTTTGTAAGAAAGATTACTGAAAATAATACGGAGATGGCTTTTCCCAAATTGCTCTAGCTTAACAGTGTGTCGTAAAAATTTAAAGGGAATCGTGATGGCCGTCTGCAGTGATTTTCGGTTACAGTTTTCCCTCTGCCGTAAAAAATAATTTATTTTAAATAAAATTGGTTGTATTTATTATTTCTCGGGTCAACATTCCTTTTTCGCAACACATACTATTCGTACAGGCATAAATGAGGTATCTTTAGAAAGATTTGTTAACCGGCTTCTGACAATACAAAACGATTTTTGTGCTACAACTTACTGTTTGTGGAAAATTTTAACATAAAGGCACTTTTAACTGTCGTAGGCAAAACGGCATTAAGGATACGCATGCGCCGCATCACCGATCAGACAATATTTTGTAAAATTTAGGGAGCTATAATATTAATCACGAATAGATAGTCCCATTACAAATGCCTCATTTTTTGCATAAAATGCTTAGAACAATTTCAATATTTATTTAAAAGTCATTAAACGTATAGGTTATGTGACCCTAGGTCCACTATGGGCAGAAATAGGTCCACTATTTCTGCCCATCGTACAAGCCGTACAAGTATTTCGAATACTAAACACATTTTTTGGACACTTTTTTCGCAAATATATTTGTGTTTCTTCTTCCATTGTTCATTTATCTATTGTTAAATCGGACATCATAATTTTTTTTATTTATTTACTTATTAGTATTTACAACCTGTCTACAGGACACTAAGTAAATTGTATGGCTAAAATAATGACAGGAAAGCATGTACCCATTGATACATACAAATAACGAGTATTATATAAATAATAATAATAAAATATTGCTACATAATGTCGTATCTGTTAGGTCAGCTGTTAATTGTCAGGCAGGTCGCTAGGTATTCTCCTCTTGAGTCTTCGTGTGGTCGATCTCATCATTACATTTTCAATGAAAACATTCGGATGGGCTAATATTCGATGACGGTAACTATTGCTATAAGTTTCAATTTCTTCTGTCATGGTCGAAATATTGAGTTGCTTGTGGATTATTTCATTTGTGATTATTTTTGGAGCTGTTAAGATTAAACGTAGTATCTTAGATTGGAAACGTTGTAAAATTGCAATATTTGATTAGCAAGCAGAACCCCATAGTTGTATCTCATATGTCCATATTGGTTTCAGTATTGTCTTTTATAGTAATATTTTGTTATTGGTTGAAAGTTTGGATTTGTGCCCAATCAGCCAGTACAATTTCTGAGTTAATTACCAAGTACATATTCTGAGCTTAGTAAAAATATTTTTCTGCCAATTCTGTCCAAATGAATTCCCAGGTACTTCACTTCTGAGGTCTGCTGTATCAGTTTTTTATTTACGGATACTGCTGGACATGTATGCTTCCTTAATGTGAAGGTTATATGTTGACATTTAGCTTCATTAACTTTTATACGCCATTTTTCAATCCATAGTTGAACTAGTTTCAAACTATGCTGCAATGTTTGAGAAGCTGTCTGTACATGATGCGAAAGGATCTGTACAATGGATCATTATGGAGGCCATTATAGCAGTGTCATCTGCAAATGTGGCAGTGATTACCCCTTGTGTCATGGATAAATCACCAGTGAATATAAGGTATAAAACTGAGCCCAGTACGCTTCCTTGTGGTACTCCTGCATTAATCTCACACAGATTGGTTATTGACATCATAAAATTAGAAGTCCAATTAAAATGTAAAAATACATTTAGATGTTACTCTAGTCTTCGTGTTTGTATCCATTTATAGTGAAAGAGTTCTGAAAACCGGTAGCTCTCCTCCGTCAATAAACCTGAAATGGTTCAAAGCTATAAACTTTATTTAATCTATCATAATATAAAATCAGAAATATATGTTTTGCAGAATTATTCGTTAGACTGTTTACATCCCCAGCCGTAAATATCAGACAAAGCCATCAGCCCTTCCCTAGTTTAAACTTTATAGCATATTGTGTCTTAATGTCCCTTGTAATATATTTTGTCCTTGTTGGGTTAAATAAATCTTATCCAGGTCGCCTTATCTCATTCCCAGATACTTTTAAATCACAAAAGTAGCGTTTATTTAATCACTTCGCATTATTTATAGAAGTAGTTGTACTTTTTGTTGTGAAAAGTATTCGTGTACAGTATGAATACTGAGTCTGTCCCCAATAGTGTTACAGTTAAGAGACGGTACAAAAATTGGCAGTTTTTTCAAGCAAAAAACTAAAGGAAAAATAACTGTTTCTAAAACCGTTAGTGTTTATATACATATCAATAAACACTAGGCTATATGGTTTTGATTCAAACTTAGCACGAAAATCGATTTTAGTAATCGATTAGCTTAGACAAATTCGTGAAAATTAAATTAAGTTCAACAGTTTAATAATTGCGGCCATTTAAAATCGTAAATAATTATTTTCAATACAGGCCAAGGACGGATTAAAAGGGGCGAAGGGGCGACCGCGCCTTCCGAGACAAAATAAATAAAATAAAAAAAGGTAAAAGATCCTATTTGACTTCGGTAAAGTGGAAGTATCGCAGCTTCGAGGAAAAGAGTCAAAAAGGCCTCTGAGGGTTCTGAAACCCGTCACATTATCCCGATCTCAACTTTTATGTACATTAAGTTTGATGTCCGTATATACATATGTAATTTTGTGAACTTAGAAATGTTGTACTGAGGGTATGGGGGTGTACTGAGGGTATGGGGGCGTACTGAGGGTATGGGGGTGTACTGAGGGGAGTTAATCAGTTAGATATTTTATGTTGGTTCTCTCTTCTTTTCCTGTGTTAACTGCAATAACATAAAGATCTTTCTCGACTCTAAAATGGATTAAACTTGGTTGAGAAACTGTTGTGACGCTTAGCTGGACTTGCTTAGGCGATGAGGACGAGGGACCATCGTTGGTGGTAAGTATAAATTATATATATATATATATATATATATATATATATATATATATATATGTGTGTGTGTGTGTGTGTGTGTGTGTGTGTGTGTGTAAAAATTATAGATAGGTATATTGAGAAGAGGGGAAGTTATATAAATGGAGCCAGTTTTGTAAAAGTGTTAAAAATTAGGAATCTAAGAAAATTAAGTGATTTTGTTGTCTTAAATCAATTTTTACACTTATTTTATATGCGTTTTAAGTCTCAAAACAGATTATTAGTGCTAGTTTTCGTAGATATTATTCAAAAATTGTCATGCCCTAGACGGCTCTCCTTTAAATTGAATCATCCAACCGACAGCCTCACCCACAAAATGGCATTAATCCGTCAGTGATATAGGCAACTTAGACAATTATAGAAACAAGAAAACAGATTTCCTAAAGAATGTAAAATTTAAATTTTTCGTTGCTATTACCATTTTTGGAAATTCGTTTCAATTACAGCTGTTTGTGGCTATTAATCTATTTTTCTGTAGAATTTTAATTTACTCAATAAACAGCTATATGAATCGATAATTGCTTTAAGGCAATGACTATTCCAACAAAGTATATTTTGCAATTAAAACTGATTATACGTAACCCTTCTGTAAATAGAAGTTATTAAAAATTATTATATCTTACTGTACAACTCACCACCTGTTTCTTGTCACGTGTTCTGTCATTTTTCTCGGCGTTTGTTATCAAGTAATATCCTTGCTTCTGGGATTTGTTATCAGGTTATAATTTTCTCTTAGTGATGATATTTGGTAACAAGAATATTATTTGCAGTATCTCACCATACCAACTGTAAAGAGTGTCATTGTTCTTGCTTCTGGGATTTGTTATCAGGTTATAATTTTCTCTTAGTGATGATATTTGGTAACAAGAGTATTATTTGCAGTATCTCACCATACCAACTGTAAAGAGTGTCATTGTTCTTGCTTCTGGGATTTGTTATCAGGTTATAATTTTCTATTAGTGATGATATTTGGTAACAAGAGTATTACTTGCAGTATCTCACCATACCAACTGTACAGTGTGCCATTGTTCTTGCTTCTGGGATTTGTTATCAGGTTATAATTTTCTATTAGTGATGATATTTGGTAACAAGAGTATTACTTGCAGTATCTCACCATACCAACTGTAAAGTGTGTCATTGTTCTTGCTTCTGGGATTTGTTATCAGATTATAATTTTCTATTAGTGATGATATTTGGTAACAAGAGTATTACTTGCAGTATCTCACTATACCAACTGTAAAGTGTGTCATTGTTCTTGCTTTTGGGATTTGTTATCAGGTTATAATTTTCTATTAGTGATGATATTTGGTAACAAGAGTATTACTTGCAGTATCTCACCATACCAACTGTAAAGTGTGTCATTGTTCTTGCTTCTGGGATTTGTTATCAGGTTATAATTTTCTATTAGTGATGATATTTGGTAACAAGAGTATTACTTGCAGTATCTCACTATACCAACTGTAAAGTGTGTCATTGTTCTTGCTTCTGGGATTTGTTATCAGGTTATAATTTTCTATTAGTGATGATATTTGGTAACAAGAGTATTACTTGCAGTATCTCACCATACCAACTGTTATCAGGTTATAATTTTCTATTAGTGATGATATTTGGTAACAAGAGTATTACTTGCAGTATCTCACCATACCAACTGTAAAGTGTGTCATTGTTCTTGCTTCTGGGATTTGTTATCAGGTTATAATTTTCTATTAGTGATGATATTTGGTAACAAGAGTATTACTTGCAGTATCTCACCATACCAACTGTAAAGTGTGTCATTGTTCTTGCTTTTGGGATTTGTTATCAGGTTATAATTTTCTATTAGTGATGATATTTGGTAACAAGAGTATTACTTGCAGTATCTCACCATACCAACTGTAAAGTGTGTCATTGTTCTTGCTTCTGGGATTTGTTATCAGGTTATAATTTTCTATTAGTGATGATATTTGGTAACAAGAGTATTACTTGCAGTATCTCACCATACCAACTGTAAAGTGTGTCATTGTTCTTGCTTCTGGGATTTGTTATCAGATTATAATTTTCTATTAGTGATGATATTTGGTAACAAGAGTATTACTTGCAGTATCTCACTATACCAACTGTAAAGTGTGTCATTGTTCTTGCTTTTGGGATTTGTTATCAGGTTATAATTTTCTATTAGTGATGATATTTGGTAACAAGAGTATTACTTGCAGTATCTCACCATACCAACTGTAAAGTGTGTCATTGTTCTTGCTTCTGGGATTTGTTATCAGGTTATAATTTTCTATTAGTGATGATATTTGGTAACAAGAGTATTACTTGCAGTATCTCACTATACCAACTGTAAAGTGTGTCATTGTTCTTGCTTCTGGGATTTGTTATCAGGTTATAATTTTCTATTAGTGATGATATTTGGTAACAAGAGTATTACTTGCAGTATCTCACCATACCAACTGTAAAGTGTGTCATTGTTCTTGCTTCTGGGATTTGTTATCAGGTTATAATTTTCTATTAGTGATGATATTTGGTAACAAGAGTATTACTTGCAGTATCTCACCATACCAACTGTAAAGTGTGTCATTGTTCTTGCTTCTGGGATTTGTTATCAGGTTATAATTTTCTATTAGTGATGATATTTGGTAACAAGAGTATTACTTGCAGTATCTCACCATACCAACTGTAAAGTGTGTCATTGTTCTTGCTTTTGGGATTTGTTATCAGGTTATAATTTTCTATTAGTGATGATATTTGGTAACAAGAGTATTACTTGCAGTATCTCACCATACCAACTGTAAAGAGTGTCATTGTTCTTGCTTCTGGGATTTGTTATCAGGTTATAATTTTCTATTAGTGATGATATTTGGTAACAAGAGTATTACTTGCAGTATCTCACCATACCAACTGTAAAGAGTGTCATTGTTCTTGCTTCTGGGATTTGTTATCAGATTATAATTTTCTATTAGTGATGATATTTGGTAACAAGAGTATTACTTGCAGTATCTCACCATACCAACTGTAAAGTGTGTCATTGTTCTTGCTTCTGGGATTTGTTATCAGGTTATAATTTTCTATTAGTGATGATATTTGGTAACAAGAGTATTACTTGCAGTATCTCACCATACCAACTGTAAAGTGTGTCATTGTTCTTGCTTCTGGGATTTGTTATCAGATTATAATTTTCTATTAGTGATGATATTTGGTAACAAGAGTATTACTTGCAGTATCTCACTATACCAACTGTAAAGTGTGTCATTGTTCTTGCTTTTGGGATTTGTTATCAGGTTATAATTTTCTATTAGTGATGATATTTGGTAACAAGAGTATTACTTGCAGTATCTCACCATACCAACTGTAAAGTGTGTCTTTGTTCTTGCTTTTGGGATTTGTTATCAGGTTATAATTTTCTATTAGTGATGATACTTGGTAACAAGAGTATTACTTGCAGTATCTCACCATACCAACTGTAAAGTGTGTCATTGTTCTTGCTTCTGGGATTTGTTATTAGGTTATAATTTTCTATTAGTGATGATATTTGGTAACAAGAATATTATTTGCAGTATCTCACCATACCAACTGTAAAGAGTGTCATTGTTCTTGCTTCTGGGATTTGTTATCAGGTTATAATTTTCTATTAGTGATGATATTTGGTAACAAGAGTATTACTTGCAGTATCTCACCATACCAACTGTAAAGTGTGTCATTGTTCTTGCTTTTGGGATTTGTTATCAGGTTATAATTTTCTATTAGTGATGATATTTGGTAACAAGAGTATTACTTGCAGTATCTCACCATACCAACTGTAAAGTGTGTCATTGTTCTTGCTTCTGGGATTTGTTATTAGGTTATAATTTTCTATTAGTGATGATATTTGGTAACAAGAATATTATTTGCAGTATCTCACCATACCAACTGTAAAGAGTGTCATTGTTCTTGCTTCTGGGATTTGTTATCAGGTTATAATTTTCTATTAGTGATGATATTTGGTAACAAGAGTATTACTTGCAGTATCTCACCATACCAACTGTAAAGTGTGTCATTGTTCTTGCTTCTGGGATTTGTTATCAGGTTATAATTTTCTATTAGTGATGATATTTGGTAACAAGAGTATTACTTGCAGTATCTCACTATACCAACTGTAAAGTGTGTCATTGTTCTTGCTTTTGGGATTTGTTATCAGGTTATAATTTTCTATTAGTGATGATATTTGGTAACAAGAGTATTACTTGCAGTATCTCACCATACCAACTGTAAAGTGTGTCATTGTTCTTGCTTCTGGGATTTGTTATCAGGTTATAATTTTCTATTAGTGATGATATTTGGTAACAAGAGTATTACTTGCAGTATCTCACTATACCAACTGTAAAGTGTGTCATTGTTCTTGCTTTTGGGATTTGTTATCAGGTTATAATTTTCTATTAGTGATGATATTTGGTAACAAGAATATTATTTGCAGTATCTCACTATACCAACTGTAAAGAGTGTTATTGTTCTTGCTTCTGGGATTTGTTATCAGGTTATAATTTTCTATTAGTGATGATATTTGGTAACAAGAATATTATTTGCAGTATCTCACCATACCAACTATAAAGTGTGTCATTGTTCTTGCTTTTGGAGTTTGTTATCAGGTTACATTTTACTATTAGTGATGACATTTGGTAACAAGAATATTATTTGCAGAATCTCACCATACCAACTGTAAAGTGTGTCATTGTTCTTGCTTCTGGAGTTGATATCAGGTTACATTTTTCTATTAGTAATAATATTTGGTAACAAGAATATTATTTGCAGTATCTCACCATACCAACTGTAAAGTGTGTCATTGTTCTTGCTTCTGGAGTTGCTATCAGGTTACATTTTTCTATTAGTAATAATATTTGGTAACAAGAATATTATTTGCAGTATCTCACCATACCAACTGTAAAGTGTGTCATTGTTCTTGCTTCTGGAGTTGCTATCAGGTTACATTTTTCTATTAGTAGTAATATTTGGTAACAAGAATATTATTTGCAGAATCTCATCATACCAACTGTAAAGTGTGTCATTGTTCTTGCTTCTGAAGTTGCTATCAGGTTACATTTTTCTATTAGTAATAATATTTGGTAACAAGAATATTATTTGCAGTATCTCACCATACCAACTGTAAAGTGTGTCATTGTTCTTGCTTCTGAAGTTGCTATCAGGTTACATTTTTCTATTAGTAATAATATTTGGTAACAAGAATATTGTTTGCAGTATCTCACCATACCAACTGTAAAGTGTGTCATTGTTCTTGCTTTTGGAGTTGCTATCAGGTTACATTTTTCTATTGGTAATAGTATTTGGTAACAAGAGTATTATTTGCAGTATATCAATGTTACAACTGTACATAGTGAATGGTAATGGTAGTAAATAGTAGCTTGTGAAGTCTGAATTCATCCATTTTTTTTCAAGGAATGATCTATCCGTTTCCTGCCTGAATCCAAAAGAAAATATTTTTATTTTGTGCCTGGGCACATCACTAACCTAACTGACCGTTTGTTGAATCCGTGCATAACTTTGTGTTATTTGGCGTTTCATTGAATGAACAAAGATAAGTAGTTTGTGACTGAACGTTCTGTTATTCTTCAACACGGCGCTAAGATTCAATTAAATTAGGCTGCTTCTGACAAAGTTTATAGTAGCATAAAAGCGATAACGTAATCGAGAAAGGACTTACCCTTTGTGCTCTTTTCCGCCTCCTTCTCTTCCTTCTTGTTTCTTAATTCGTGACTCGGCTTAAGCATAAGTTTTTTAGAGTTGCTGACCATATAAATGTAATGATTGCCTACGCAGACATCTCGCTCTTTTATAAAAACGATTTAAAGAACACACACTCAGAAGTACATTATCTACAAACTCGGCTTTTGCAGAACATCTTATGGATAAAAACCATAAAACCGAAAACATGCATACCAACATGGAAATATTACGTTTATGTAATAAAAGTAGTTATATGGATGCAATTGAATAATTTGAGATTTATAAAAACAAAAAATCAGACTTCCGTAACATCCTCAACAACAAACTCTCGTTTAAATCAAATTTAATATATGATATGGCTCTAAGGATAAGTGATTTACATAAATAACATAAAACATAAACCAACAGATGCACCATAACTCAAAACACTAACGGGCGCGCTACTACTGATGAAGACTCCGCAGTCCGGAATGTAACGATATACGAGTTGCACGTATCGTTTGGCCAAACCAAATTCTATCCTGTGTATTTTAATCGTATATTTGTGTTTAGTGTTTGTGACGTGTGTTTTCAGTGTTTTATTTAACTTTGTGACGACCTCTACAGAAGAATCTGACATTTTGTATTACGGCCTGAAGATGAAATAATAAGGTTTCGAAACCGCGATAGCCTTTACGAGGTGAATAAACAGACCACTAGACAGAAAAATAGGTCATAATCCTAATTATTTAAATATGTGGTGTGGTTATGTTACAATAATGAAAATATTGATTTGATTAATATGTAGGTTTGTAGATTTCTCTGTACTGATAAGTTATTTCTTTGTTGATCTTCTGACTGAAATGTTTGTGTTCGAGGTTTTCGTTCTGTGTAATGATTTTGTAGATTGAAATTAATAATACTGTTACATTATCCAATATTGATCCATATTCAGTTTGAACAAACGCTTTCGCGGTTCATTTAATTTACCTGTTAGCTTAATCGATTATATTCTGCGGATGTGCAGTACTTATCGAGGATTATTCAGTTTGTTTATTCATTCAGTAAACAACTTCAGCGAGCCAACTTTCGACTCCGACTTCCATGTTGTGTTTCCATTGAAATCAATGCTTTGAATTGACGGTACTTTTTGCGCACCGTTTCACAAAACACCTCAAACGTTATTTGCTTTTCAAAAAGAACGATAAATGTTTTTTTTGTATTAAATTCAAATGCCTGTAAAACAAACGCTAACCCGTATAATCTTCTACAGTGTCTAAGAGTAAGTTGTTTTTCACAATATGTTGCAAGCTTGTGCGCTCGTTATTAGAGAAATAAAATATATTTTGCGTGTAAAAGATTAACTACACAAAGTATGGAGGCAGGGCGGCCACCAAATGCGAAGCAGAGTTGTTCTGAGCGGAGCGAACTACGCACTAAAACATAACCTATTGTTTTTTATGTAACTGCGGTCACTGAAAGCGAAACGGAGCTAAACGGAGTCACTAGGCTCTGCTCCGCGCAGCTTTGGCTCTACCTTGGTTCGGTTTTCAAGCTGACTCCGCTTCCCCCACCACGTTGACCACGCCTCCAAACGTATTATTTCTCGTTACCTAGGTTACGATTTTTAAACATAATAGTTCTAGAATCCGTTACAGTAGGCCTAAATATTTACATTTAAGAGATACAAACGCGTTCTTTAAACTGACTGAACTCTGCTTCCGGTAGCCGTTCATCTTCATTCCGCTACGCTCGTCATATCGCAACACAGCTCCGCTTCGCATTTGGTGGCCACACGGCTTTTAATAAATACATAAAGGAGATTTTTAATTTCACTATGTTGAGTATAATGATCTGCCTCCCTAGCTTCGTCAATTCTACTTTTATTGACGCGTTTCGGAGAACCTCCATCTTCAAAAACTATATCTATACTCAAGAGTATATAGTTTTTGAAGATGGAGGTTCTCCGAAACGCGTCAACAAAAGTAGAATTGACGAAGCTAGGGAAGGCAGATCATTATACTCAATATAGTGACAATAATGCTAGCAGAAAAGAAGAAGAATATATAAAAAAATTGTTTAATTGTTAAAAATTGCAATCCATGAACTTCCAAGCATATTTTACTTTCAATAGCTCGAGTTTTCAGTTCAATATTATTCTTTAGCTCTTGTAGTGTTCGAATTATTTCATGAAAGGTAAGAATAATCGTTTTCTGCAGGTTGTCGTACAGGGGCATTGTAGGATGTAGACTGCTAGGACAAAATCGGTGAGGACTTTCTTACTTAACCTCCATACTTTATGCCAGGATAAGGGTTCGGCGTACGCAGTAACTTCAGTCTCGAACCTATGACCTTGAGGTCGCAGTTCAAAAAATCAGTAAACTAGCCAGCTCGTCAACCCATCCTTCAGTTTAAAGAACTGATAGTATGGTATGACAAAAGTATCAAATAATTTCAGCGTTCAGCAGTCTGCATAATAGAAGAATACTATTAACAGCTAGTTGATAAACAAGCTTGACTTAAAAGTTCCCATACAAAGATCGAGAGTAATGTCAGGTAGGAAATCAAGAGAACTAGGAAAGTACTTCCTTCAAAATGCCGTTGAATTGGAACAAGTATCGCAATCTTGCTGGAGTCATAATTCACGGTATTGTATTTGTCAAATGCTGCAATAATGTCAAGATATTACAATCACTGTTGCATTGTTCTCTACAGAAAAAAATGGGTCTACGATTTTATAAGCTGAAAAACCGCACCATACAGTAAAATGAAGGAATTTAATGTGGGGTTTGTTTTCGTGAATTAAAAATAAAATGTGTTTTGTTTTCATGATACAAAATGGAAATGTGCTTACTTGGAAAAATCACATTACCTTACATAAAATCCAGTATTTTCACTAAAGAAAAAGTTGCAAAATTGAAATCTTGAAGGTAAATCATTTGACAGAAGATTCTGCAGAGTAATTTACATAAAGAAGCTTAAATTTGTGTACATTTCTCCACAAAGTCTTGTTTGATAGTTCCAACGCCTGTGTACGACACCTTGCAGGACGGCTGGGGTCGAGAGCTTGTAGTCTCAATGGTTTTTAGAGTCCATAGGCTAATGTTTCGTTCTTTAGATTCATATTTCCTAATCTTGTCATTGGTATGAATAGATCGTAATTTCTTAATCTTTTGAAAGATGACATATATTTTATTTTTTATTATTCTAATAATAAGTATACAAGCATCAAGTATATAATATAGGACAAAATTCAATTATCTCTTTATACATTTGGACACTTTGTGGTTTACCAAAGTTATTTATAACTTAATTAAAAATTTTATTTAAATAGTTTTAGTGGTCTGTTAGTTATAATGGCAGATTAGGTTCTGTGTATTCGTAGCACAATGTAATAAACCAGGGTTGTAAGGAATTATTGGGTTATGAAACGGAATTACGGCAGTAACAAATTGAAAGTAAAATTTATGGAAATTGTTTCAAGCGTGTGACAGAGTGAATAGTACGTTTTGTAAAGGAACGGAGCGGGATTAGAGTCTTTGTGTATTTGGGCAAGTAGAGGTCCAGTTACACTGGCAAAGCTAAGTCATTTTAATGAGAATATTTCTCAACCCTCCAGGATGAAAGGGAAGAGAACTTAAGGATGCAGAGACGAAAGCAAGGATTTCATAAGTCATATCTATGTCCGTCTTTGATTTTGTATGGAGCTTCAAACGAAAATTTATTTAAAAGTAACACTAAAATGTTAATATACAGCTACAGTCATTAAGATATAATAATTTCCTTACAATATAGGACTTGTAACTTGTAACATTAAATTAATTCATATTTTTTTTACCAGGGGACCAGTGCAAAAGTTTTTGCTTTGAAAGATTTAAGTAAACTCAGCCTTTTGAATAAGAGTATTCGTTGGGTTGAGGGCGGTAGTTGGAAGGAAGGGAAAATATGTTTAAAAAATAAATCGAAAATCGATCGGTAGAAATAATAATAATAAATTTATGAGTCATTGTAGTATATACCTTTCTTCTTCTTCTTCTTCTTCTTCTTCTTCTTCTTCTTCTTCTTCTTCTTCTTCTTCTTCTTCTTCTTCTTCTTCTTCTTCTTCTTCTTCTTCTTCTTCTTCTTCTTCTTCTTCTTCTTCTTATTTCTTCTTCTTCTTCTTCTTCTTCTTCTTCTTCTTCTTCTTCTTATTTCTTCTTCTTTTCTTCTTCTTATTCTTCTTCTTCTTCTTCTTCTTCTTCTTCTTCTTCTTCTTCTTCTTATTTCTTCTTCTTCTTCTTCTTCTTCTTCTTCTTCTTCTTCTTCTTCTTCTTTCTTCTTCTTCTTCTTCTTCTTCTTCTTCTTCTATTTCTTCTTCTTCTTCTTCTTCTTCTTCTTCTTCTTCTTCTTCTTCTTCTTCTTCTTCTTCTTCTTCTTCTTCTTCTTCTTCTTCTTCTTCTTCTTCTTCTTCTTCTTCTTCTTCTTCTTCTTCTTCTTCTTCTTCTTCTTCTTCTTCTTCTTCTTCTTCTTCTTCTTCTTCTTCTTCTTCTTCTTCTTCTTCTTCTTCTTCTTCTTCTTCTTCTTCTTCTTCTTCTTCTTCTTCTTCTTCTTCTTTCTTCTTCTTCTTCTTCTTCTTCTTCTTCTTCTTATTCTACTTCTTCTTCTTCTTCTTCTTCTTCTTCTTCTTCTTCTTCTTCTTCTTCTTCTTCTTCTATTTCTTCTTCTTCTTCTTCTTCTTCTTCTTCTTCTTCTTCTTCTTCTTCTTCTTCTTCTTCTTCTTCTTCTTCTTCTTCTTCTTCTTCTACTTCTACTTCTACTTCTACTTCTTCTTCTTCTTCTTCTTCTTCTTCTTCTTCTTCTTCTTCTTCTTCTTCTTCTTCTTCTTCTTCTTCTTCTTCTTCTTCTTCTTCTTCTTCTTCTTCTTTCTTCTTCTTCTTCTTCTTATTTCTTCTTCTTCTTCTTCTTCTTCTTCTTCTTCTTCTTCTTCTTCTTCTTCTTCTTCTTCTTCTTCTTCTTCTTCTTCTTCTTCTTCTTCTTCTTCTTCTTCTTCTTCTTCTTCTTCTTCTTCTTCTTCTTCTTCTTCTTCTTCTTCTTCTTCTTCTTCTTCTTCTTCTTCTTCTTCTTCTTTCTTCCCTTATGCCATTGGCGTCGGGGCTCTGAAAATGCCTTCCATACTCGTCTGTCGGTTGTTAGACGTCTCATTTCCCTCTCATTCTTTCATCTCCTTCTTCCCATATCCTTTATTGTGTCCATCCATGTCACTCGTTGTATTCCTCTATTTCTACTTCCAATCGATTTGGTTTCCAAAATTTTTTTTTGATCCTCTCTCTCTCTCTCTCTCTCTCTCTCTCTCTCTCTCTCTCTCTCTCTCTCTCTCTCTCTCTCTCTCTCTCTCTCTCTCTCTCTCTCTCTCTCTCTCTCTCTCTCTCTCTCTCTCTCTCTCTCTCTCTCTCTCTCTCTCTCTCTCTCTCTCCATTCTATTGACATGACCGTACCACTTCAATTGCTTTTTTCCCATTTGTTTTATTAATGGTTCCATTCTTAACTTTTCTCTAACTCTAACATTTCTTTCTTTGTCGAATCGAATTTTATCGACCACCCATCTTAGGTATTTCATTTCTGCTGCTGTTATTTTACTTACAGTTCTGGATGTAATTGGCCAGCTCTCGGATCCATAGGTGAGCGTAGGTAGGTACACTGTTTTATATATTACCATTTTGGTGTTTGTGCTTATTTTCTTCTTGCCTATGATTGTGTTTTTAATCTGGTGGTACGCATTAATTGCTTTTTTAAACCTGTTTTGCACTTCCTGGTTAATTTTACAAATTGTTCCAAAGTATACATATTCATCCACAAAATTCCAATTTCACACCCATAACTCGCCTTTCCCAACATACATAACTTTGCTTTTATTTACATTAATTGTCATACTTTTCTTTTCCAAGCATTCATTCCAACTGTTTATGATGTTTCCCAATTTATCCTCTATAGCAGCCATCAGAACTATGTCATCTGCATAAGTCAACGCCTGAACACTTCTTGGCTTTAGATGTTTCGCTGTTTTCAGTTTACTGCTCTTGAGATTACTTTCCTTAGTTATTTCATATATTAATTTCAAAAGTGCCTCTTCGGTGACCCAGTTGATAGCGTACTAGGCTTTCACCCCAAGGACCCGGATTCGATTCCCGGCCAGGACTTGGCATTTTCATACGCTATAAATCATCCATTCGTCTTCATTAGCCCAAGTACGCACAATAGTCAGACGTTAAACACACAAAAAAATACATTTCAATAGAGACAATTGTTTTTAATAGCAACTTTTACAGGGCATTACAATACCTCGTTGTAAACGATACTTGATGTAAGAATGTAATGTTCTTGTACTTTTCGTATTTCGTTTTCTTTGATGGCTACAAACCCAAAGTGCACAACAACCTCTAACTGTATTTTGACATTTTAATTGTACTTCGTATTTTATGATGTCCGTATTAACAATAGATAAATGTACGTTGGAACGAGAAATCACAAATATATTTGTGTAAAAACAGTGTTTGGTATTCGAAATTTGTTCCGGTTTGTACGACGGGCAGGGATTGGGCAATGTCAGTACATAGATATTAAATAATAATACAATATACAGTCTTAGTGAAATATTTACAAAAATTACCTTAACAAATTTACTATCAGCCTGTAGCCTTTAGTATTTCATTTGAAGGCACCTCAGCATCACACGCTAGGCATCATTCTGCTGCAGTGCGGCATATCTGATTACTAAATCAATCGTACAGTTGTCATAAAGATGGATACACGAAATTTGTAGGTGAAATGTTGGGTGATTGATCGCTCTCCGCCCTACCTTATCTAACGTCTTGTGACGGCGCTCTACGGGGTATTATTATGTATCGGCTAAAAAACGTAGTCTGGAACTGAAAACATCACTTGAAAACATGTTTCATATCTTTATGTATTCGTAATGTTAGGAATTTTGAAACTCTTCTAACCGGGGTCCTTTAAAGTGTAAACTACAGGTTGTTCAATAGTGTCTTTTAATACATACCAGGGACATTTCGCACTATGAATGTTTTAAGTAAACACAGCCTTTTGAATAATAGTAATCGCTAAGTTGAGGGCGGTATTTGGAAAGAAGGGAAAACATGTTTAAAAAATAAATCGAAAATCGTTCGATTAACAATAGATAAATGCACGATGGAAGGGGGAATTACAAATATATTTGTGTAAAAACAGTGTCGAAAACATGTGTTTGGTCTTCGGAATGCTTGTCCCGGCTTGTACGACGGGCTGGGATAGGGGACTGTCAGTAGGGCTACATAACCTATAAATTTAGTGACTTTTAATAAATATCGAAATTTTTTTAAACACTTTATGCAAAAAAGTGGTATTTGTAATGGGATTATCTATTCGTGATTAATAATTTAGCTTCGTAAAATATTGTCTGATTTGAGATGCAGCGCATGTGCATCCATGATGTCTTTTATGTTAAAATTGTCCACAAACAGTACGTTTTAACGCAAAATCGTTTTGTAATGTTTTATCCTGACCCGATTAAAAAAAATCTTTCTAAAGATACCTCGTTTATGTCTGTACTAATAGTGTGTGCTGAGAAAAAGGGAGTTGACTTGAGAAATTATATTGATTAATACAACTGCGTTTGAATTTTGAAATATTTTAGAGGAAATGTATTGAACAGAAAGGATGGCAGAAGTTAATAATAAAGTAAAGTAAGTCCTAAAACTCGAAATACACAATATTAAACTGGATGATCAATAGCTTAAAAGTACTCGAAAAATAGCACTATGGTGATAAGTGTGATACAATCGTCCCTTATATAATAAAACAACTGTTTTTGTAAGAATTTAACATTTACATGTCTGTGATTTAACGTTTAAAGTAAATTTGTCATAACTCTAGAGATACTTACTGGGAGATATAGAGTCAGGCTCGAGGAAACTGGAACTTTGCGGTGAAGACATGTTGCCTGAGAGGTACAATCTCTCTTCGTGCAGAAATGTGGCAACTATGGTCGCTGTTATTGCGTAATACATCTGTGAACACAATGTGACAACAATGTTAAAATACAAGCACACTGTAGTCTACGAAACATATGTAAACATAGTCTACATTTAAACATAAGGCCGGATGGCCACCAAATACAGAGCGGACTACGCATTCAAAACCTAATTTTTAAGTTCGGCCACTGAAAGCGTAAATGAGCTGAGGGTGTCAAGCAACGTCGCTGGCCTCCGCTCTACGTAGATTCGACTCTGTCTAGGATCGGTTTTTAAGCTTAGTCCGCTTACCCCACGCTAACCACGACTCCAAACGTATTATTTCTCATTACGTAGATTACCATTATATAGGTTAAGGTTTTAAACGTTGTTTCGTAGAATCCGTTAGAGTAGGCCTAAATATTTAGATTTAAAAAATACAAACGCGTTATTTAAACTGACTGAACTGCGCTTCCGGTTGCCGTTCTTCTTCATTCCGCTCCGCTCCGTCCCGCTTGCCTCAACTCAGCTCAGCCAAACTCCGCCGTTAGTAGCCGCCCGGCCTAACTTTTTTAACAGTTTTATCTCTATTGATATAAAAAATTGTCATTGTTACGTCGTTATGGAGGTGGATATTATTATTTATAAAAGGAAATCTTTGCCCGGTTTGTTGGTCAACCCCATTAGTAAAAAAGTTCTCGACTTGCGGTCCCAACCTATCCTGTAGTGATACGTTCGCTGGTAAAATGTACGCCGTTATTTGATCTGTAAAAACCGTAGACAATAAAAGAAATACACGTGTTGAACTCGGAGAGTTACCGACAGAAGCGAAGCTTTTGTTAATGATATATATATATGTATATATATATATATATATATATATATATATATATATATATATATATATATATATATATATATATATATATAATTTTTTTTTTTTTACGTCCGACTATTGTGCACACTTGGGCTAATGCAGACGATGGGATGATTTATAGCGTATGAAAATGCCAAGCCCTCGCCGGGAATCGAACCCGGGTCCTCGGGGTGAAAGCCTAGTACGCTATCCACTAGGCCACCGAGGCGCTATATATATATATATATATATATATATATATATATATATATATATATATATATATATATAAAGCCTATATATTGTTAATGATATATATATATATATATATATATATATATATATATATATATTTATTTATTTATTTATTTATTTAATGATATATAGCTTTACTGAATATATAATTAGTTTGACGATATTTTTAATGTTGTTTGAATAAATGATTACGTGAATCTACCTTAGATACTATTTACGTTATAGTAAAAGATCAGGTGTTTTATATTAATTCGTAACGATCAGTCGATTTCTTTGAACAGCTGTTAGACTATAACAAGTTTTAGGTTATGTTGTTCAAAACTAGCAATATTGACAACAATTAAAATAAACGTTTATAATAATTTCGTATGTATTATAAACGGTTACAAAACGTGCACGTGTTCTTCAACTAAGAAAAAATACCGAAACCAAAGCAACACAACGTTTTAATATAATACGCGTGTACTGTTATCGAAAAAGAGCAAGAAAAAGAAAGAGACATAGAGACGAAATTCGTTTGCTCGTTTTCGTTTCATATTTCCGTTACACTATAAAAGATTTGGAACACGTTTTTCTATTCACTCCTCTCGTCAAAGGTAACATTATAAGCTTCACTTTAAAAATAAAAGTATATATATAAAATTATGATTCCAGAGTTAATAAACTATATTCGTTACAATTTGGCCATAACGGTTTTTTGTCCATAGTTTGTTATTAACTGAACGTGGAACAGTTTGTGTAAATGTTTTCCTAACAGTTATTTTGAACATATGCTAACAAATATGGGGGCGAGACACGTAATTGTGTTCCAGGTATTTGCTGTGGAGGGGATGACGCTTCTGCCAATGCGCAACGTATAGCCTCTCGCAAGGTCAAACCAGATATGTAAACAAAGATACGTGTTATGTTTGGGTTAAAATTATAACATTTCAGTGTACAAGTAACTAGAGCCCTCTCGACAGGATTAAACATTTTAATTAAAGGAAAAGCTTTGTCAGATTATAAAACAAGATAAAACTGACAAAGCCAAGTTCAGACACGGCCCATTGTATCACGTATCCAGTACATTACGAGATGTCTACAGCAATCGTGACAGTTGAGAGTTAAAATAACAGTCTGATTTAGTAGTGCGATAGTTAATTCTTTCTGCGGTAGTTTTGAAATAGTGAAGTGGATTTTTTTCCAACACAAACGTGTCACTGTCTTGTAATTCCTGTTTTAAAAATTATTAACCAGCAATATTCTCACGCGTTGTAGGTGAAAAAATGATAAATATATGTGAGCATGAGGTAATACATTACAATGGTTCTATTTTTGTTTTTAAATTAAAGAAGTCTTGACAAAAGTGTTAGATAACACCAATCGTAACTTTTAGATAATATTTAATTTAACTAAAATTAATTAGACAATTTATAATCACACTTAGAGATGTCCGATATTTTACTGTCACCTATATTAAACATTACAGATCTTTATGTACCATTGGCTGTCATAACGCGTGCATACACACACACACACACACACACACACACACACACACACACACACACACACACACACCCTTATAGTTAATATTATAGATCATGTAATACTCACATTATTATTATGTTTTTAGCAAATTTTCAGTGGAACTACTGCAGCGTCCATCATTGTAAGATCCAGGACCTTGAAATGAGCACGTATATTCTACCTTTAAATCACTTTTTTAATTATTCAAAAACATATTTGTATGTGTGTGTGTGTGTGTGTGTGTGTGTGTGTGTGTGTGTGTGTGTGTGTGTGTGTGTGTGTGTGTGTGTGTGTGTGTGTGTGTGTGTGTGTGTGTGTGTGTGTGTGTGTGTGTGTGTGTGTGTGTGTGTGTGTGTGTGTGTGTGTGTGTGTGTGTGTGTGTGTGTGTGTGTGTGTGTGTGTGTGTGTGTGTGTGTGTGTGTGTGTGTTTTAGCACTCTGAATTTCGATCCGAATTGATTCAAACTTGGCACAAAAAGTGGATTTTGGTAATAGCTTGAAAAAGTTTTATTCACCAAAATTCGTTCAATAGTTTCAAAATGGCTGATATTCTAAATATTTAAAAAATTATAACGTTCTTATTTTACAAGTTTCTGAAAATCTAATTTCACCTTCATAATGAGCGGTAAAAAACTGAATAAATTACTTTTTATGATTTCATATTTCACTTAAACTAAGACAATGTAAATGAATGAATTGACGTGGGTTCATTTTTCAGTTTAATATAATTTGATTAATTTTTAAATTCTATTTTATGGAGATTTTAACGTTGATTGCGATGATGATAATCTTCGTGAAAAAGCTTATCGGTTTTTTGAGAAAAAAAGAGTGTAAGATAAAGAAGTTATTGTTAAATCGGTGTTTTTTGGATTGTTTTTCCAAAAAGGATATACCTGCTAATTGTTGTCTCATATTGTTGTCTATGAGTGATACAATGCGTTGTATACATTTTCTCGTTTTGATTGATTAATACGTTTTAGGATTGTGGTGTGGTTAGGCACGTCTATTTCTGGTATAAATCCGTTTTTTTTTTTGCCAAATGAAAATAGTTCATGCTAATTTTTAGACCAAGGTTTGCAGCGTAATTATTAAAAGTACAAACATTTTGCCCTTGAGGTATCTACATGTTTTAAAGTTCTAAGAGATTCTTATGTTGTGGAAACTATGCCTCTATAAATCAAAATTATTGCCTTCAACGCTAAAGAAATGATCATTCATCATTCCACGTCCAAAATGTAATTGTTTAAATAATAATTGGACATATTGCTTCTTACGTTTTTTTAACTCGTGATATATAAAATTTCAATTCTTAGTCGTGTTTTAAAAATCTGCTCCGTTTTTGTCTCTTGCAATAAATTTATATTAATGAGTTGTTGAATCTTATAACATAAACAGTTTCATGTGTGATTGGCATGTGTGATGAATGCTAATATTTGATTTTGATTGTATTGAACTGATGTGTGATTAGCATTACAGATTAATGCTAATGTTTGATTTTGATTGTATTGAACTGATGTGTGATTGGCATTACAGATGAATGTTATTGTTTGATTTTGATTGTATTGAACTGATGTGTAATTGGCATTACAGATTAATGCTAATGTTTGATTTTGATTGCATTGAACTGATGTGTGATTGGCATTACAGATTAATGCTAATGTTTGATTTTGATTGTATGGAACTGATGTGTGATTGGCATTACAAATGAATGTTATTGTTTGATTTTGATTGTATTGAACTGATGTGTAATTGGCATTACAGATTAATGCTAATGTTTGATTTTGATTGTATTGAACTGATGTGTGATTGGCATTACAGATGAATGCTAATGTTTGATTTTGATTGTATTGAACTGATGTGTGATTGGCATTACAGATGAATGCTAATGTTTGATTTTGATTGTATTGAACTGATGTGTGATTGGCATTACAGATGAATGCTAATGGTTGATTTTGATTGTATGGAACTGATGTGTGATTGGCATTACAGATGAATGTTATTGTTTGATTTTGATTGTATTGAACTGATGTGTGATTGGCATTACAGATGAATGCTAATGTTTGATTTTGATTGTATTGAACTGATCAAGTATTGTTTACAACGAGGTATTGTAATGCCCTGTAAAAGTTGCTATTAAAAAACAATTGTCTCTATTGAAATGTATTTTTTTTTTTTTGTGTTTAACGTCTGACTATTGTGCACACTTGGGCTAATGCAGACGATGGGATGATTTATAGCGTATGAAAATGCCAAGCCCTGGCCGGGAATCGAACCCGGGTCCTCGAGGGGAAAGCCCAGTACGCTATCAACTAGGCCACCGAGGCGGATTTTTTTATTAAAACTGTCACCAACTGTGTACCTGTGCTTCGCTTCAGTTTTTTCAGGGAATAAAAATTACACCTGATTTGAACATTTACTTAAACATTTTCTTTCAATGTAAAGTACAGCAAGCTTGGATGTTTGGTAGAGGAGCTTTTGTGAATAAGAAGCAGTTAGATTTTTCGGAAAATAAGATTGTTTGTTGCGCTAAATACCCTGAATACCCTTCACTACACTTGGCATTAAAACTTAAATTTTACACTATGGAATTTTACATTGTATTAAAACTACATAAATATCCATTGAAATTATAGTTGAGGAAAACTGGACTATTCAATGTTTACACATCCAGTTTGGCTTCCAGAGCACACACAATATTTTGTCTCAAAATATAATCAACCAATCTGAATAGACGAAATTTTGTTTAGATTAAGTGCAGAACAGTTTGAGGTAGTTTAAAACTTGCCAATAACGTGTTTAATGAAAATGTCTATGTTTTCATTGAAATCTGTGTGTCCGTGCCGCACTGAAAAGCGGACAATAGCCTTTTACCATACAGGCAAGTAACCACACATTTAGAGTTCTAGCATTTTGTTTCAATGCATTACAGTTTGAAATTGCTTGAAATATTTTCATAGCTTTAGTACTCGTAACAAAGAAAACAGTTTAATCTAAATTCGTAAAACCGTTTCTCCGTCAAAAGCGGACAAGTAGGCCTTTTAACGGAACAGGCAAGTTGACATTTTAGTGCCCGCAATTTTGTTTCATGTAGGCGTTTGATAGTTTGGCGTTCCTTAAAATCTAGTCACAACTAAAAATAACTACAAAAATGTTTTATTGAAATGAGTTGTACTTCTGTAAAAATCGGACAAAATTTAAAAAAACGAATATTGTATGTTCTAGAAAGAAATGTTTTAAACTATTTAAAAACGATTTTTTAAAACGTAGCCTTATTGTCATCTACACCATAAAATGAGTCAATGTGTAAAATTTTGTAGGACTTGTCGTTTTCGAGTAACAGTTATCAATCAGTAAGTCATTCAGTGAGTGAGTGATTGAATTTACTTTTTATATAAATAGAAAGAAAAGGATTTATTTGAAGTCTGACAAGCCGTGTTTCAATAAACCTTTTAACGTAACAGACAAAAAATCAGACATTTTCAGTGTCAGCAGTTTTGTTCCGAATGGGCGTGTTACAGTTTGGCGCTGCTTAAGATCTAGTCGCAGCTACAAATAAAAATTAAAATGTTTCATTGAAATGCAATAAGTCGTACAAATTGTAAAAAAAAGACACTTTCATGTTATAAAACAGGCTATTGGAAAGATCTTTAAAAAAACATTTTTTTATAACTAAGCTTTATTGTACATCTACTCTACTAGATGAGCCACCAAACGAAATTTCAAGTTAGTAGTTTTTTCTTCTTGAAATACTGTGATCAGCCATTGGGTAAATGAGAGGCTTTGCCTTTTATATATAAACATTAAATATTTGCGTGAGTTTGTGTGTGTGTGTGTGTGTGTGTGTGTGTGTGTGTGAGTGTGTGTATGTGTGTGTATATATGTGTGTGTGTGTATGTATGTATGTATGTGTGTGTATGTGTATGTGTGTATTTGTGAGAGTGTGTGTGTGTGTGTGTGTGTGTGTATGTGTGTGTGTGTGTGTGTGTGTGTGTGTGTGTGTGTGTGTGTGTGTGCGCGCGTGCGTATGTGTTTGTGTGTGCGTGTGCGTGCGCGCGAGCGTGTATGTGTATATCAATAGAAAGACACATTGAAATACACCATACTAAATAGTATGGTTGTACGTAGTAGACTATAATTAATTTTATAAATACGACTAAATAAGGAAATAAGATTTTATATGTAAGCAAATAAAGAAGATATTATTTATTATTGTAATTTTATCAATATTAAATTTTGTTTTTGTTTTTTTGTGAAATATAAATCAATAAAAATATTGCTTTCATTCAGTCAGTATTACAGCGGCTAAGAAAAAAAATTAATCGTTTTCTTATTTATGGTAAAACAATTTTCTACAAACGTTGTAAAGATTTATGGTAAATCAATAAAATGTAACGATACTAAATAATTATTTAATGCAGGGACAATTTTGAAACAAGCAATGGACAAAAGCACTACATTTTATCACAGGATGAGACAAAGCTCTAACGACCCGAAGTACATGTCTACAAATCTGTACACTTTAATATTTAACACCATTCTTAATATTTAAGCTTATACCCCTATCCGAGAGTTACGACAACATTTAAGTAAAGATGGCAAGTGTTATCACTTAAGGGCAATTTCAGCCCGTTTTTATGACGGTATTTTATTGTGAGTCTTTCCTTAGGGAGTTTATTTAAGTGTGCTTTTGTAAAATGTCCCGATGACTGTCGCCATGTCTAAACTTGATGCAAGCAAATTTTTTAAAAAGTTAAGATAACACAATAATTTGTCTATCTTGCGTTTTTGTAACTATCTGTACTCACTATTATATAATCATAATTTAAATCTGCATAAATTAGAATTTTATATATTTTTTTGTGTTTAACGTCCAACTATTGTGCACACTTGGGCTAATTCAGACGATGGGATGATTTATAGCTTATGAAAATGCCAAGCTCTGGCCTGGAATCGAACCCGGCTCCTCGGGGTGAAAGCCGCCCCCCCCAGTACGCTATCAACTAGGCCACCGAGGCTAGTATTTTATAATTTTTTATTTAAAAACAGGAAAAGGAACCACGACCGCCGGAAGATTCATTTTCGTATTTCAATGGCACTAAAAACGTTTTAATCGCTAATTTATGTAAAAATTTAATTTAAAAGAGTGAAAGATAAAACTTATCAACGGGCCCTCAAAAACGTCTCTACATATTAGGATCTAAAGGCAACCGTGCAGACTTGTGCACTCAAATGTTTAACCCATTTACATTGGAAATATTGAAGCAACCATCATGGTAAGAGCCAGACCCGTAGCATTTAATGAGCACCGATTCTGATTTCTAGATCATTTTTGAGAGTTCGATAAACAACTATAAATATCTATTTATCTCTGAAAACGAGTTAAAACAGGAAAATTCGGACCACATTTAAATTCTGTACAGGCAAAAATACGGTGTTTTCAAGTGGCAAACTTCAAATATAAATTTAGCAACTGGAACATAAGCCAAGATATTAAAATATTGAATATAAAAACAGGAAAAAACTCTCAAGGTAATTAAATTATTTTGAGCATTCCAAAGAAAAATTTAAATTCTGCGAAACCACAAAGCCCAAAACAGAAATTTCTTAGCAAATACTAGGTATTTCAAAAGAAAGTGACTATTTAAAACTGATATAACACAGGTAATTTTGGTTCAATATTACCCAGCACGGGGGTGCAGACTAGCTGCACCTATTAAGAGGATTTAGACGTCCCTCGCGGTACCCGAGCTAACACATTTACACTTACTACAATTATAACTTCAACACTTTACACTCACACTTACATTTAGCCTCAATGTGCTTTTCGCTTTAAAATAAAATAAAAAAAAGGTTCAATAATATAATGAGATTCATACGCAGGGACATTCAGGGCTTAATAATCAGTTGTTTTTTGTAAATATGTGTTGCATTGTTGGTATGACAATGGTAATGCATTGAGGCTATGACAATGACAATGCATTGTTGTTATGACAATGGATATTGTCGTATTAGTGCACAGATAATAGTTGTGTTTCCTACAACAATTAAACTTGTTTTTAATTGTTGTTGTTTATCGTACCAATACAAACACGTATCGGGAGCGATTCAAAGTTGTTACAAATATGGGAGAAACTATACAGCATTACACGGTATTTTGGTACCCGTTATAGCCTAAAGGATGGTCTGTGTGGGTTGACGACCTGTAGAAGACTTGTGCGGAACTTTGAAACCACTGGTTCTATGAAAGACAAAAAAAAGACTGCCGACGGAAATGCCTACTTCTTACCACGGGTTAAGGTTATATATTTTACACCACAAAATAAAATTTATAGTCGATTTTCAAAATCATGAGTACGTTCATTTCAGTTTAATATATTTCTAAATACAATATTATACGATTTTATGGTTTTTTGCCAAGACACACTAGAATAGGCTATAACTGACCATGGGAGAAGCACGGAGTCCCAAATGTATTCCTGCTACTCTTAATATCTGACCCTGTGACTTATTAATTGTCATTGTAAATTCCAACTTCAATGGAAACTGCAATATTTTAATTTGGAAAGGCAGGTTGTTTGGAATTATAAGATTGTTTCAATTAAAATCATTGCAAATGTAAGCTTATAAACAATAATAACAGGGATTCAGATTTTTAAAACAGGAATACATTTATGTCCATCTCAGGTACCTAAACCATGTTCATTTTAAATTTCATCTCAATCGGTCCAGTAGTTAATGTGTGATTGAATAACAAACAAAAACACATACATAAACTTTCAAATTTAAAACATTATATTAAGAAGTATAAAATATTATTAAAACGTCACTGTTGTAGTCTACGTTTAACACATATCACAAAACTGAATACTAAATAATTCAGTTGCAATGGATAAGTAGTATAATGGCATTTAAATATTTATTATACACACCTACCAATATATAATAACGTATAAAACGTCACTGTTACACAGTTAACACTTGACACAAAAGTAAATAATTAAGTTTTACTGGGTAAGTAATATAATAGCGAGAACATACAAGTTTTCGCTTCAAAAATACATTTTAAAAAAATATTTTTTCCCGTGCAAAACATACATCCATATCCCGCCATAAGAAGTAGTATATAAGTATGTGCTATATATAAGAGCGTGATGTGTGACACTTCGCCATAAGAATTAGTCACTTCAAAAATATTGTTCACCATTCATTTTAGTCCCAGTCATAAACGTAACACAAATAATACAACGAAAGTAGACTACACATATTGCAACAGTTCCGTTTTTGCAAAACTTAGAAAAAAATCCAGCGTTAAGAGTGCAGTTATTTTAGTCCCTTCAGCACAACTGTGGGTTTTCCGCTTGGCATTTTCCCTCTTGGGAAATTTTCCGCCTCATCGGAATTCCATCATTTCGGCCAACATGACCTGAATTTTGTTGCTATTTTTAAATTCCCACGGCCTTTACGCGCCCTCTTACTTGGCTACGTTTATAGCGTTTTAAAAATGGGCAACATTAGACAGGGGATTTCGTGAGAGAAACCAAAGACGCATATATGCGTCTGTCTGTAAACCTATATTATAACCTTGTTGACGATACCAGTGATTATTTGACGATCTATTAAAGGGTATCATAAAATTATGAGCCGCTGGACCTCTCAAGAAGTTCACACTTTAACGTCCCCTTAACGTCACGTTACGACAGAAAAAATTCGAAAATTTTATAAACGCAGATTGGTTTGAAACAAAAAAACGGTTAATGAATTTTTAGATGTTTTTTAATATGGGACTCAACAAAAGCGATTTTGAAAAAAAAATTACGAACAATTTTAGAAATTTTTTTGCAAATTTACCTTTTATTTATTAAAGGGTCGATTGATAAAATCTTGTGTACCGACGAAGCACAGCACTCACAATTGCTGAATATGTTCTGTTACCGACCCTCTGAAAATATCTGAACAAGGTTTACATGAGTTGAACGTTACAGTATGGATAGGTTTCTCATTAAATTTCATTATTGTTCCTTATTTTGTTGAAAAAGTTCAAAATAAAGTTACAGAAACATTCATACTTACTTATGCTACTCAGTAAAGTGATTCCAAAACTGCGAACTGGTACGGAGAGTGTTTGTACATGATGGAACGCCGCCACACAGAACCAGGCGAAAATCCTTTTAAACACAACACTTTGGAAACTGTATAATTGAAACAGTGTTTTGATCTTCAAAGTTCTCAGACTTGAACCCTAAGGACTTCTTGGGGCTATCTTAAGGACAAAGTTCACCGCTTAAAACCAACAACTATTGTAGAACTGAAAGCATAACTTGAAGTAGTAGCGGTAATCAGTCTCCATAACTTGGTCGATGCCGCGCACTCTCTGCAGGAAAGTTTGACTTGTCCAGGAGCAGAATGGCGACCATATTGAACACTTAGATTAAAGGTATGATTTCGTTAAAATTGTAATATCAAATCCCACTTGTAAATAATGTACATAGGATGAAAGTTTGTAATTATAAAAAAATACGCAGTCTGTAGTCGTACAATTGTCGCTTTCTTTTGAAAGACCTGGTACAAGAGATATGCGAAACTCAAAATAAAAAGTTTACATTAAAATGTCCAAATAAAAAAAACAATAACCGAGTGAAGCAAACTGTCTGTTTGAACTCTTTCTGCATTTTGTTCGTGTGTGTTTTTTTCTTGTTACCCAGTTTTGGCCAAACTTATTCACCGATAGTTTTGAAATTTGTACAAATTCCAAACGACATTTGTGTAAGATATTTTTTCCTATTTACTTCCGTTTTCGGCTGTATCTGATTTAACTATGACGATAGTACACTATTTTAGCCAAACGCACTGACCGATTGTTTTGCAATATAGTACAAATTCCGAACAACATTTGTATAAGATATTTTTCCTTGTTCACTTCCGTTTCAAGATCGGCTGTATCTGATTTAACGATGCCGATAGTACGCTATTTTAGCCAAACGCACTGACCGATTGTTTTGCAATATAGTACGAAGATTCCTCGTACAAAACTGGAATAAAGTTGTGTGAAATTTTTCCCAGTTATTTCCGTTTCAAGGTGGCGACTTCTGGTTTAACTATGACGAGTGTAGTTGCTGTTTATTCCCTTAACACAGACTGATGAGAAAGAGCAGATAATTTCCAACAAAGTTGATCTAATAACACTTCTCAAATATTACAGTTACTCCTTAAATTGGGAAAAACGAGCTCGTCAGGGCGCTTTCGTGAAGCGGTCACAAGGCAGTTAATTAAAGTTTCCAATAAGAAGTCTAGAAATCATAGGCGTATCCAGGAGGGTTGGGGTTGTAACCCCCCCCCCCAATTGATTAAAAACTTATAGTATTTTTTAACATTTTTGCTAATAGTTCAACTATAAAGAAGTCCCTCTCCTGAAATACAAAGATAAGGCATTATCACATGGTAATTAAACCAGAAGCCTTATATGCAGCTGAAACATTATCTCTCACAACCCAGGGCCCACTTGAAAGGCTGGAGATCAAAGAAAGAAAGATATTACGAAAAATCTTAGGCCCCAAATTCCGTAACAACCAATTACTCCACATCAGGAATGAAACTCTACCAAAAACTGAAACACTATCAGAGACAATAAGAAAATGAATTGATTTTTATGGGCACATCCTCCGAATGGACAAAAATAGACTGACCAAAAAAAATATTTGACTACTTTCACAATAAAAGAGCCAAACCGCTTTGGTTTAGAGAAACAGAGAAAGACGTAACAGAACTGCAAATAACTGACACTATGCTCATGGACGGAACAGCCAAAACAATAACCAAGGACAAGAAGCAACGGTTCCAAAGCGAAGTCAAATCCAAGCAAACGATCCAAATCTCTGACGAAGAAAGAAAAGCAAGATCACAACGAATGAAGCAATACTGGGCTACGAGGAAGGCACAGAACATTAAAAAGTGATTGATTTGGTGTACGCCAAAGTTGGGTGAAACAAATAAAGAGAGAGTTCAACTACAGTTAAGTTCTTATGTCATTATTTGTCTCGCAAAAAATCCAAACAAACTATAAAGCCACTTCTGAATGGCTACACTGTTACACTATTAAATATTATTAACGTTTGGATTATACATGCTTAGTGAAATGTACTGGGCTTCTGCATTGCAATTATAACATCAAACACAAAAACACAGACAGTTACGTGTTTTTTTTTTTTTTTTGCAAACCTAGGTGAAAAACCGTAACTTTTAAGATTGTTTGTATAACCTAAAAGTATTTTAAAAACATTCTCATGTCTTATTAATAACTCAAATTATATACGTTTTCCTAAAAAAAATATAAGAATTAATTTGCCCTAAAAAAAGGGAAGTTTGGAAAAGTTCCAGTGGAGGACCCTCCGGTACTAGTAATCCCCTTCCATTTGACTATCCTAGATACGCCTATGCTTGAACTACTAGTATGACATCTTTAATTTTAAAAACAGATCAATCGATTGTTAAACTTTTTCAATTTACAAAACAAAAATAGAATTCTATAGTTGGGATTTATGTGCAGTGAAAAAAGATATTAGTTATACATGTTGTTGCAGCATTATGTAATGTTTCGGTCACGAGGGGCACTAGGTAATGTCCTTGAACGAAGCACGCCATCGCAGTCATGCGGTGCGTTTCCTGGAAATGTCAGTGTCAAGCCCATTAGTTTCGTTTGTTACTTTTACGCTAACATGTGTTTAATATCGAGCTGCTATTTCGTTAAACAGAGCATGATAAGAGAGATATTTATTTTTGTTTAAAGCTGGGTTGTAAAGGTCGACGATTGGATTTAACTCCCATAAGACTAACGTTAAACAAAAATCCAATTTAATGTTTCGTATTTTGTCGTGTAATTACGATCGACATATTTAGCCATTGTGACAAATTTGATTGGCTTTTACGTTCCCCTGTGTCTAACGTTTTTCATGATTTTAAAATTGCACAACATAATTTATAATTTGTCTATGTAATTTGTCTATGTAACAAAGCTTAAATAATCACGTAAAGCTGTGTTGGTTGAGGTAACGCTATTTAGAAATTCCGATTGAACTGCTATATTTGGCGCTAAAACCTACAAAAATAACAATTTAAAGTTTTCATACTACATAAACATTTGAAAAGTTAACACTTGCTGGCGTTACAATTACTATAGTATATTCAATTATTATAGTATATTAAAAGTAAAGCATTTATTATTTTTTTTTTTTTAACGTCCGACTATTGTGCACACTTGGGCTAATGCAGACGATCGGGTGATTTATAGCGTATGAAAATGCCAAGCCCTGGCCGGGAATCGAACCCGGGTCCTTTTAGTACACTATCAACTAGGCCAACGAGGCGGCTACTAAAGAGCATTTAAAAATTAGGAATATTAAGAAGGTTTATGTGTTGAAATGAACTTCATTTTGAAAGGGAATAAAGGATTCTGTTTGGTTACAGTTTGCTCAAGCTATTACCAAAATCGATTTCTGTAACAAGTTTAAATCAAATTGGGAGAAAGCTAGTGTGTGTGTGTGTGTGTGTGTGTGTGTGTGTGTGTGTGTGTGTGTGTGTGTGTGTGTGTGTGTGTGTGTGTGTGTGTGTGTGTGTGTGTGTGTGTGTGTGTGTGCGCGCCTGCATATGTGCGTGCGTGCGTGCGTGCGCGTGCAAGTGTGTGTGTGTGTGTGTTTGTGTTTGTGTTTGTGTGCGCACGCCTGCATATGTGCGTGCGTGCGTGCGCGTGCGAGTTTGTGTGTGTGCGCGCGCGCCTGCATATGTGCGTGTGTGCGCGCGCGCCTGCATATGTGCGTGTGTGCGAGTGTGTGTGCGCGCGCGCCTGCGTGTGTGTGTAGCAAGTTGTTACCAAACAGATTCGATTCCATTCCAATCTTACAAAAATAAAAATTATATTTTACATTTTTGAAAATTTTATTTTTACAATCAGCGTAATCAGCGTTCAAATTTACATAAACTAACATTCTATTAGTGATTTTAATACTGATGTAGTTTAATAGATCCTGATAAAATAAAAAAAAAGTAGTTAAAACGAACATTTTTACAAAAGAAAATAAGAAGAAATTAAAGTTACATTGTTATTCTGGACTTTGTAGGGACGTCAGTGAAGAGGAAATTATTCACTGTATGGCCTGCCGTACATGGGTTCATACTAAATGTGCAGAAGTGAGTGCACAAGTTAAAAAGTATTTCTGTGTACTGTTTAAATGTAATTATACATTTAATGTAGAATATAATAATCATTTTTCGTACAATTTTGAGTTTTATTAATGAGGTCCGATCAATTAAACCTCCGGTCCAATCTAGGAAACCAATTGCTTTAATTTGAACGTTGGAATGTTTTTAGTTACCATTTCTTTATATTTCACTTAGTGAAAATTTGAAAAATTTATGTACATAGTGTTAAACAGATTTAGTTGTAGTTAAATAGCAGCCATTTCAAACTCTAGTGTTTAGGACATTTACGTTATTGTAACAAATGGCTCAAATGGTCCAATTAAGGCAACTCGCCCCTTCCTGTTTATTAGTCGATAATTTAAAAACCGAATATATCGTGTGTAATTAAGTGCAAGTGCATTTCTTTCAATAATCATGCACACAGCTGTCTCGCTGACGTGATAGAAGCGAATTTCCAAAAGTATTTATCTTAAGACTAGGTGATCCTACTTTTTTCACATTCTGATTTCGCCACTACAGTCAGCATTACAATCTACATATTTTAGCACTCTAAAATTTCCAATTTGACTGGAAACACGTAAATGAACCCTAACTGCCATCAAATTAAAATTTTAAATTCAACGGTTTTTGAAAAATTCGACACGCCAATTTATGCAGTTAGAGCTGATTGCTAGGGCGAAATCGGATTTTTTTAATTTACAAATGACAAACACTTACTAATTTTTAAAAATTTGGAAAGGCCGCCATTTCGAAACTGTTGAACCAATTTTACTGGCTAACAAAATTTTTATGATAATTTGTTAACAAAATTGATAATAAAAGCTATCATGATAATTGATTTGTGTGCCAAGTTTCAATGCAATCGGACCAAAATCGTGCTAAAACATAGACGTATATGACGTCTAAAATGATCTAGTGGTCAGGATCGGTGCCCATTTCAAGGTAGCCGCCTCGGTGGTCTAGTGGATAGCGTACTAGGCTTTCACCCCGAGGACCCGGGTTCGATTCCCGGCGAGGGCTTGGCATTTTCATACGCCATACATCATCCCATCGTCTGCATTAGCCCAAGTGTGCACAATAGTCGGACGTTAAACATCAAAAAAAAAAAAAAAAAAAAAAAAAAAAAAAAAAAAACATTTCAAGGTTCCGAGTATGGAATTCGCTAATAAAAGAGGTAAGAGTTTCGTGTTTGTTATCGACATATGTCTGCTGCATGGATACTAGAAATAAAACAATAAAATATAACGCAATGTAGGTCACGTGACATCCGGACTTATCTGTACAGGAGAGCTTCCTTCCCACCCTTCGCTTTCAGATGTGTCTGTTTAGGAACTGAGCAGTTTTATAAACACTACAGTAATTAAATATAATTAATAATGGCGGATTGCTGCAAAATATTATTTCCCCATGGAAATTCCCTTTTAGCATTTATATCATGAATGTTTCATCTGTTCGCTGCATAATATCAGATGGTCTAATAAATCAGCTGCATAATTTATTTAATCACTATTAAGTCTACATATACATTATACTTAAACTCGGTAAACAGCTGCCTCTCTTGCGTGACTTTAAAGAACTTCCTGCAGTATTTTCTACCTTACAATATTCTGAAAATATTGTTTCTCCCTCATAATCAAAATTATAATATTAATTTATCATCATCGTTTTCAATACTTTGGAAATAACGAAATGAAACCGTTGATCGCTGTCAAATTTTCCAAAAATGGCTTACTTGTTTTTGTAAATTTTGAAAAGCTGACGCACACACTCGCTCACACACACACACACACACACACACACACACACTCGCTCTCACACACACACACACACACACACACACACACACACACACACACACACACACACACACACACACACACACACACACACACACACACACACACGCGCGCGCGCGTTTTTATATATATATATATATAACGATAAAAGAGTGTACGTTTACACGGACTTATGCGGATGTTATATCAGCACATTTCTTCGATAAAATTTTTTATAAAGTAAATGGTAACCTCTAATATTGTATAAAAGAATGACATCATAGAAACATTTGATAAAAATTGTCCCATTGAACCATTAAAGATATTACATTAGACACAAACATACACACGCACGCACACAAAAACACACACACACACGCAAGCACACAGTATAGCTCTTTCTCTCTCTCTCTCTCTCTCTCTCTCTCTCTCTCTATATATATATATATATATATATATATATATATATATATACCCCTCAAGACGTAATCTACTCGTACACGTAAGCATCGGTACTCATTTCAAGATTCTGGTTCTGAGTCGTACCATGATAGCCACACTCCGATAAGACACTTTTCCGATGGAAATTCGCCGAAAATAACGTCTATCAACACTCTTTGACGTAGAAATATGATAGTGTAACACTGGCTTCAGCCTTTATAAAATATTTGCTTGCTGATTTGTATCATTAATTATAAGTTACTGCCACGTGAAAGCATTTTCAACGCAATCACTGGATTTCGTAATTTTTCAGTCGATTTAGCTAAGCGTATTTTATTGGCTAAAAAACGTATTTATTATTTTGAACTAAAAAATATCAATGTAATTTTCTTGCTCATTGCAGATCGCAGAGACGCGATTTCATAAAATATATCCCAGTACATTATGTTCTAAGTTAGTGAAATTTCATTGAATAAAGATAGGGTCTATTTGTAAAAATCTGAATTACTTTAAAAATATACTTAGAGTAGAAATATTCCATTGAAATAATAAGTATTTATGTTCTGACTAAGAAATAACAAGAATTCATGGTTTTCGTGAAAATATTTTGTTTTTAAGGCATACCCCAAAGTTCAAAAATTGCACTTTTTATGTTGAAGCAAAATATCTTATAACAGTTTAAATACAGCTCTGAAAGAAAATATAGAACATTTTTTTTTTTTAGAAAATTAATGAGGTTTTATAAAGAAACCGGATAAGTTTGTTAACAACGTATTGTAAGGCGAGGCTAACAGATGATCGGTAATTTATTACTGGTCTCTAATGTTGTTACCGAAATAATGCAATAAATAACATTTCTTCTTGTCTAGAACTTGCGGAAAACGTTTTAGTGCGAATTTACATTGTAAAGTGAAGTAAGCACCCATTATGGGAAGACCTAGATTCGGGGCTTTGATCCTGGCATGTCATCTTGAAGTGGTTTTGAGGGACCGTTGAGGGAGGTTATAAAACACACACACACACACACACACACACACACACACACACACACACACACACACACACACACACACACACATATATATATATATATATGTGTGTGTGTGTGTGTGTGTGTATAGTGAAAGAGAGAGAGAGAGAGAGAGAGCTCGATTTGAGGCGGAACACACCGGATTGTCGTGTTGTCGGAAAACAACACCTCTCTTTAGGGGAAAAAATTACGATAGTTATAACATTTATTTAATTACATATTACTCTGTTGTTAGTGAGTGAACCTGGCCTACTACGCGTTACACTTCACGTGTAAAAGAAACATTCGAAGGTCGTAACGATCAATTATGACGTGAGCCTAGGGTAGTTTGTTGTGCGTTACTATTAACTACAAACTACGACTACTTCACTGTAATGCTTGGTAGTGTGGCTTGACCTTCGCCGGCTGACGGAACGGTAGTCTGGCTCAACCTCAAATCTCCTATTGCTGGTATCTCCCCCTTCCGCTGACTTAAAAAAACTTTAAAATTCCATTGAAAGACGACTGATGAGTGGAAAAGACTTGAGCTTGCTGATACCTTCAAATTAATGGATGAAAAAACTGGCCACACAATGTCCCAATAAAGTTTTAAGAAAATGAAATAAGTACGAGGGTTGATCAAATATAAACGAGACTGACTTTCTAAAAACTTTTCCGTTGGACATTGAACTCTAAAGGGTGGGGTTTCAGGTAGCCTGGGAGGTTTGGGACGGGCGTAGACGGGCAACATTTCCGTTCGGACCCTTCAGTATAAAACTATACAATGAGTGAGAGTGAAGTGTACGTTTCCGTGGAGCAGAGAATTATTATTAAGTTTTTGGCAAGTAGGGGGTCAATCCGACTGAAATCTTTCGTAGATTGACGGCTCAATACGGGGACAGGACCCTGTCAAGAGCTCGCATTTTTGCTTGGCACAAGGAATTCGCCGAAGGACGGGAAGCAGTAGAAAACCTCAGCCATGATCGTCGCCCGACCACTTCCGTCACGGACGAAAACATTGATGCTGTTCGGAAGCTCCTGGACGAATACAGACGTATATCGCTGCGATTTATTGCAGATGAACTCCAGTTGAGCTATGGTAGCGTTCAAAAAATCGTTACATCAAACCTGGAACTCAGCAAAGTATCTGCAAGGTGGGTTCCACGAATTTTGACCGACGTTCACAAACGGAATCGTTTGGAGATTTGCCAGCGACTATTGACCCAATTTGAACGAGATGGTGAGGCATTATTAAACCGGATTGTCACCTGTGACGAAACATGGGTTCACCATTACACTCCCGAGTCGAAACAGGCAAGTATGGAGTGGCGGAAGAGGGGAGAGAGGGCGCCTCTGAAGGCCAAATCACGATCGTCGGCCGGGAAGGTAATGGCCACTGTATTTTTCGACAATCAAGGCGCCTTTCATGTCGATTTCCTCCATCAACGACGCACAATAAATGCACAATATTATTGCGATGTTTTAGAGGCCGCAAAACAGTCTTTTCGTAGGAAAAGGAAATCTAAACCGGCGAGAAACGTCATTCTTCTTCACGATAATGCCCGACCACATTCGGAAAACTCTACGAGGCTTAAACTCGATCAAATTGGCTGGGAACCAATGGAACATCCCCCATACAGTCCCCCCCAATGGAACATCCCCCTTATCACCCTGCGACTATCACCTGTTTGGGCCACTCAAAGAGGCGCTTGGAGGCCAGCGTTTCGAAGACGATTCTGCGGTGGAGACCTTCGTGCTCCAATGGCTCAATGAACGCCCGAGAACTTTTTACGAAGATGGAATTAAAAAACTTCCAATCCGGTGGGAAAAATGTGTTACTCGTGCGGGAGACTATGTAGAAAAATAAGTTGTATCAAGAATAATTTGTAAGTAAGCAATAAATTTTTTAAAAAATCAGTCTCGTTTATATTTGATCAACCCTCGTAGCTTCCAAGTTCAAACTCAGTAAAACGCAACTAATCACAGGATTCCAAGAGTAGTTCCCCTTCAGAGTGTCCCGGAAAGTCTCAACCTGTTGAAACAGTCGATTTGTCAGCAATATGGCCGAGTAAGTGTGAAAGAGGTTTCTCACAGAAGAATCTCATTGTCACACCACTGAACATTGGAAAGTTTGTAAAGATCAATGACCCTCCTCTTCGGTCCTTTAAATCAGCTATGTATATTCACTTCGCTTGTGTCTGGACACCATCCAGCATTAGCCGTCAAGACACAAGAAGGGTGATGAAAACATAACGAAGTAATGGACTAACTTTTAGGATGTGCAGACAACAATCATTTAACTGAGCTTTTTCTGCTGTTTTTATTATTTTATTACAACAAATAATAAAATGTTTGTCTTTCTCTTGCAAAGTGATATTTGGAAATGAATAAAATGTTCAAGTTCTTGGGTAAAAAAGTGATTTTTGTTTAGACCCGTAATTAGGAATAATTCCCAACCACGGAAGGTTCACACACTTATAGAAATCAAGGCATATATATATATATGCAGACAACAATCATTTAACTGAGCTTTTTCTGCTGTTTTTATTATTTTATTACAACAAATAATAAAATGTTTGTCTTTCTCTTGCAAAGTGATATTTGGAAATGAATAAAATGTTCAAGTTCTTGGGTAAAAAAGTGATTTTTGTTTAGACCCGTAATTAGGAATAATTCCCAACCACGGAAGGTTCACACACTTATAGAAATCAAGGCATATATATATATATATATATATATATATATATATATATATAGAGAGAGAGAGAGAGAGAGAGAGAGAGAGAGAGAAAGTTGACCTTTACCATCAGACCAGCTCACTTTCTATTGTATTTTGCGTTATACGAAGGTTATAAAATATCTAAAATATCAACTTGATTTTTTTTCACTTAGACTTCTGTCATGGATCGTGAATTATCTCTTAAAAGCAGTTCTTGTAGAGACAGTTTCGTAGACCAAATGTACACCACTTTCCAAGTACACTGTATATTGTTAGTAGGGATTGCTGATCAATGTGACTAGGACACCGGTCAGCTTGCTGCGTCTCTTAACTGCGCACCTCAAGGTAGTAGGTTCGAGACGCAGTTACTGCTGTTGCTTTAACCATACAACATTGTTTTAATCCCCATTACTGTAACTGGCATAAAGTAAGAATGTTAAGCGGAAAAAATAGAATATTGAAATATTCGTGTATAAGAAATCACCAAAAGGTATCATAATTAATTGCTTTATTAAATAATTAATTGTTACTTACTAGATCAATAACAGTGTTACTTCTAAGAACAGTGGACCTCGCAGTATATTCTTAATGAATATAATCGGAACGCTCCACGGAAAATTTTCCGCCAAATTAACCAGTAACCGAAAAATATTACTAAACCAACTTTACTGGAAATTGTATGCCCTTTCTTCTTGAAACTATCAAAATTTTGAGACGTTTTCAGTTCGGCCAGTATTACAGGAAATAACTATTAAATGTTTCTCATCACAGCCCGCCATCTTGAAACGGTAGAGAAAAATCTTACGCCTAAGTTTTTCGAGGTTTAAACAAGGTATCTTCGTGCAAAATTAAAAACTTAAATGTTTGATTAAAATTGCATTCACTATCAGAGGCCGTCATCTTAAACGAGTTAAACACTTTGTTCGGGCTTTGTACAAGTTACATCGGTTCCAAATTCCAAAACAATATGTGATTGCGTTTGGCCAAATACACAAACTAAATGCCAAACGATAGACTTGAAACACAGATCGGTCAATTATTTAACAACATTCTTATTAACAATATTAGTTTAGGTATTGTTATAAATTGTTTAGAACTAAACTATTTAAATGCACGACCTAATTTAATTATTACAAACTGTAAGAGTTATTTTAGAGACTGCGGAGTCATGGAGGCCACCGGTTGACGGCTGGAGTTATAATTAATACATAACAAAACTCTCCATGCACAATACGTTGTGTAGCTGTTGTTTGTCTCTGACTTTCCTATAAGCCTTTCTTTCACAAGCGCCCTAGGGATTCTGCCTCTAAACGTTTATATGAATGTAGAAGCACGTAAATCCCCGCTTACATAATGACTGTTGCAGGCGACTGGAAGGAGGGCATGTTTATAAGAAGTCGTAACATTATTAAAAAGGTCAACTTTACATAGATCTGTGCTGTACATAATGCCAAATGTCACGGCAGTAGAGCACGTCTTTACTTGGCATTTTCCGGTAAGTTTTCGCTCTCCTGAGGGATGGAAAAGAGAGGGAAATTCAGTTTTAGATTGTGACAGCCTTGTTTGGTACACGGAGGACTCTGTTATTGAGAGAAAGATGGAGTGTGTTTCCCAGAACTGCTCTCAATCTTAGCACAAAGTTTAGGAAAGTGTAGAAAAATTGTGGGAACTTTGAGGTGAATAATCCTCTGCATGTTCTGAAGCAAGCTTCCGTTTATGATCTTTGTTGACGGACTGAATGTCAGAATTCAATGTGTTTTCTCAAGTTGTCTAAAGGAAGGCGTTAGTGTCAATGCCGCTAAGACTGTAGTTGTACCTTTTACAAAAAAACAGCAGAACCTTGAGTCTATTTCCTGACTCAGTCTGAGAGGAATTCAGATTGCAGTCAAAGAAGTATTTAGGACTGACTCTTTTTGATCTGAAATGAGTATTTTCAGTACTGCGAAACGTTAAATGGTCACCCATGCCAAATTTGGGCACCAAACCATGTATAACTTTGTGGCTATATAATGCGGTAGTATGGGATCAAGTTACTTAAAGATCCCTTGTCTGGTAAACGCATTTGGATCAGCCTAGCTAACTTACAGAGGTATGCTTGCATCTTGGTCACTGCGTTTCTTCCTCTAAACAATTTAATCAAGGCAGAAGCACTTAAAACCTTCTACAGAACGACTAAAAATATGACACGCTCAAGACATCATATTAAAGGATCAAATTTGGGTAGCTCGGTATTGGATATAACTCCCGATGTCATGGGTTTCACGAAGTATGTCCTTACTTATGCTATCGTGAGGAGTGGAAAGAAAAGGAAAAATCAATTTTAGACCGTAGTAGCTCTTTCTGGTAAACGTATTTGGACCAGCCTAGCTAACTTACAGAGGTATGCTTGCATCTTGGTCACTGCGTTTCTTCCTCTAAACAATTTAATCAAGGCAGAAGTAGTTAAAACCTTCTACAGAACGACAAAAAAGAGGACACGCTCAAGACTTATCATATTATTATTAAAGGATCAAATTTGGGTAGCTCGGTATTGGATATAACCCCCGATGTCATGGGTTTCACGAAGTATGTCTTTACTTATGCTATCGTGAGGAGTGGAAAGAAAAGAAAAAAATCAATTTTAGACCGTAGTAGCTCTTTCTGGTAAAAACTCATCGATGGAAACTCAGGATATTGAGAGTACTTTGAATCCATCAGAAATGCTCTCAGCACAAATTTAGTAAAGTATAGAACATTTACTACTTGATAGGCATTCTGCTCTTAACGTTCTTGGCTCAGAGCAAATCCGAACTGTTGTGGAAGCTCTTAACACACAAGTTTCCCCTAACTCTACAAACCTAAGCTGAGTACCTGGGCAGGCAGGTGTTTGCGGTAATGAGCGTGTGGATGAATTGGCAAAAATGGCGCTAAATTGTCTTTCTGAAATTCTAAAATAGCCTGCGTTGTCACAGAATCCACTTCCTACAATGCCATTGGAAAATAGTTCGAAGACAGACATTGCTATCTCTGGACGGACTATCCTGGAGACATTTTATCCGGAAACTATAATCTCTGGCAGAACTACTCTTAGCTTGTCAAAGACACAAACCAACAGCTTCCAATGGTTAATGAATTTGATGGGTTTGAAGTATTTGACGTAAGTTGTGGCACTACTTACGCCTACTGTTCATGGCCATTTCAGGAAACATTGTTCAACGCTCAGGATCAAGAGCGATCCCGTTTGTTGGCTGTTTGTATGCACCTAAAGGTTCATAGTTCGAGCCGCAGTAGCTCCTGTTCTCCTGTTGATTTCCCTTAACCGTTCCGTTAACGCTGATCCCTTGGTATTCTAACTGATATAAAGTATGGACGTTACGGAAAAAACCGTAGGCTGTGCAAAATATCTGAAGCTTCATCCTGAAATGTGAGCTTTGAAGGTAATAAGATCCATTTTTGGAGCATGTAAAACGAAAAATCATAAGCCTCGTTGAAGGCACTGGCATCTTGCCTGCAATAAACCTAGGTTAATAAGGGAGCGTGTACAAGGAAAGTAAGTCTGTAACCTAATCTAACCTAACAGCAAAGTGGTTGGATTTTTCTCTTCACAATGACATACATAATTCAGTTTGAATGTTAGAGGCAGAGTATTATAACGGTGAAATATTCAGTACAGGAAACTTTGCCCCCGTTTAATGCATGCACTTTGCCGGATAATTAGCTACCCCACGTCCCTCCTTCAGCTTATAATACAAGGACTTTGTTACAGTGCATGACTGTTTCATTTGCACGCTGCAGTATTCATAATGAATTATTTAATTAATAATTTCAATTACCGTAATTAATTAATAACGACAATGCTCTGTTTTGATAGATGTTTGAATTTCTGTAAATGGTTGCGATTTTATTGTTTAGTGTTCAAGGAAATTTATGTAAAAATCGATTCACGTGTTTCGATTAACCTACGGGTTAGATTAGGTTTATTTATTTATATAAGATAACTTTCTAAAATTAATTAAACACTTCCAGTATATAGATAAGTAGGCATCTAGGCAGTAAAATTTTTAATATTAAGATAATTATAAGTTAATATAAAAATAGAAGGTATTATAAGCGACTGAAGTGTTATTACGATATGATGATATGAAAAAGTGGATAAAATTTAAAATGTTTATATTTACTATTTACAATTCAAATAACTAGTGTGATTATTAGCGATTTCCATTAGAACATAAGCACTGATATTGGCTCCATATCACTTTTTGAGTAATACGTGTTTGTGTGTGTGTGTGTGTGTGTTTTATTTTAGCACGCTTATGTTCGCAATTTTGGTCCGATTTGATTCATATTTGGCGCAAAAATCAATTACAGTAACAGCTTGAACATGTTTGTTAACCAACAATTGAAATACCTGAAATTTTATAATTTTTTTAAATTGATAACGTTTTGGTCTACATAATTTGTTTAAAATACAATCTTAGCATTGTAACTAACGTGAGAAAACTGCATAAATTACTGTTTTAAATTTTCAATATTCGTTGAAATTTTTGACAGTGATCAAAATTTATTTTCGTATTTTTAATGCAATTCTAAAGTTCAAAATGCTGATATATGCAAATTTTAATGCTGATTATTATAGTAAAATTAGAATTTCAAAAAGGTTAAGATAAGAAATACCTTTGAAAATTCGTTTCTATTCAGACCCGTGATTATTGTAATTAATATGTTTGATATTTTCATCGTTTTGTGTAAGGTTAAACCACGTTGTGTCGCTGTAACTAAATATTCTGAACTTACAAAGCGTCGGAGACCGTGAGTCACAGCAGAAGCAGAGCCCCTTAGGAAGTTGTATAATGATATTGATACCTACGTATGAGGTATGGAATTTGAGGAAAACGTCTTTTAAAAGGGCTGTACTTCAGTACCGCCAAGTTGGATCGCACTTTATTACATCGAAAACATTCAAAACTAATTAAATTGTTATCAACAAATTTTCTGTTGGCACATTGAGCTCAGTAAAATGAAGGATAAAATTGCATAAACAATTGTATCAGTACGGGTGTTGTTTTTTTCTAGAAATGACAGAGCCAGTTATACGACAGCTGATAACGACATAATTAAAACCCAAGCTCATTATTGTATACAGGAAATTAACTACGTTATCGGACGATAATCGATAAGTTGCGTAGCGTTGTATCGCAATAACAATCGAAACTGTTATTTATGTGGCCGTATCGATACACCGATACGTGGAAATAAATTGTGTTGCTTTTGTTCAGTTTTAATGATCGAGGAAAAACAATGGCCTCTTTTCAAGCGGCAACGTAAATTAACAAAATTATTTCCTTTACGCTTTTGTAATTTCGTACAAAGTTGAAATAAATTAGTTTGGTTATGTCTAGTACACATTTATTTTCGAGGCGTTTTCATTGAATCACTCGCGAAGCCGCGAAGGAGCAGCTATGCAGTTTGCCAAACAGTGTACGCATATTGCCTATACAGCGCCGTAGCTACTATTATATTATCAGCGAAATTTTATGTTATTACACGGCCGTCATGGTAAAACCTAAACCCGATAATATGAAATGTGCACCGATCCTGACATTTAAAAGACTTTGTGTTTAATTACATGAAAACTATCTAACTTTTGGCAATAATTCATTTTTTTTATAATAACTTTGTCGTTATTTATGTACTTAGCAAAATCTGTTCAAGCGGTCAACAGTTATATACAAAAATAACGTTACCAGTTTTTAAAATCTGATTTATCAATCGCAGTGTTAGAATCAACAAAATTAGCATTTTAAATTCTCAAATTTCACTGAAAAAGCAAACAAAACCTAAAGGACGTTATTAAATTTCAATTGCGTGATGTTAAATTAAATTTTAAAATTCGAAATACTAATTTATACAAATTTTATCTCCGGTTACAACGGTGAAATTAAATGTTCAAAAACATGTAAGAATTTTTTAAAGTTTTAAAACAGCCGTTATTTTCCAATACAAACTTCTACCGACATAGATTTTTGTGCCACTTGGATTCATCAAATCGGCTTAATTTGGCATTTTAAATTTTAAATTTCAGTTAAAATATGTAATCTAAGGAAGACCATTGACAGTTTTTTTTTTTTTTATTTATTTATTTTTAATTATTACAACTAAGTTTTACACTTATCCAGCAATTTGTCTTTCACAATATTGTCACTGTGTTGGGAACACCATCCAGTGATGGAGTCCTATGATTGTGCAGGCACTCTTCATGTGGATTACACTAACATCCACTGATATCCAAGGGTCTTGTTCGCTTCAGGCGCCGCACGTCGTCTGCGTTATCCAGTAGACCAAGCATTTCTGAATTTTCATGTCTTTGCAATCTGTTCCTGTGCAAGATCGCATATCTCTGAATTTCCTCTGTGACAGAACTCATCCCAAGATCACGGTGAAGATCATCATTACGTACGAACCATGGTGCATTAGCCATAATCCGCAATGCTTTATTTTGGAACGTTTGAATCATTTTAACATTAGTTTTTAGAACAACCCCACAGCTGTATTCCATAGGTCCAAATTGGTTTTAATATTTGCTTATAAACTAGGAGTTTATTGTGAAGTTCTAAAGCAGATCTTCTACCAATCAGCCAATTCATTTTCCTGAATTTTATATTTAATTCTATAATTTTCTTTTTGACATGTTCTTTCCAATGAATCTTAGCATCAAGCGTCATTCCTAGGTATTTCGCTGTATTTTCCGAAGCTATTGAGTGACCATTTATTATAATATGTGTTGGGTTTATCTTTCTGTTAGTAAAATTTACATAGCTTGACTTAGATTCATTCAACTTTATTCTCCACTTATGCAACCAGATACTAACTCCATCAATAGCATTCTGAATTTTATGTTTTGTTTCTTCCCCACTATTCCCGACTGCCATAATTGCAGTAGACCATTGACAGTATCATTTTTAATAGAATTTGATAACTAAAATACTAACTTATGCAAAATTTAACACTGACGGTAAATTCTAACTTAAAAAAAAGTAAAAATAAGAACAAATAATATTTATGATTTAAAAATTGTCATTATATTTTAACTGTGAGCGGATAATGCTGGGTAACAGACTTGTTCAATCTATTACCAAAATATTTCTTGTGCCAAATTTTGAACCAAATCAGACCATATATTAAAAAAGTAACACTAGCATATTTCAAAATCTCGAATCTAAATTTAAAATATCCAATGTAAATTCTCCAGTAACATCAACGACAATATAAAGTTACTGGAAACGTTGATGTAGGTTTTACGGAATAGAACTTTATATGCTTAACTGTAAAGAAATATTCTTGTATTATAATGAGTTAGTTTCCGCCACTCGATACAAGAGGTAATGTTAATGCAATGGCGGAGCATTACGGCCCCTTTCTCAAGGTCGTGTTTCCAATTTAGCAAACAGCTCGCTTTGTTCACGTAGCTTATCTCTGGCCTTATTTATTACGACACTTGCTCCTCGTCCTATTCCATTACGTTACGTAACGACCTATCTCAACAACCGTTCAACTAATTTCTAGTAAACATTTTACACGGCCAGATGTCAGATGTACAAGTAGCCTGCTTTATCATAATACGCTGTTTGAGTGCAATGAATTAAATAAAGTGCTTCCTTTATTTGAAAAACGCTCAAACTTGTTTGTATATTTTTGATAGTTTAAAAGCATATATTGTAATATTGTGTAGGCAACCAGGTGTTACTCTATACCTAACAGTTTGTAAATTCGGCGTGATTTCACAAAATCGGTTCATTAGGTTTTCCTACAATATTATTAGGTCGTGTTATGAAGATTTACAGAACAAGTTAAGTAGCTTTATCAAATTTTACATAAAAGAAATTAAGGGAAGTAAATAGGAAAAACCGACATTGGGTGAAGGTTTATTGAAATTTTTCGCTCATCCTTTCTAAATTAACATTGTTTTCTTGAAAATTTAGTACACTGGTATATTGGCAATGGCGAATATTTCTTCAATAGTGAATATTTCATCTTCAATAGCGAATATTTCAATAATTTTAAAACAAATTTTCGGTCGAATCAGCCCGCAAGATTTTTTAAAATTTCGGTTTTGGGTTCTTTAATATTTGGGTAAAATTTGATCAAAATATTTAGAGCGGATTTCTATAAAACCATGTTTTTCTTATTTTAATTGGCAACTTATGTTTACAAAAAAAACATAATATCTGTCAATTATTGAACTATACGCGTGCAACACACACACACACACACACACACACACACACACACACACACACACACTGATTTGATAATATCCAGGACATGTTTTTTATCGAGAAAAATTACTTTTTTTCTGTTCTAAACTACTTTTGAAAAGCTAACATAAACTTTCACTTTTAAATTTAAATTTCAATGTTACGAAATCTTGACCGCTGTCGAATTTTTTTTTTCAATGAAATTAAAAAAAAGCAATTTTAAAAAACCGTTTGCATTGATAAAACCGAACTCAAATACGTGTATGTTGTACGCAATAATTTCAAACAAGTATCAAGTGTCACAAAACATTAAAAGCATTCAGAATGTTCAGCACAAAGCGCTGAGAGTTATCTTTAATACACCTTGGTATGTTCGGAATGATGACTTACGTCGTGACCTTAATATAATACTGTAAAGGAAGAAATTAAGGTACATGCAGCAAAGCAAGACTTGCTTCTTTGACTTCATATTAACTCCATTCTTGATTTAATTGACACTCATCGATTGAAGAGGAAAATATCACGTGAAATTGTTTTGAGAATACAAACGAAAATCTTGTGAAATCTTAATAATTGTAATGATACATAAATTAAATTCTGAGTCAATTTTAACAAATTAGAATAAAAAAGCGTATGGCAAATTTTTTTTTGCTCGCAGATTTTCAATAGCACTTTGAAACATGTTTTCTGGGTAAAAACGTGTTTTTTTAACGACTCTTCTTAGCAAAGAGGCTCGGTGGTCGAAGTGGCTAATGCATCGGTCAGTTTACTGCGTCACTCAACTGCGCAACTAAAGGTTCTTAGTTCGGGCCGCAGTTGCTTCTGTTGCTTTTCCCTTACCGTTAACACTGATCTTCGTTCTCATTAGCCTAACCGACATAACGTATGGACGTTAACCATCTTTGTATTGGTCACTCTTTCTATGGACGCAAGGACCCACCTGAATGCCAGTTTCTAGGGAAATATTTACAGTATGACTGTGATAGCTAACGAAATTTGCTGCGTATATGTGGTTTAGAAAACAATTTGCAGACGATGTTAGTAAATAGTGTCTCAGCTGTTAACCGGACTCAAAAATTTCTCCATCTTCTCCTTTTTTTTAATAAAATTGAATTAATATAATATTGTTGAAGAGTATCTTCACAGCCTGCAAGAAATTGTTTACAGTTGGTTATTTATTTATTTATTATTTGATTTTTTCCTTGTTGATTAGTTTTAATTACATGAATATTGTAAGGCCATTTTATTATAGTCATACAATACATGTGTATAATTTTGTTGTTTTTACGTTATGTGTACCAACCTTAGGTAAATATTTACAATTGTTATTATATTTTTTGTTTTCTTTATTTTTATAATTTATGTCTATATACCTGTAATTTGTATTTTTCTTGGTTTTTTAAATTTCAATATCGCGCCACCGGAATGATAAGCTTAATGATTTTTACAGGAAAAAATCTTTAAAATTTATCATAATCAGTGCTCATTTATAGTGTTGTGGGTTTGGATGTTATAATGAATCCTTTACAAAACGTCCACGCTGGATCACAACTCTATTCCTTTTTTTACAACTTTCCAATTCACCGTAACCTTTCATATCGTAAAGTGTTTCTTTTAAACTACAGAAAATCGGCAAAATTATATTTTAAAAACCCCCGGAAGTAAATGGTATTTGCTGCATTCTATGTTGAACCTAATAAACTTTCTCGGTTGATGAACTTCCGATTATGTATTCACCTGATCAAATAAAATCTTCTGTATAGGATTAAAATAGAACCTTTGAAAGCCAATAGGCGTGAATGGAAAAAATGTTAAAAATAAGCAAATCGATCATATAAAACGGTCCCCGCAGGGGGTGCAGACCAGCTGCACCTATTGAGAGAGTTTAGGCGTCTTTTGCAGTACGCGAGTCTAACTCACACTTACACTTACAACACTACACTTACGACTTTAACATTTTACACTCATATTTACATTTAGGGTGGCGATAATAGCATCAACGTGCTTTTTTCCTTAAAAAAACTGCCATAATGACTTTTATTAGGTGTAACGATTTTTTTTAATACATAGATGAGTAAAAACAATACTGCGGGAGAAAATAATCAAACAACCCCCATTGCACAATTACTTTAATTCTGCATCTGTTAAAGTTGCTTCTAGAAAAGTAATTTTAAAAAATAATAGTTTTAAAAAGGTGAAATTTATTGCTTTTAAGTAATTTATGGACCGAAAAAATTACTAATTTCATAAAAATCAACATATTTTATTTTTCTAAAACTATCCGTAAAATATCTAATGATTTACATAGTTAAATTTTGTATTAATCGTTGACTATCGTAATATTACTTAAAATTCTCTTTCTGATAATAAATCTTTTTAATTTAAATAAATTATTGAAAAGAATTACGTCTGATATTTGTCGGCATTTTCAATTTCATTTTGTTTAACTCATACAAATTGTGTAAAGTTAAGGTATTTTTCACAGAATAAAAAGTTGATTGATTTGAAAGTTGACTTAAAAATTTGTTGATGGCAGATTTCGGTGTTCTGCAGATATGATCACTTAAACTATCCGTTTCTAGAAACCGTTTAACAGTCAAGCTTGGATAAAGTAGACGGCTTTATTTGGAAGTGTAACATTAAATTATAGTTTAATTGTCTTACGTCATATTTGATAACATTCCTATTATTTAAACAAAAATATTAAGCCATTCGGTCGGTTAGATAGGCCGGGATAACTGGTATTAAATTTCATCGCATTGTTTAATACAGTATTGTTTAAAATAGATGCATCCAGTACAATAATCGTATTCAGTAACAATAACAGTTTTCGGGCAGAATAAAGTTTATCAGTCCGTAACAACAGGAACTGTAATTGGCTTCGGAACCATTGTCCGGACGTTGTACCCAGTCAGTTACACTGAATTGATTTTAAAGTTCCTTGCACCCGTAACTACAGTCTAACAGATGCAAACATTCGCTTTCAAATTATCAGCGAATTTAAATTGCAAAATACGCTACTGGAGCTACCGTAATGGTTACACCCAGAAGGGGCTGCTTCAAATGCGTAACGATCCTGAAACACTTTTTAAAGCGTCTTTAAAAAAATTTGTAAGTGTATAATAATAAAAACTGTTGTTTTTTCACAGTTTTTGCCAAACGCATCAACCGATTATTATAAAATTTGTTACGAAAGTACAATTAAAAAAACTACTTGCGGCTGCTTGAAATTAGTACCGATCCTGCTTTCTGTAACACTTTTTAAGGCTTCATTAAAATTTTGTAAGTGTATATTAATAAATTAAATCATTATTTCTTTTTAGGTTTTTTCAATGGAAAAATACTATTTCATTAACCCTAATAGTGTAATGTAGAACACAGTGACGTGTAAGCAGATTCCCTTGTACTGTGCATGGTAATGTTTGAAATTCAAATCAAAATATAATTTCTGTTTAAAACTTAAAGAGTTGTATATCATTTTTTTTTTTGAAAGAACTACAGAATTCAGTGATGTTTCCAGTGAAAAGTCAAAAAAAATTTTTAAAGGTAGTTATTACCGTTGGAATATATATATATATATTTTTGTGAAATAAAACAATCAACTTAGAGCCCCATTTAAAAATTAAAATAATTTGTTGTAGTTTTTTCAATATATACAAACGTTTCCACATTTATTTGTAAATAAAACTGTATACACAAACATATGTTTGTTTTATAAGTTTTAATGTTTGAAACGTAAAAAGACTCTGAGTACCAATTTTTGAAAATCGCCAAGTAACATTTAGCTGTGTAAAACAGAATGTAAATTGAAACAAATACACATATTTTTATACTTTCTTGAAGAAAAAGAACCACTGATTAATAACATATATCATAAATAACAATTTCCACTTTTTAAAGAAATACAAAAATTGCAAATTTAAAAAAGTGTTTATTTTACGTAGTAAACATAACCCTAAAATTCTTTAGTTTAGCCGATAAGTCACTTTTATCACATATATTTAAATAAAAGCAATTTTTAATTTCACAATCTATATTTGTTATTGTGTAATAAGAAATATTTACACAATTATAAACACTAAACAACAACAAAAACAACACAAATATCAAAATTATGACGAGAAATAATACACTTTCATGCACGGCACACAATGGCGGACTGATGCTACTCGGACGAAAAAATGACCAACATTTCAGGACAAAAAAAAGGCTTCCCCTTTCGGTTTAGTCTATGGCCAATATATCACATTGTATTTAAACTTTCACACTACAATTGTGAAGAAAATAGTTGATCTATGACAAGAAAAATACTAGAAATCGAGGAGTTCTTGGACCTCTGTAATTTCGTCGTTTCTTACTTCGTTTGTAGACCACAGTTTGAAAAATCACAGATAGAGAACTGTATTTCGTAAGTAAAATATTCAAAAGATGAATTAAATAGAAAGGATCAATCTTTCAACCACAATTCTATTTAAAATTATTTACTAGGTCAAATATTAGTTTGAAAACAGGCAATATGGCGGACGCCTAGTAGCAAAGGCGAGTACTAGAAATTAGTGTGTTTACTTATGAATTTATTGTAACAATTTATATATAAATTTTATAAATCTAAAACATGCTAAACAAAGCTTAGAATCTCTACTTTCTAATGGTAGTTATTTTATTAAGATTGAAATAGGACAAATGTGTTAAAACACTGTGTTAAGGTAACTGTGTTTTCAAGCGGCTTGTAAGTCGCTCATCACCGACTTATAAGTCGTTCATCGCTTCTAGGGTTAAAGAAATGTTTATCGAGCAAAGTTAGGTCTCTATTTCAACTAGACCGCTCGGAATTTAGTTTGTGTGTTTGTTTTTTACGCAGAATTGGCCAAACGTATAGACCGATTATTTTGAAATTTGTTACGAAAGAACAATTAAACTATTTGCGGATGCTTGAAATGAGTACCGATCCTGCTTTCTGTAACGCTTTTTAAGGCATCATTAAATACTGGTAAGTGTATATTAATAAATTAGATCATTATTTCTTTTCAAATTTATTTAATGGAAAAATTCTATTAAATTAAAAAAATAATTATTATTTATCGAGCAGAGTGAGGACTCTGTTTCAACTAGACTGTTCAGTATTTGGTTTGTGTGTTTGTTTTTTACGCAATTTTGGCCAAACGCATCGACCGATTATTTTCAAATTTATTACAAATGAAAAATGTATAAGATTTTTTTCAAAATCACTTTTGTTTCAAGATGGTAGCATCTGATTTAAAACAAAAAGTGTACACAAATTTTAGCCAAACGCATTGACCGATTGTTTTGGAATTTCAAAAGACGTTAACTTCTATAAAGCCTAAATGACATATGTGCGATATTTTCCCCCATTTACTTCTGTTTCAAAATGGTGGCCTCTGATTTAACCACGAAAACTGAACGCAGTTTCGGCCAAAGGTTCCTTTCAAATTTTGTACAAAGATATCTTGTACAAAGCCCAAATGACGTATGTATAAAATTGTTTCTTATTTATTTTCGTTTCAAGATGACGTTCTCTGATTTAACGATGTCGAGTTAATTGAACGAATTTGGCATTTTTTTTTAGTTTGGTACAAAGGCGCTATGTATAAAGTACAAAAGACGCATGTGCAAGACATTTTCTCCATTCACTTCCGTTTAAAGACGGCTGGCTCTGATTCAACGTTGATAATGTAGTTGCTGGTTATTTCCTGTAATATTGGCTGAACATCAAACGCTATTATAATTTTAACCGCTTCATGGAGAAAGAGCATAAAATTTCCGATAAAGTTGGTTCAGTAACGTTTTTCGTAAATATTACGGTTTTAAAGGTCAAATTGGCGGCAAAAGTTACGAGCGCTCTGTGTACTAATTAAAAATATACTGCGAGATCTACTGTTTTTTTTAACTACTAGTATATTGTACAAATAAAATTAATTTAAAGTGATTTTCCATTTTAAAATTCCGATTTATTCAGATTTTAACATAAAAATTTATGCGGATCGGTTAATTTATTTTACCGCTAATTTATGCGAGTCGGTTAATTTATTTTACCGCTAATTTATGCGGGTCGGTTAATTTATTTTACCGCTAATTTATGCGAGTCGGTTAATTTATTTTACCGCTAATTTATGCGGGTCAATTAATTTATTTTACCGCTAATTTATGCGGGTCGGTTAATTTATTTTACCGCTAATTTATGCGAGTCGGTTAATTTATTTTACCGCTAATTTATGCGAGTCGGTTAATTTATTTTACCGCTAATTTATGCGGGTCGGTTAATTTATTTTACCGCTAATTTATGCGGGTCGGTTAATTTATTTTACCGCTAATTTATGCGAGTCGGTTAATTTATTTTACCGCTAATTTATGCGGGTCGGTTAATTTATTTTACCGCTAATTTATGCGGGTCGGTTAATTTATTTTACCGCTAATTTATGCGAGTCGGTTAATTTATTTTACCGCTAATTTATGCGGGTCGGTTAATTTATTTTACCGCTAATTTATGCGAGTCGGTTAATTTATTTTACCGCTAATTTATGCGGGTCGGTTAATTTATTTTACCGCTAATTTATGCGAGTCGGTTAATTTATTTTACCGCTAATTTATGCGGGTCGGTTAATTTATTTTACCGCTAATTTATGCGGGTCGGTTAATTTATTTTACCGCTAATTTATGCGGGTCGGTTAATTTATTTTACCGCTAATTTATGCGAGTCGGTTAATTTATTTTACCGCTAATTTATGCGGGTCGGTTAATTTATTTTACCGCTAATTTATGCGGGTCGGTTAAGCTGTTACAAAATTTGTGTGTCAATTGTCAGTCACACCATACCAACACTGCGAATACAAACACACATGTATAAAGTTATCTGTAGTGTCACACGAAGATACACTCTTGATTTTAGTATGACTCATTCCCCCATTACAGAACTTTTTTTAAAATGTTTTTGTGCAAATGTCAATCTTCTCAAAGTTATAGAAACAAAAAATAACGATTTGTAAAAAAAATATTATTTTTTCAACTAGACTTTTCTTGATCAATTTCATATTTAGTAAGAATCGTTAAAACCTTATGGCGTTTTGTTTCAATATTACAAATATGTAAAAAAACGAGTTTTATATCCTACATCCACTTTTTTTCAACGTCCGACTATTGTGCACACTTGGACTAATGCAGACGATGGGATGATTTATAGCGTATGAAAATGCCAAGCCCTGGCCGGGAATCGAACTCGGGTTCTCGGGGTGAAGCCCAGTACGCTATCAACTAGACCACCAAGGCGACTACATCCACTTTTTAATACATACTTTTTATTATTAGAATAAACTTTACAACGGAAGAAAAAAATTAATATTGTGTACGGGCACTTGAAAATCTATAAATGGTTACACGACATTTCTTTACGATCTTTCAGGTGTTGATCGACCAACAAAAAGTAAATTTCTAAGTTGAAGTGTTTGTTGTCTTAAAGTGGCAATGTTTTTACAATAAACAGCTGATCCACTGATTAAGGAAGAAGTGTTTGCTTCATTAGCGCGATTTCCCGATAAAATAATTCACTAAGAAAAGTTTCTTTGCATACCTAGATTTTTCTTGTTGAGTTATTTAAAGGAAAGTGTGTGCTTCAATACTTCATTAGTGCCTTAACACTAATGAGGAGTTGGAGAGGATCATTGAAAAGGAAATTATAAATTTCAAAAGTATTTCTTTACAAATACATACACAGAACTAATTACACTGCTTTATCAGTGTCGCTGTTGACAGACTTCTGTATTTTGATGAAAGTTTCTTTATTAATTTCTACAAACATTTTTCATTTGAGAGGTTGTTTTTTGATAATTATTTTTCTTAATTATTGATTAGTTTTAGTCATTCAGTTATTTTGTAAATAATGAAAAAATCAAGTTATAAAAAGTGATGTGTTTATCTAGAATCTTTGTTTTGTTTCTGTAAATCTTAGAAGGTTGACATTTCACAGAACATAGCATTCTAGATATCAGGATGGGTGCTTGTTTCAATGCTCCAAATGGAAATTCACTAACAAATCATTTAAAATTTTAAGTTCAAAATTTTAAATAAGGTACTTTACCGTGGTGAAGAAAGCGCTGGCATAGCTTCCTTTTCTCAAAGACCTCCAGCAACAACATGACTGTAGGATCGCCATTACACTTCCCGTATCACATGCTCCTTCATCTGCAACCACATACAATAATACTTGTTAAAAGTATATTTTAATCAGAATCCGTAATGATGAATATCTTAAAAATCATTAATTTTACGAAAAAAATACAAGAACAAAACGTTCCCTTTTTTAAAATACGAATAAAATTATGTTTTCGGTTTTCCTATCAGTCGAAGGATAATTAAATTATTGACAAAAAAACTGAAAACATTATTTCTTAACATCATTTAAGACTAAGATAAAAGAGATTTTTTATTCATTTTTTTGTCAATAACGCGATTACTCTTTGACTTAGAGAAAAGCTGAAAAGATAATTTACTTGTTTTTCTTTAAGTTTTTGTTCAATCTATAGCATTAAAAAACTCACATGGCCGCATAATTTGGTTCAAACAAATTAATAAATCATGCAAGATTATTTGTTTTCAAAGTAGTGTTTTGCGTATTAAATGTATGCACAATTAAATATACACATACATTTTGGACTATTTGCCGCTATGAACTGTGCAAGGTGCATCTATAAGGATGAAGACGTTTGAGATAAGAGACAGTACTGTTTAATTATAGTTGAACACTCTGCCGCAAGGTACCACCAGCATTGAGCGCTCACATATAACTTCCATAAGGGTTATCATTCTAATATTTTATTGTATTTTTATTTTATACAAAATAATTTCATATATTTTTATACAATTAAAATATGCAATTAAATAGATCAAACCGTTTATAAGATACAAAATTATTTCTGTAAGCAAACAAAGCGGAGAACAGCTGGATACTCTGGGTTTTTTTAATGACAAGTTAAATTTTTTCCTCATTTGTAAAGGTTAGATTATCTTAAATTACTACATATGAAGCATCCTGCTTAAAAGAAAAGCTTTTTGTTTAAGAAAAACATGTTTACATCCAGACTTTTAACTTTTCAGATTTTCTCTCTGAAGTAAAACATACGTTTCTGTTTTGAGTTGTGCTTTTGACGTTTCACTTTGAGACACATGCTTACATTGTACCTACTGCTATTAGGGGAATTAATAGGGTGGAGTGGGGATATTACTTCTCCCTCGACACAGCGCTGGCCGCGGTTTAATTAAACCACGTATTTGGGGCATTTTGCCGAAGGAATTTTTATATTTTACCGCCGCACCGGAGAGAGTGTAAAAAAAAATTAATTTTCCCCCTAAATGAAGTGTCTGAATTGCGATTAAATCGGGTGTCTTTATGTTTTCCAGCGGTAAACTAATTAGGAAGTGATTTAAAATGAAATAAGGGCGGCACGCAACTGTCTCGCCCAATGATGGGAGTGAATCTCACTTGGTCATTTTAAAATCTGATTTCACTATCACGATGAGCATTAAATTCTGCAGAAACTAACATTTTTAAATAATCGCAACGCGCAACTCTCTCGCTGACTAGAAAAACATTTTTTAGTAAAAATCTGATTTCACTATGACAATAAGTATTAGAACCTATGCATATATTAGCATTTTAAACTAAAATTACATTTAAAATAAAAAAATAAACCTTGACCGCCGTGAAAATAATGTTTCTAATTACAAAAATCCTAATTTATGCAGGTTTTATTACGATGGCAAACTTAGAATTTCAAAAAAAAAAATATTTAAGAAAAAAATTTACGCATTTTCAATATTTAAAATAACCGCCATTTTGAAACTGTGGAACAAAGATTATATTATACGATTTCTTTACAAATGTATACACAGAATTAATTAAACCACCAGCGTCGCTGTTGATAGATATCAGCAATTCGATAAGCTTTTTTTTTTATTGATTCTTACAAATATTTTTCATTTACGGGATGAATGAACTTAACCGTTTGCTGGCTAACCGAGCTTTTAACCGAGTCTTCAAAAAGTGATCTAGAGATAAGAATTGCGCTCATTTCAAGATACCAACTTCACTCCAACGGCTCATGTTTTAAGAAATTTATTGTAGTTAAAACTTCAAAAATGGCCATTTGAGAAGCTTATACCCGTTTCCTATAAACTTCTTTAATACATCATTAAAATTGATCTTTAATTAAATCGTCAATTTCAGTTTTTAGAACAGCCATTAACTGCTAATCAAAGTTTAAACACTTATTAATTTAATGTTCAAATAACGGTCAATTAAACAATTTTACTGTAGATTAATAATTATTACTATTCAATTTTATAAAATTAACAACGATGTTAAATTATGATTTTTTTGTTTTTATGACGACATTTTCAAATATTTTCCATGATAATATTGTATTTAGGCTTTATTTTCAATGAAGTTACAGTACGAGACATTATGATAATATTAGTTCAGATTAAGAATTAACAGAAGTAATTGGGGTACTTAATTATTTTAAATTTTCACTTCATTTAATCATTTTTCGGTTGAAGAATTCAAGATAAGATTTAGGTTCAGTAAAGAAGGAGATGTTAACATTTTAAGCCTAATTTAAAAGTACCTGACCCACGCTACTGCTGTGTCATCTTTTCCTAACAAGTAATATAAAAAAATTTAAGTCAATTCCTTCTCAGGTCAACAATTTATTCCTACATATATCCTGCTTATATAACAGAAATGTTTTTCTCCCATACAAAACTAAAATTAATTAATTAAATTTAATTAATCAATTAATATTCGAAAAAAACTGTATTAACATCAAGTGTCATCCACTACAAGTTGTAAAAAAATGTATTTGATTTTTTTTTTGTGTTTAACGTCCGACTATTGTGCACGCTTGGGCTAATGCAGACGATGGGATGATTTATAGCGTATATGAAAATGCCAAGCCCTGTCCGGGAATCGAACCCGGGTCCTCGGGGTGAAACCCAGTACGCTATCAACTAGGCCACCGAAGCGGCTCACAAAAAAGTTTTTCGCCTTTTACTAAAATGTATTTGAACTTAAGGAGATGAATAGAATGTATTTTATTAACGATTGAAAATTTGAACAAGATATATAAATATATAAATATATATATATATATATATATATATATATATATATAAATATATATATATATATATTATTATTATTATTATTATTATCTGCGCATAGACCCTGTTGGATCACGCAAATCACTCCGACTCATGTCTTGTTCCTTCTAATCCTCCACACCTCCCTCATCCTGTCCCCAATGATCCTCTTCCGCTCCTCCGTCCATTTTACCCCTGCTCTCTTTGGGATTTCATTCTCTGGGACCTTCCAACCGAGCATCTTTCTCCTGTATGCTTATCTATCTTCAACATCTGTTGAGTCTATTCCTGCGTCATGTAGGTCTATTCTGACTTGTGCGATCCACGACGTTGTTGATTTGACACCTTGTATATACTTAAGGATTCTGTTGGCAAGTCTCGTTGTTGGGAGTCTACTAATGTGTCCATAGAACCGAAGCCTCCTTCTTCTGATATCTGCTACCAGGTTCGATATCTTCTCTGTGGTCTTCCGGGAGTGCAACCTGTATCCATCTTCTGTTAATCTCGGGCCAAAGATCTTCCTCAAGATTTTGCGTTCTTCCTTCAAAATACCCTCCATGGTAGCTTTTGTGTGGAGTGCTAGCGTCTCGCTTGCATATAATACCTCCGGTTTTATGACTGTGTTGTAGTGTCTGATTTTTGTGTGCGTCGACATACATCTCTTATTGTAGATATCACGCGTTATACCAAGATTCACGCTTCATTCTCAGTAGCCGATCCTTTTGCGCAGCCTTTTCGCCACCTGTGGGTTCAAGAATTTCTCCCAGATATTTGAAGTGCTTGACTCTGTTTATCTTAACATATTTTGTGTTTAGTTCTGGAATATTTAACTTTGTACCGAAGAATTCGGTTTTTTTAAACGAGATCTGTAGACCGACCCTCTCTGCACATTCCTTTAGGACTTCTATCTGTTTAATCGCTGTTGTTTCATTATCTGTGAGTATGGCCAGGTCATCTGCAAAAGCTAGGCACGCGATTTCTGTGTTGTCCTTAGATCTTCCAAGTCAAACTGGTTTCCAGTATATATATATATATATATATATATATATATATATATATATATATATATATAGGGAAAGGGTGAACAAATAGCAGGAATTGAAAAAATAGTCTCAGTGTTCAAAAGTGTATAACACAGTTTAAACAACAGTTAACAATATCACTATGGAAACAAAAAAGTAAACAGTTAACACAACCTAAATATTACAATATACACGTTGACCATATGTTTGAAAACAGCCAAGCTTCTCCAAATGATCTTACTTTAAAGTTATTGAGTGGTTAATTGGAGATCAGATAACCTTTGATTGAATATTTTCTAGAAACAGAATGCAAAATTTAATTTGCCATTATATAAATCTAGAATTTACAATCAGCATTAAATAAATGTTCTAGAAACCGGCTGCTGATCAGTTAGCTTATATTTTTGTAATTATCAAAAATGTGATATATGTTCGTTATGCAAACTTTTAAATGATCGTTATTGTATAAATTTACAGCAACGGGCGGAACAACAGTGTTTCTCAGGTTTTTAATATTTTCAGGCACTGCATTAAGGTGGTTTGGGTCGGATTTAATGCCCATTTTAGTGTGTAAATAACAGCGTAACCAGAAAATAAAACACAACTACATATCTCGCGTTATTACTTCTACATCAAAACTTTCATTTTCTTTGTTTATTATCATACTTTCATTTGAAAAAATGTGCTATTTGAATGGCCATCACTGTAAGACCCAAGATCTTGATCTTGACCTCTATGCTCATTACTTTTAGAGGGGGTCGTTAATTAACTTTGTACCGAATAAGTGATCGTGGTTCGGTAGTTATTTTACATATATTTATTTTTAAATATTTATTATATTATTTATAATATTTATATTTATTATATATATATATATATATATATATATATATATATATATATATAATTATTCCAAAATTTAAATAAGTAAAAAAAACATAAAAGTAATAAATAATAGTAGAAACAAAAATACAATAGAAACTGACAAGTAATTAAATGTTTGCTTGTGTATACGATTATAATTAATTACCAATGTGTGTAAAAGTTGTACTACTAAGATGTCACTTTATGCATAATAACATATTTTTAAAGTGACTACTTCGCAAGGTATGAGCGTATGTTTTTCACGGGTAAACAAATTTAATTTGCCGTCACGGAACGCACTAAATGTAGTGCTGAAGTGACTACTTCTTCTCGCAGAGTATGGGTGTATGTTTAGCAAGGGGGAAAAGTCAGTTTACCGTCACGGTATGCTCTAATGTTTGTTTAGTGATTTATAAAATGTATTTTTGAAGTGAAAACTTGTATGTTCGCGGTTGTCAAAACATAGGTTTATACATTTGCATTCGCGTCACGCTTGAATCCTTAATGCATACCTCACAGCATATATTGTTCTTGTATATATCTAGACTTGAAGTGACTATTTCTAAACAGCTGATTTCGCACAACAGCTTTAATATCTTTTCAATTGAGATTATTTCTTTTTAAATGTTTATTTTCTAAATTTGTGTAGTTAAATTATTTAATATATATTACCTATACCAATTTTTGAATGCCATAATCACAAATTATATATTTGTTATTATACGTAGACAGTATAACTGACATGTATAACTGACAAAAATAGAGTTATAAACTGATTAATTATTAATGTCCCTTATATAACTTAAGATATTTAAATTCATAGTCTGTGACAGTTTCAGTTAATTTTTAAGTTGTGTACCTACACATGCGCGAAATTTAATACGAAAATAATTTTCAAGAATTGCCTTTTCCTGCATCATCTAAATGTTTATAAAAATAATTAAATCATAATAGTGAAAACGTATACAGTCAGGCGTGCCAAATGAAGTAGTCACTTCTGTCGGCCAGTCACGCACTGTCTGAGGTTTTTTTAATATAAGCACCGACACATAGAAATAAAATAGCGCGCCCAATTTGGCTGTCAGTTTACAAAATATTTTTTAGATTTAAATTATTACGAATCTGAAGTCATATATTTAGAAATATATTTATTGTGCATCATCCGCCATACTGAAGGTAGCCAAAATACTTTTCACATTTAAATTGCAATTTTAATATGCCAGTTTACCAATTTTTTCTTGAGATTCAAAAAAAAAACTAAATGTCATATCACCAAAAAAAAGTATGCATAATACATTTATAACCATAATTAACGATTATGTACGAGCAAAAAAGTATTTTTAACAGTAAAAAATAATAGAAGCTATTGGAAATAATCAAAACGGTATAGAAATCTATTATCTCACGAGAGTAATGTGAAAAGCTTCAAAGAAATCAGGATAAACAATTACTTTAAAGATTTAATTACTATTATTGTTCGTCGATAGAACTTTATAGTTGATACCGTTGAAATTAATCCATACAGCATTTTGTATATACCGAGATTTTCCGATGTAGAACTTTTAAGCTACTTAACACTAGAAGAAACAACATCCAATACACTAATGGATAAATGCAATTTTGTGGGTGATGACGGTTTGGTAGATGATTCAATTTTTAAAAAACGCCGTCAAGGTGAAGACAATTTTTCAAATAATACTTTCAAAAAGTAGTACTATTAAGCTGTTTTCGGACTTACGCATACAAAATAACTATAAACATTTACTCCATTTCAGAACAAAAAAACACATAATTTCTTTTAATTTTGCAAAACTGCTCTATTTACACAACTTTTCCTCTTCTAAATATAACTATCTCTATTTTTTTATAAATCGTTGCAGTTACTCCAGTTTCTTTATCCTTACTGTTAACGCTGATCCCTCGTCCTCATTAGCCTGAGCAAGTCCAGATCTTTCTGTTGTTGCAGTTAACACAGGAAGAGAAGAGAGAACCGACATAAAATAACTAATTGATTAACCCCGTTCTCACCCTCAGTACAAGCATTTCAAAGTGCACAAACGTACATACGGACAACATTTCATGTAAGTCTACATACAAAATTGAGATCGAGATAATGTGACGAATTTCGGAACGTTCAGAGGCCTTTGACTCTTTTCCTTGATGTAAATAGGATTTTGTACATTTTTTATTTTATTTCTTTTGTCTCGAGAGGGGCGGTCACCACTACGCCCTTCCCCTTTAATCCGTCCTTGATCTAACATGCCGTGCACCAAAATTTCTGTTAATAAATAAATGCCAACTATTTCAAAATTTTGGTCTTGAGCCTTATGTATAGTCATTGCAAAAGGTGGTTTCACGTGAAATCCTTGCCTTTGCATAGCACATCCAGGTTTACTTTAGTTAGCGTTTAATATAATACTTGGTATGTGAAATTCTCGGCCTGAAAATAATCTTGGCTTTAATAAAGTTTAGTCACATTCAATCTCGTACCACTGCGTTGTCCTTTCAAAGTGTTACCCCATGGATTAGTGAATACAGAAGATCTGTTAACATATTGAATGGCATTGTGTACATAACACGAAATTAGATATTTAGCGATTTTTCCAGGTATGATATCTAATGCAATCGTTTTCTGGCATAAAAAAGTCTTTATGTATACATTTTCAAAAAAAATGTTACAGCCGATTCCGAGATAAGCTGGACATACATACATATAGAAATAGCTCGATTAATATTACATATATTGCCGCCTCGGTGGCCTAGTTGATATCGTACTGCGCTTTCACCCCGAGGACCCGGGTTCGATTCCCGGCGAGGGCTTGGCATTTTCATACGCTATAAATCATCCCATCGTCTGCATTAGCCCAAGTGTGCACAATAGTCGGACGTTAAAAACAAAAACAAAAAATTATAAAAAAAATTAATATTATATATATATATATATATATATATATATATATATATATATATATATATACATACATACATACATACATACATAACTCCCATCATATTTATTAAGGATTGGTTTAATTTCAAAATTCAGAGCCTGGGTATTACCAAGATGACCGCTAACCGTTCATTTTCTTAGTGTAAAATAAATATTCAAGTATGCTTGCTTAGTTTATTGAGAAAGTATAAAGGTCTATTAGGGTTGGGTCAAAGTTAATTTCGTAAACTGTTGAAATTGTCCGTTGTTGTTCCAGTACAACGGGTGGGGGGGTTGTATGTTAACTCGAACAGCTGTTAGTTTCCTCGTTACGGTAAGGGTACAGTTACAGTACCGTATTCATTATTCAAGTAGAAAACAAAATAAGTTTAGTTTTATTAGAAAATGTCTAGTGTAAAATGAGTTATTAGAGACTTATTTTTATAAATTTAGGTCTTAAATATACTACCATAAAACGTGCATCGACACCGATCACCATATCATACATTTGAGTGTGTTATAGTTTCGCAGAAATGTTCGCAATTGAAATTCGAATTTGTTCGAGCCTGGCACAAAAATGCAGTTTAGTAGTAGCTTCTACATGTCCATTACACGCCAAAATTCGTTCAACCGTTTCAAAATAATGGCTTTAGAATTTCGCTTTTATTGCGTCAATAAAACATCCGCAAACTGTCATTATTTACATATGAATATGTACACTTAATTACAAAATATTGGATTATTTATTTTTCAAAGGCATTGTTAAAACTAAAATCATTTTTATTTAATTCCAGCTGTGGTCGATTTACGTAAGAAGAAGATAAGAATTAGATTTACGTAAGAAGAAATTAGATACTTCATGTTAGCTCGAACAGCTGTTTGTTGCATCGTTATGGTAAGTTAATAGATAATGTCACACATTTTAACCAATTTTCAACTACATTAGGAACTGCATACATTTTCTCAATGTAATTTTACTTCTTTGTTGTAAGAATTATAAGAATTTATTTTGATTGCGCTAAAAATTAATCTTAAGAAATTAAATCTATACTATCTTAAGTATATCCTTAAGACTCTTAAGTTCTTAATAGATCTTTACGATCTGAAGTATGTTTAGTCAAGAAAAAAGAAGTTTCACTTGAATGTGTGTGTGTGTGCGCGCGCGCGCGCTTGTTCGTGCATATGTAAAATGATTGAGACTAATTTACTGAAGATTTCTGTTTAAATTTGACACGCATTTCTGCCTAATGTGCCTACATTTTCAGGTCGCAGTGACCCCATAAATCAGTTTATTTTTTCAAAATAGGTTTATCCGATTTTTTTTTAAATTCACATTTAAAGATTTATTAATAAAGTCAGAGTAGTGTATTTCAACACCGCCTCGGTGGCCTAGTTGATAACGTACTGGGTTTTCACCCCGAGGACCCGGGTTCGATTCCCAGCCAGGGCTTGGCATTTTCATACCCTATAAATCATCCCATCGTCTGCATTAGCCCAAGTGTGCACAATAGTCGGACGTTAAAAAAAGCGCATTTCAAATAAAAAAAAAAAAAAAATCCAAGATTCGGGAGTAAATCGAATAAAACCAAAACTAAACCCTGACCGCAGTAAATTCACTAAACGTAATTTTGTTTTATTTCAAATTTGTTATACTGACTTGAAATATAATTTCTCATGTATATATTATATTAAAAGTTTGAGCATCTGATGAACTGTTGCCGAAAAGTTAGGCTAATTTCAATTTCATTTTATCTGTAGTTTTTGAAGTGACTTTTTTTTAGAAATAATTGTATGTTTTGTATAATGTTTTAAAAAAATAAACGCTGTGAAACAAAGTACAATCTATCTTGCAATCAATATACAATTAAATCGTATTGATTTCTTTTTAAAAACATTTTTGTTACAGAGAATATTTTTTTTAAAAAAAAGTCACGTATTTTTTACAAAATGCTTCATAAAAATATTTATGAAATCTATTTGTAAATATATTTATGTACCTACAAAGAAATTCTCATACGTAAATATCAATTATAATCAGCTACTAATATGTTTTCGCTTTTATTTTTTAATTAAATTTTTTTTTCTCCATATTTCAGTTATTTAAAAAGAAATATTTTTTATCAATTTCAGTTCCGTTATTCTGTACAAAAATTGCTTACAAAATATTATTACAAATTCGATATGTAAGCTTGCAATAAATTTGTCCATAATTGGGAATCATATTTTCTTTAAAAATATTGTTTTTAATAAAACTAAAAAAACTTAATTTTCTTAAAATCAGTTTTACAACTTTGATCGAATGCAGACCAATAAGACTTTAAACAAAACTTGTTTATCAATATACAAGAATCCTGTTATATATATTTGCTTTCTAAACTCGAATCTATTTTCAGTACAGAATTAAATTGTGACTTCACTAATCGATGTAAATTTGAACAAAATCTTATAAAGAGATTTTGAAGCCGATTTCACAGTTTCTTTGTCCATAGCTTGCGAATCCTCGAGGTCTTAGGGTAACAATAGAATTTAAGTTCGTGTAACATTTCTGAACCGCTTTCTAATTGGATACTAAAGATATAAATAATATTTTCTTAAAATGAAAATCGCTATATAATGTATGTGATGAAAAAGTATATGTAGTACTTTACTCATCTATAACTGGAACTGTGTAATATAATTTTTGTCTATAAATTAGTATTTAATTAAGTTATTATGCTAAATGTTTTCTAAAACTTAACAGAAAAGGTATACTTTATAATAAATATCAATTTTAATAACAACAGATGAATCAAAACTTCCACTTTTAAAGAATAAACCTCAATTGTGGAATTTACGTTGGATTTTCAAAAAAACAACTGACTTTTAAAACTTAATTATTCATATAAAAAATTCATAAATATTGGCTTAAGTTTTTGAAAATGTGCAGAAACACTTAAAATGTATTCGGGTGACGCAAAACTTTAAAAAAACTATAAGTCAGCTGTTATTAGTAACAACTTAACCTAACTGTGACAGGTAAAACTTACGGCATATCCATAGTGAGAGCGGAGCACGTGGGCACGCAGTAGTTCGACGCGCGCACACAGGACACTAAACACTACCTGGCTCTAACGTCGCGACGCCTGAACTGACGCTACGAGCCGGCGCCCCCCTCCCCACCTCACCCCACCCTATCAACGTTTATTTTATATCCCCGCCGTGTGAAAGACGGATGCCCAGCTCTGCGTTGCATTCGACGTCAAAACAAAATGCAAAACGCCCTCTCTAGATGTAAATGTATCTGTGCAGATGTGATTTTGTACTTCAATAGTAGTTTGTTGCATTTAAATTGAAAATTTCAGTGACCTTTTAATGGACAACACACGTGACAGTATGATCTGATGCCGATAAGCTGATAAGATTGTAGTAAATTATGAAACCGGCAAAACAAGAAAACAGTATGGATAGAAAGGAATTTGTATGAAGATTTCAGAAACATAAAGTTGTCACAAAACCGTAGCGGGTGCATCAAAAACCCACTGAACGTAGTGAGTGTATTGTATTTTTTTTTTTAACGTTCGACTATTGTGCACACTTGGGATAATGCAGACGATGGGACGTTTTATAGCGTATGAAAATGCCAAGCCCTGGCCGGAACTCGAACCCGGGTCCTCGGGGTGAAAGCCTAGTACGCTATTAACTAGGCCACCGCGGCGGCCCCGAGTTTATTGTATATACAGACAGACAGACAAGTACATAAATGACTCAAAAATGTTGCACAAATGTTTTCGCATTCAAGTATATATATATATATATATATATATATATATATATATATATATATATATATATATATATATATATATATATATTCATATATATATTGTATATATATACTTATATATATATATATATATATATATATATATATATATATATATTCAAAAAATTTCTTTCGAATGTTACTAAAAATTAAAACTCGAAAAGGTTTTTTTTCATTTACTTTCGAAACATAACTTTATTTTATTTCAAAAGTGCTACACCAAATTAACCTATGGATACATGAAAAAAATCTGATGAATTCTGACGAACCGATTTTGAAAAATTACGCGAATTGTTTTATAGCTTCCGAACCTGGAGTTTTGAAGAAATTTCGCTGACGTCTTTTGTAATTATATTCAATGTAAAGACACCAAAATTTCAATTATACATAAATACATATAATCACCTCAGGAGAACAGATCATAGATCACCGAATCCTGAACTCACCTGACCCATAACCAATTTTCATTCGCAGTTAATGTTAAATTAATTATTATATTCATAATAATACTATACACATAATTTAGGCTTAAGATATTTTTATATAAAAAATAAAAGTATTATCTCAACAAATGATCAATCTATAAGAAAAATAATGATTAACCAATAGTTTGTAGAGGAAGAAGAACAGGGGTGCAGACTAGCTGCACCTATTGAGAGGATTTAGACGTCCCTCGCGGTATCCGAGTCTAACAAACACTTACACTTACAACACTACACTTACGACTTTACATTCACGCGTACATTTAGGGAGGCGATAATAGCCTCAATGTGCTTTTCGCCTTAAAATAACAAAAAAAAAGAAAAACAAAAAATCAACAATGAAATAATGACTTTACTTCCAACCATTAGGTTACAAAATATAAAACATCTTTTAAACTTTGGAATGTCGCTCACTTATATCCAGTAACTGGTCAATGGTAAGAGAAGAATATTAAATAACATATTTAAAACCCATAAAAATCTGAGTCCAGTCCATCATACTAAAAACTTACGTCCACATGTCGCCCACCATAGTATCTGATTTCAAAATAACTATATCCTGTAGTAAGAATCCAAACTCTAAATTGTATAATACAATTAATTACATATTATTGTGTAATTAACATAATTTTTACCATTTCATTTTACTGAACACAAGTAAAAATATCTATACAAGATATAATAATTCAGACTTTAATAATATTATACAATCAAAGAGACATACATGCACATACATACATGTAACGAATTGATGTGTCATTAACATAATTTATATTTTTTATTTCACTGAATGCATGTAAAAGTAACCTAAGCATATATTGAAATTTAACAAAGATTTTTTTTTTAGAAAAGCTATACCTGGTTCAGTAAAAACCATAGTTTTAGTTTATGTAACAAAATTGACTCCAATGTGAAGGAGAAGATAAGTATTGCAGACAGGGCAAGGAAGATGGAAATTGCGTTCAGATTGTGCCAGAACACGTACAAATCAAAAGCCTTGTCTTATCAAGCAAAATTTAGACACTACACCACAGTAGTTCAACCTGAATGTCTGTATGCGGCAGAGACACTACCTGGAAGGGGACTTTCGGAGATCGAAAAGAATGAAAGGCAATTTTTGAAGAAGATGTTGGGACCGAGAAGAGTGAGTGATGTGAGTTCAAGTTCCATATGCGATCAAACAAAGAGCTTTATGAAAGGTTTCAAAAAATCACTATTACAATGAAGAAGAGGCGACTGATGTTTTATGGGCACAACAGCGGAATAAAACCAGAAATAAAAGAATGCTGAATTTCCAGAAAACACAAATTCCATGGCTCAAGAAAGTCCATCAGGATCTAACTAGATGTGGAATGAGCGCTGAAGAGTTACAAAATAGGGACACGTGTGGGAGGAAGATAGCTGCTGCTGAGTTGAAAGACATCTCTAAAGAGAATCCAAGAGGAAGGAGGCGAGTGATTTCGGAGGCGGAACGTGATGGAATGAACCAGAGAATGAAGGAGTCTCGCGTAGGAGGAAACAGAAGTTAACAAGGAAGAAAGTTGTATAATTGTAGTCCATAGATGGCTGTATAAAATTAAACAACCAAACAAAATTTCCTAATATTAACACTAGATTTATTTCATATGGTAGCTGGTTAAACTATTTTGGTCCTCTATATTCCATATATTCGCGCAAGGATTCTTTATTCTGTTAGGTGGTTTCAAAATTCTCCGCTGTGTGTTTCTAGTTTTATATATCAAACCACTTGTCCCAAAATTCCCATCCTGATGTAAAAAATTCGTATAAGTTTATAAATAAATAGATGTTCTATAGGCAGTAGATGTTCTATTTAATTGACAGTAGAGTGGAAATGAGCTTACTCTTTAATTTTTCATCAAAATAATACAAATAAAGATATTTTTGTTGTCTTTAATCTATATATTAAATGTTTTGTAGATTTGTTCCAAAAGTGTATTGCATATTGTAATCTAGACTGAATTAGTACAAACAATACGCATGAGGAATGTACGTAATGCATGAGGAAGCAATTGCGAATTTTTTAGGACTACGGTCCAAACATTTGGAGATAAGTTGAACTTTAAAAAAAATATATTTTTTAGTACCAGGCAAACAAATTAAAAAACCAATTTGAAACTGCACTACAGCATCCATTTTATTCAATACTCAACAAAATTTGATTTACAGAAAGAAATATAATAATATCCCCTAACTGGTAACATAGTTGTAAGCTTTGAAAACTTAGTGACTGATATTTAATACTAAATTCCACCGGTGGCTTTAATCATCAGACTTGAGGACATAATTAGCCAAAAAACCTTATAAACCTTGTTTTGTAATCAGTGAAAATTAACAAACTGTTTTAAAATCAACCTAATGTATAATACCAGAAATTTAAATTCATCATTTTATTTTGTTTTTATCTATAAATCACCTCAAACTTTCACCCGCAAAGCAACCGTCTAGTTTTTAAGTAAAGTGAAATGTTAGTATAATTTTAGAATTTCATTGTAAGATTCCACAAACTCAACAGAATTTGTTCAGGCACAAACTGAACATTGAATCCGAAATTTGTAATATTATAAAACAAACAAAAAAACAGATCAATAACTGTGTAATCGTACACGTACGATTAATTTATTTATAACTACTTACTTAAATATTACTGTATAAAGACTGAAATATTTAATACTTATCAAGTTATGTACTATTGTTAACTTATTATTTATTCATTGGGCGGATTTAGGAAGGTTCATGGGAGCATTGCTCCCTCAATTTATAAAATAATTAAAACTAATGTAAGACAGAACAATTAAAATGGCTGCAGTGTTATTTCAAATATTAATGTCGCTGTAACTGGATACGTTCCAAAACGTGATTTCTAAGTAACAGCAACAGCAATGACGTTACAAATACCTTATGGTAGTTATTTTCATAATAATAACATATAATAAAACTTCACCCACTGTGTTTTAAATTGTTTAAACAATCATAATAAACCAGCTGAATAATCGTGTTTTTACGACGGTGTAAGGGTTTTGAACATTTTACATGAATACTGTAGGATTTAGGGACAAAATTGTAAAATTATAAAGATGTAGAAATTTAATTGCTAACGATTTTCCATGAAAATTTAGATCAAATCATTTTTTTTTGTCCGTATGGATAGAAAAACGGACAATACCCGAGCGTTTCCTTATTCGGACACAACAATAAAGCTGAGTGGCCACCAAATGCGGAGCAGAGTTGCGCTGAGCAGAGCGATCAATGCATTCAAAACCTAACATATTGTGTTTAATGTAAGCACGACCACTGAAAGCGTAACGGAGCTGAGCGGAGTGAAATACTGTCGCTAGGCTCCCCTTTGCGTAGACTAGATATTGTTTTTGAAACTGACTGCTTCCCCCACCACGCTGACCACGCCTCCAAACTATTATTTCTCGTTACCTAAGTTACCGTTGCCTAGGTTACGGTTTTTAAACATAGTACTTTCTTAGAATCCGTTATAGTAGGCCTAAATATTTAAATTTAAAAGATACGTGTTCCATAAACTGACTGAACACCGCTTTTGATTGCCGTTGTTACTATAGCCGCTCGGCTCAGCTCAGTGCAGCTTCACTTCGCATTTGGTGGCCGTTGTTAATATAGCCGCTCGGCTAAATTTAGTGCAGCTCCACTTCACATTTGGTTGCCTTTGTTAATATAGCCGCTCGGCTCAGCTCAGTGCAGCTTCATTTCACATTTGGTGGCCGTTTTTAATATAGCCGCTCGGCTCAGGTCAGTTCAGCTCCACTCCGCATTTGGTGGCCGTTGTTAATATAGCCGCTCGGCTCAGCTCAGTGCAGCTCCACTTCGCATTTGGTGGCCGTTGTTAATATAGCCGCTCGGCTCAGGTCAGTTCAGCTCCACTCCGCATTTGGTGGCCGTTGTTAATATAGCCGCTCGGCTCAGCTCAGTGCAGCTCCACTTTGCATTTGGTGGCCGTTGTTAATATAGCCGCTCGGCTCAGCTCAGTGCAGCTCCACTTCGCATTTGGTGGCCGTTGTTAATATAGCCGCTCGGCTCAGCTCAGTGCAGCTCCACTTTGCATTTGGTGGCCGTTGTTAATATAGCCGCTCGGCTCAGCTCAGTGCAGCTCCACTTCGAATTTGGTGGCCGTTGTTAATATAGCCGCTCGGCTCAGCTCAGTGCAGCTCCACTTCGCATTTGGTGGCCGTTGTTAATATAGCCGCTCGGCTAAATTTAGTGCAGCTCCACTTCACATTTGGTTGCCTTTGTTAATATAGCCGCTCGGCTCAGCTCAGTGCAGCTTCATTTCACATTTGGTGGCCGTTTTTAATATAGCCGCTCGGCTCAGGTCAGTTCAGCTCCACTCCGCATTTGGTGGCCGTTGTTAATATAGCCGCTCGGCTCAGCTCAGTGCAGCTCCACTTCGCATTTGGTGGCCGTTGTTAATATAGCCGCTCGGCTCAGGTCAGTTCAGCTCCACTCCGCATTTGGTGGCCGTTGTTAATATAGCCGCTCGGCTCAGCTCAGTGCAGCTCCACTTTGCATTTGGTGGCCGTTGTTAATATAGCCGCTCGGCTCAGCTCAGTGCAGCTCCACTTCGCATTTGGTGGCCGTTGTTAATATAGCCGCTCGGCTCAGCTCAGTGCAGCTCCACTTTGCATTTGGTGGCCGTTGTTAATATAGCCGCTCGGCTCAGCTCAGTGCAGCTCCACTTCGAATTTGGTGGCCGTTGTTAATATAGCCGCTCGGCTCAGCTCAGTGCAGCTCCACTTCGCATTTGGTGGCCGTTGTTAATATAGCCGCTCGGCTCAGCTCAGTGCAGCTCCACTTCGCATTTGGTGGCCGTTGTTAATATAGCCGCTCGGCTCAGCTCAGTTCATCTCCACTCCGCATTTGGTAGAAGTTGTTAATATATTTGCAATGATTACCAATGATGCCAAGTTACACACGCGACACGCCAAGCCGAATTTCATGACGAATATTTTAAATGTGTAATTGTGCTCAGTGTTTATGATGTACGTTTTAATGTTTTGTTTGACTTTGTGACGACCTCGACAGAGGGATTTAACATTTTGTATGACCTGAAGATGAAACTATAAAGTTTCGAAACCGCGGTAACCTTTATGAGGTGAGTTGATAGACCACTGACGGGAGGAATAGGTATATAATCCTAATCATTTGAATATCTTTGCATCAATCGCTAAATTGCGTCATATACTTTAATATACAGTAAATACGAGTATATTGACATACTGTTTATAGAAATTTATTAAATTTTCCTGTTTTATTCGATAAAAATTCAAATAAAATAAAATTTACTGTTTAATAATCTTAACAAGAAAGCTAATATATTTCCCATTTAACAACTGCTTTGCAGGATGAGTAGGACAGGAAATTAGTTTAATTTCGCTCAATAAATACTTCAAATTTGGCCGGAATAAACTGTGAGACTCACACAAAATCCACTTAAGCTGTTTGCGGAAGTTACAAGTACTTATAAAATTAGCATTTGATTAAACTCTGGTTCTAATCGGAATAACCAAATCAGTTGTACGCATTTGCACGGCAAAGTCGAGAGTTGGTGAATACAGATTAACTAGGATTTGATAATCTTCAAGTTAGTACAGCGTTCGATTAAAGCGCTATCTGACGATGTAATCTCGAATTACTAAGTGCTGAGTACATTGTCACTTGGAATTTGTTCAGTTTAAAAACTGGCAGCTTAAGTATATATTTTTTGTTTTTTTACGTACGTAAATTATATCAGTTAAGCGTTAACTTAAAGGGTAAACCTTATGGCAGTAACTGTAAGTCTCGAACCTACGACGTGTGGTGCGCAGTTAAGAGACGCAACAGATTGATTGACGGCTTTACTGAGATCTTTTAAATACAAAAATACATCTAAATCTGAAGCAAATTTATAAAAAGAGGGTTTTGTAAAAAAATTCTGTCATTGAACCAAAAATAAAAATCATTTATCTCGATTTATCTTACTTTTTTAATTTAATTGAGACAATTTCTTCGACAACATGACAAAAGGTCCCCGGTTCGATTTTGGATGGAAACTTAGTAATTTTTAATTGTAATTATTTTAATATGAGACTTACGACACGAAAAATATACTGTTATGTAACAATATAAACATGTTCCCATCACGCGTCACGCAAAATCCAGCATTTACAACCAACCCTAAAATATAACACATGTTACAAATAAATAAAGTCTAATAAAGTAAAATATAGTCTACAGTGTGATCAGTAAATACCGTAATTTAATTACGAATTTTGATACCTTTTTAAATTCGCTTCAATCACTTCAATTGTCCGTGATAATATTTATCGTAAGACTTGATTCATGACGTACAAACAGAACTTTTGTTATCCGCAGAATATAAAACGTACGGGCAGAACGAAAGTCGTCAAACTCCCAGTTCCGCCGAAAGACAATAAACCCATATACTGTCAAATTAATCGGGAAATGTGGGACAATGATGTTTCCACACAAAGTTTTGCGAGATGAGACGAATAAAGATTTATTACCTCCATACAGTGCAGTGTGCAGTGCTATCGATGCACTTTACTGGAGCATGCAAGTGGGCCAATGAGTCTGCAATATTTATGGGGTGGAGACAGTCGAGATTGGCATACTTACTGTGTCGAGTATTAAGGGTGAAACAACTCTAGTGCACGCAGCTGTGTCGCAACACTTGGAAAGACGTAACGATATGATACCATAGCAAAGTAGTATTATTTGTTTCAAAAACGTTTCAAGTTTTTGTAGTAAAAATATTTATACTATGTATTAGACTTGTTAAAGAATTTCCAGTAGAAAATGAGCCGATCGTAGATACCTCTGACAAATATATACTGTCATATATTTTTAACAACATAACCTGAAAATTAGTATAGCCTATCAGCTGTTTAATGATATCAGCTGATCGTTAAAAACTAATAGAAACGACAAGTTAACATAGCTAGATTTTAACAACATAACCTAAAACTTATTATCTATCAGCTGTTAAATGCAATCAGCTGATCGTCATTTTTTTTTATTTGAGTTCCACTCATACCAATTTTGAAAATGAAGCCAATTCTGACCTCGAATTTGCTATTTTTTAATACATGTATATAATATCTTGTATATATGTTGTGTGTTTGTGTTTCTATATTTAGCAATCAGGTCCGCAATTTTGGTGCGATTTGAATAAAATTTGGCACAAAAAATTGGCACATAATTTATAGTTATGTTCCAATGAGATCCGTTCACCCATTTCAAAATGGCGGACATTAAAAATCATAATTTATTAACTTAACACTTTTTGAAACGGAGCTTTCAATTTTAGCTTTAGCGATAGGATTGAATAGAAAAAAGCCTGGTGGTCGGAATAATGTAACGGAAATATGGAACAAACGAGCAAACGAGTATCGTCTCTATTTCTGTCTCTTTCTTTTTCTTTCTCCTTTCCGATTACCGTACATGCGTAGTATATGAAACCTTTATGTTACCTTGGTTTTGTTAATTTTCCGTAGTTAAAGAATACATGCACGTTGTAAGCGTTTATTATACACTCAAAAATAATATAAACGTTTATAATAATTGTTGTTAATACTGCTAGTTTTTAACAACATAACCTGAAACTTATTATAGCCTATCAGCTATTCAATGAAATCAGGTGATCTTTACAAATTACTATAAAACAACTGATCTTTTACTATAACTGCAGTAAATAATATCTAAGCTATGTTCACGTTATTTATTTAAACAACACAAGATATTTGTAAAGACATTTTCAAACTAATTATATATGCAGCAAAGATATCACTAACAAAAGCTTCGCTTCTCTCTGTACCTCCCATAAGTGTGCGTTTTTTTAAACACGATTTTTTATCAAAATTAACACAAAATTTAGATAAACTAGAGTTTAATCTATTAATTAGATTAGATTTTTCAAATTTATTAAAACACCAAAACTAACGTTACATCGGCCAAAATACATTTAGTAATTTAAAAATTAAAGAAATCTTCAGGGAGTTTTATCAACAACAAAAGTACACTTATGTTGTTGAAGTTGAAACCTGTTAAATCTGAAACAAACAGAAGCACAAACAGTAAACAGGCAACTTTCTTGCACTTAGTGAAACTGAAAAAACTTTTAAAATCGTTCGATTGTCATATTTTCTTTGTACTTATAATTGACCGAGAGAAGTGAGGGCTCTGTTCCAACTCGATCGTTCGGCATTTGGTTTCTGTTTTCGTTACGCAGTTATGACTAAACGCATTGACCGATTGTTTTAAAATCTTGTACGAAAGTACTTTATATAAAACCTTAAAAATGTGTGTGACATTTTCCCATTCGCTTTCGTTTCAAGACGGTGGACACTGATTTAACGATGACGAATGTCCCGTATTACTGGCTGAACGGCAAGATCTGTTTTTTACCGTTTCATGGAAAACGAAGAAGAAACTTCAAGAAAGTTTCAATAAAGTTGGTTCAGTGGAATTTGTGTTGCATATTCAAGTTATAAATTAGATTGGCAAAAAAAGTTACGGCTGACGAAGAACAGTGGCCGGTGAATTAATTAAGAATATACTGCGATGTGTACAGTTCTTTGAATAAATCTTGTTAGTGATACCAAACATGGTCGCTGTGTCCACTTTCATTTATATCACTGAAAGTTTTAATTAAGAAACAAAACTTGTTAGACCCGCTATCTCGACATGGCCGGAATGCAGCCGTATAACTTTGTACTGCCGGCAATAACTCAGTGTAGTCACAACAAAACCCTTTAATAAAACAATACAATACCTCTGGAATATTTAGTGTTAGAAGTTTGCACCGTGATATATGACGGCACATATACGGGTTGTACAATTGTAGCGGCCATCGTGGAACGACCTGAGCCATGCGTACATTGACATGAGTGCAATCCTGACAACTAGATCAATTTTTGAATAGTAGGCACGCGCGCGAGCACACACACACACACACACACACACACACACACACACACACACACACATAGACATACACACACTCACCACAAACACACACACACACACACACCACACAGACACACACATACAGACATACATACACCCCCCCACACACACATACACACATACTCACACTACACACACATACAAACACAATACACACACATACACACACAATACACACACGCACGCACGCACAGACACACACAGACACACACACACACACACACACACACACACACACACACACACACACACACACACACACACACACACACACACACACACACACACACACACACACACACACACACACACACACACACACACACACACACACACACACACACACACACACACACACACACACACACAATACACACACATGCATACACACATACTCACACTACAGACACACACACACACACAAACACACACTACAGACACACACACACACACACACACACACACACACACACACACACACACACACACACACACACACACACACACACACACACACACACACACACACACACACACACACACACACACACACACACACACACACACACACACACACACACACACACACACACACACACACACACACACACACACACACACACACACACACACACACACACACACACACACACACACACACACACACACACACACACACACACACACACACACACACACACACACACACACACACACACACACACACACACACACACACACACACACACACACACATACACACACTCACCACAAACACACACAGCACATATATATATATATATATATATATATATACTTGTGTGTATCATAATTTGATTCAAAATTTTCTAATAAAGCAATTGGTATTAGGTTACACGAGTTTGTTCACAACGAAAATACATAACATTTATATCAACACGTTCTTGACAAATCGGATTTCACCATTTAAAAAAGCGTTAGAATCCGTGTAAGTACTTTTTAATTAAAAAAAATTATTTAAAATCCTAAAGTAGGGTTCATTTTTTAATTTCGAACATAATATGAAAATTTAGAACGCTACTTTGTGCACCTGTGCTTATCGCTGGGGCTTATTTTCAAATAATTCGATACTGAGGATATTTTTTGGTTTAATATAATTTGAACAAAAATTTAATTAGACAAAATTTAACACTACTTTGGGAAAAAAATGTTAAAACTCCTTTATGATCGAATTTTGCTTGAGTATTGAGTTAATACGAAGCCAAACAAAAAGTTTTTTTTTTTTGCTATAAACCACCAAATTAGAATTCTGTAGCTATAGATAAAAAATATTTTTATTTAAAACAGTTTAACAAATTTTCTCAAATGTTAAACACACACACACACACACACACACACACACACACACACACACACACACACACACACACACACACATATATATATATATATATATATATATATATATATATATCAGTTGCGACTAAAGCGAAAAAATCTGATTTTCCAGTTATTGTGTCTAGTTTCAGAAATAGTTTTTGTGAAAATAAAATTAAACTCGAGAAAGTAATTGTAACGTTTTTGCGCCATTTATTGTTTTTTAGAAAATGAAAATCAGTAGGGGGACGTTGAAGTTCAGATAAAGCAGAAGGGTTGTTCGGTTTGTTTTATTGTATTGTAAGGCTAGGCTTTGGAGGTGAAAGGAATTCTACGTTTAGGATTTTATTCTTTCGGACGATTTCCTTCCTCTTCTTTATTTTAGTGGATTCAAAGGTTTGTGTTACAGTCCTCCTTAAAAGTTTCTTTCACTCGGGGAGAAAGTTTATATCATTGTATTTTCAAGTAAATATAGTGTGTTCTATATATACATTTATAAAATTAAAAGTGTGTATGTTTGTCCGTAATAAAGATTTTGGGATTCTGGATCAGGTTTTCTTAAAATTTCATTTGTAACATGGAATTAATAATTGCTTAATTATCTCAATAATTTTTGTTAACAACACCATTTTTGTTGTTTAAATCATATTAACGAATTAGAATAACTGAACTGAATTTTTATTTAATTCAACCTACGAAAAATATCTCAAACTGTTATTGAGAACTAGCGTGAGATTTTTTAAGTGACTACTTCTTATCGCGGGGTATGTTTTGCGCGGGAACAAATTCAGTTTGCCGTCACGGAACGCTCTAACGTCACAGAACGCTCTAATACGCGCACTCTAGTGAACATTATTATTACAACATTGTTATTATTACAATATATATTTTTTTTATGATTAATAAAATGTATTTCTGAAGTGAAAAGTTGTATGGTCGCGGTTGAAAAAACATGGGTATAAACATTTGCTTTCGCGTCACGCTTGAATCCGTAATGCGTTCCTCACAGCATATATTGTTCTTGTATATATTTAGATTGGAAGTGACTACTTCTAAACATCTGATTTCGCACAATAGCTTTAATATGTTTTCAATTGAGATTATGTTTTTTTAATGTGTATTTTCTAAATTTGTGTAGTTAAATTATTTTAATGTGTATGACCTAAACCAATTTTTGAATGTCATAATCACAAATTATATATTTATTATACTTAGACAGTATAACTGTCAAAAGTAGGGTTATAAACTGATTAATTATTAAAGTCCCTTATACAGCCTAAGATATTCAAATTCATAGTCTGTGTCAGTTACAGTTAATTTTTAAGTTTTGTACCTACACACATGTGAAATTGAATATGAAAATAATTTTCAAAAGTTGCCCTTTCCTGCATGCATCTAAATTTTTATAAAAATAACTATATTATAATAGTGAAAAGTATACAGTTTCACTATTATGCCAAAAGAAGTAGTCACTTTTATCGGCTAGTTCCGCACTTCCTAATTTTTGTTTTTTTTTCGATTTAACATTTGCCATTGACATTAATGTAAATCATATTAATGTAATACCTAAATTTTTAAACCGTATGCACGGGCATCCATACTAGTTAAATTATAATTGTAAAATCTAAAGTGTACAATTTGTATATGTTTTACGTAACTGGCCAAATATTTAATAACTAAAATTACAAGTACAGTACCAAGAGGCTACATTCCCTTTGGTCGCCAGCTCCTGGTCTCTGACAACTCATAATGCTTGCATAATTCACTCACAAAACATATTGATAGTTAGAACAAAATCAAGCCGAGTGACCACCAAATGCGGAGTGGAGTTGCAATGAGTGGAAAAGACTACGCATATAAGTACGGCCACTCAAAGCGTAACGGAGCTGAGGGGAGTGAAACGGCGTTGCTGAGCTCCGCTCTGCGCAGCTTTGACTCTAAAACTTGGTTCGGTTTTGAAGCTGACTCCGCTTCCCCCAGCACGCTGACTACACCTCCAAACTTATTATTTCTCGTTGCCAAGGTTACAGTTTTTAAACACAGTAGTTTCCTATAATCCGATACAGTAGGCCGAAATATTTAGATTTAAGAGATACATTTAAAATGACTGAACTCCGCTTCTGGTTGCCGGTCAACTTCATTCCGCTACGCTGGTGTTAGCTTATCGCAGCTCCGCTCCGCATTTGGTGGCCACTCGACATTACAAAAATCACTTTTATTTGTTAGCCATTTCAGTTGGAAAATGAGCTATTCGAGTGGCCATAAAAGTAATACTAAAACCTGGGATTTTAAAATGAGCGCGTGTGTGTGTATTAGGACTTTCATATTTACAATATTGGTATGGGGGAGTCTCACAAAAATCGATGTCGGTAATAACTTCGACAAGTTAGTCATCCAGATAAATACGTCTAACAGTTTCAAAATGGCGGTCAAACAAAAATCGCGGTGTTTACAATCCATTTCAATTTGAAAATTTGCGCTAATTTTATCTGTGATTATTACAGGAAGAAGATATTTTCAAAATTAAAAATGATAAATTTGTAATTTACAGAAATTATTGATCAATTTCATTTATTTATATTCTAAAATACGAACATCTTTTAAGATTAGATTTTTAAATTCTTGCAAAATTTGGTTGCGTCAGTTGAAATCCTTGAAATTTATCTTTTTTAACTTTACAGAAACTAGATATTATCTACCGTTAGAGTTTTTTTTCACATTTTCCATGAAAAGAATTTTAAAATTATGCTAATTATTGTATTAATTCATAATGATTACAAATACTTAAAAATGCAACTTTTTTTAAATGTTTTTTTTCGCCGCCATTTGAAACGGATGAATAGATTTTTCTCTATAACGAACTTGCTCTAGCTATTTTAAAAATCGATTTTTGTTCCAAACTTAAATAAATTTTGACAGAAACCCGCGTACGCTAGATTGCTTTCACATAAAAAGATTATAAATGTTAACGACCACTACAAAAAGTGCTCTAGAGTTCCGGGATAGGTCAATGCTTCCATGCTGTATATATTATAATTGCTACTCCAACAGCAACGTAATTATAAGTTCAGTAATTAAATGCAATACAGTTAGATTAGATTATACATTACAAGGTAAGCGCATTGCAAAGTGGGGTGCATTAGTATTCAAGTGGCGTAATGGTTACGAGACGAGGGCAAAATGCGAATCGTACTGTCTGGGAATCTGCACACAGTACGTCATCTAGCTGTGCTTTGGTAAAACTGGTGTTCTATGTGAGAGATTTTACTGCCTTCCTAAAGCCTACAAGCATGTAACCAAGCAAAACCTTTGTACCTAGTCTTTTGAAAATATGTTCAAATTACATTATTTTCTAGTTGGGCTAAAAAGAACATTAAAAAAGTATGTAAACAGCTTAAGAATGGAAAAACACTTGGTCGTGGAAATATTCCTTGAGAACTCAACAAGTATGGAACAGAAAATTTGATTAAACACCTCATGGCACTCTTCCAAAAATGTACAGAAGAAAGGTAAATACCGGGAGAATAGAGCACTTCTACAATAACAACAGTACACAAAAAGGAAGTAGAACTAAATGTGATAGTTATCGTGGAATAACTGTTACAAGTTCGATTGTTAGAATATATGGCAAAGTTACAATAGCCAGAACAGGACACGAATACGAGGAAGCTGAAGAACAAGCAGGATTTCGAGTAGGAAAATCGACTACAGATCACTTGTTCTATATAACACAAATAACTGTGAAAAAGATAGCCTATCTGTTAATCCCCCGCAGGTTTTTTTTTAACAGATTGTTTAAAAACCTGTTAATCCACAAGTTAATCCACCGTGATGTTCACAATTTAAGTCTAATTTCAAAGTATCTGTCCCACAATGCTGCTACGAGTGTGCCACTTTTCCCAAAAACATTAATTACCAAAATCTTGCAGTAACAATGTAACTATGGGAAAAAAAACGTAAACAGGCAACATAACCTATAAATTACAATATACGTTGATCATACGTTTGAAAATAGCCATATGTTTGAAAAATAGCAGGGTATGCAGACTAGTTGCACCTATTGAGAGGATTTAGACGTTCTTCGCGGTACCCGAGTCTAACACACACTTACACTTACAACACTACACTTACGACTTTAACAGTTTACATTCACTCCTAAATTTTGGATGGTGATGATAGCCTCAATGTGCTTTTCCCCTTAAAATTAAAAAAAAACTATCTGTAAATCAAGAAGTGCACTGCCTTTATGTAGACCTTGAAAAAGCGTACGACAATGTACCACACAAAGTTACAATGTTAATACTCATAACAGGAACCATTCTACTGAACTTGTACCTAAGAAGCTTATTTGTACAATAGATTCTTTGTGGCGATGTCAGGAGCTACTGAACTTAGTGATCTATATAACTTTCAGTCTAAGATAATAAACAGAGCGAATTCCGCAGAAGACGATGTTCCTGCGGAATTTTTTTTTTTAATTTAGGTCTGAAAAGCATAGTTGAAAAAAGATTAACAGGTGAAAATTCAGCAATATTTACTCAAAAACAATAAATTATAGCAATTTTTCATTTAAAATGAACTATTTGAACTGATGTTTGTGGTTGTGGTGTGTGTGTGTGTGTGTGTGTGTGTGTGTGCACGCGCGCGCGTGTAGTTGTGTTGTGTATGTGTGTGTTTGTGTGTGGGGGTAGGTGGGGGTGTGAGGATAGGTGGGTAAGTGGAGTGTGTGGTGTGAGTGTATGGGTGTGGGTGTGAGTGTGGGTACGTGGGTGTGTGGGTGTTGGTGTGGGTAGGAGTGTGGATGTGGGTGAGATGTGTGGGTATGGGTGAGTGTGTGGGTAGGTGGGTGGAGGTAGGTGTGTGTGTGGCTGTGTGTTTGTGTGTGTGTGTGGGTGATTGGGTGGGTAGGTGGGTAGGTGTGGGTGAGGTGTGTGGGTGTGTGTGTGTGGGTAGGTGGGTGGGTGTGGGTGTAGGTGTGTTGCGTGTGCGTGTGTATGTGTATGCGCGCGTGTGTCTTTGTGTTGTATGTTTGTGTGTGTAGGTAGATAGGTAGGTGTGTGGGTGTGAGTGTGGGTGGTAGCAATTCTGGTTCGATTTAATTCAAAACTTAATTCAAGCTTGGACATGTTTGTCACGCGGCAAATTTGGTTCAAACGTTTCAATATGGCAGTCATTTGAAATCTTAAAAAATTGTTTTTCCATTTTATACTTTAAAAAAATTTGCTTTCGACAAATTAATTAATGTTTCTTTAAAGTCTGCATAATTTAACTGCATAAGTACCAAAGTAAATTGAAAAATCTAATTTTGTGCAAATTTTAACGTGTTTATGAGTGTAATCAGATTTTCAAAACATTAAAATAAAAATATTATCTTAAAAATGGCAGTTTTGGAAAATTCGCTTCCATCACGTTAGCAAGAACAGCTGCGTGCAATTCAGTATATTCAGAGATACAATTCTTTTCGACTTTACCCACCTTTCCATAGCAAAACGGCTTCATTACTGCAGTAAGTATTTATTGCCTCCCGAAACACTTTACAGCAAACAACACAGGCGACATACAGCAATACATTTAGCGCGTGCTAAGTTACGTGCCTCTACAGCAAGCGCAAGCATTAGTAAGCGTCTGCTCAGCGGAAATTGATTTTAACTTGGCAACAGGCGTGTTTTCACAGACTGTAATCCAGCTAACATTGGCAGACTACATAATCTGTGTATCTGTCAGTACTCCATGCATCTGTAAGAGTAAACACAATAACAAAACAGAAAAACAGGTATTACGATACCTGGATGCGCAGTAGAGGTGCTCAGTAAATCGGATTCTTTACTCCGTTCTTTTAAAAAAATCTCTGTTATTGAACTAAAAATAAAAATCATCCGTCATGTTTTCTCTTCTATTTTTGTTTTAATTAAGATAATTTGTTCGAAAACACTACAAAACATATCTAATTTGTAACAACATAATTTGAAACTTATTATAACCTATCAGCTGTCCAATAAAATCAGCTGATCTTTACGAAATAATATAAAACAGCTGATCTTTTAACATAACTACTAAAACTAAATTAACTATTCATTTCATGTACTTAAATGGGTCAAATTTCGTACTTACCATCGTAGCAAATTTCATTTTTTTTTTGTGTGTGTTTAACGTCCGACAATTGTGCACACTTGGGCTAATGCAGACGATAGGATGATTTATAGCGTATGAAAATGCCAAGCCCTAGCCGGGAATCGAACCCGGGTCCTCGGGGTGAAAGCCTAGTACGCTATCCACTAGACCACCGAAGCGGCTAATAATCGATTTTCAAATCGGCGGCTAATAACCACCGAAGCAAATTTCAAAATAATCGGTCAATGTGTTTGGTCAGCGACACACAAACCAAATGTCGAAACAGATCAAGCTGAAAAAGAAAACTTGCTTCGCTCTACGACAGCGCTCTGACGCACTCGCAACCTTTTCCTCCAGTTTAAGTGGTAACGTTTGATATTTAGGAAAAATGTTACGGACCAACTTTATTAGAAATATTATGGGCCTTTCACCACGAAGCATTAAGCATTGTGATTGGTCTTGCTGTTCAGCTAGTATTACAGGACAATACACTCTTCACCGTTAAATCAGAGGTCGCCATCGTAAAACAAAAGTGGATTGAAAAACATCTTCCATATGTCTATCGGGCTACATACAAGGTAATTTCGTACAAAATTTTAAAAAATCGGTCAGTGCGTTCTGTCAAAAATGCGTACACTCGTCATCGTTAAATCAGAGGCCACCATCTTGAAACGGAAAATAATCTTACATATACGTCGTTTAGGTTTTATGTAAGTTAACGTCATACCAAATTTTAAAACAATCTGTCAGTGCGTTTTGCCAAAACTGCGTGTATGTCATAATTAAATCACAGCCCACCATCTTGAAATGGAAGTGAATGTGAGATAATCTCGTACATACGTCATTTGGCCTTCATACAAAAGTGTACCTTCGTAGCAAATATAAAAATAATCGGTCAATGTGTTTGGAGCAGAACCATGTAACAAACAAACACATTCACCATTCACAAACCGTGCTGAAATAGAAAGCTTGCTTCGGTCGGTCCAAAAAGTAATATTTACACTTGGGAAAGATGAAATACTAGTTAAAATGCTGCCGAAACGCCCCCGTCTTTATTACGTAGCATATAAAAACCCTGCATATAAAAATAAAAATATAAAAGAAGGTACTTGCAAAGAAATAGCGGAATGAATAAAAAATCAGATAATACAAAAGAATATTATCTATTCTTAACATTTGTAGTTCATAAGCTTTGTGTTATACATATTTAATAACGTATGCTATAAACATGTAGAGTTAGCAAATACCTAAACGCGTTGAAATATGTCGTGAATGAATCTCTTAAAAATAAGACAACCCTAAACATTCTAAAAACTCCAGGAATTTCTTGTCATCTGTAATGTAATAACTGCGTCGTAGGTGTTGTAAAACAATTCTGTTATTTAACCAAAAATAAATATCATTTATCATGTTAACTTTTATTTTTTAATTTTAATTAGGCTAATTTGTCCGAAAACACGACAAATTAACATAGCTAGTTTTTAACATAACCTGAAAATCATTATAGCCTATCAGCTGTTCAATGAAATCAGCTGATCGTTACGAATTAATATAAACGACAAATTGACACAGCTAGTTTTTAAAAACATAACCTAAAACTTATTACAGCCTATTAACTGTTCAATGAAATCAGCTGATCGTTACGAATTAATATAAACGACAAATTAACACTGCTAGTTTTTAACATAACCTAAAACTTATTATATCCTATCAGCTGTTCAATGACATCAGCTGATCTTTACGAATTAATATAAAACAACCGATCTTTTAATATAACTACCAAAATCAAATTAGTTATTTCCATATATTTTAAGTAAGTACGGTCGAATTTCTTTGTAGTTTCCGTAGTGTAGTGGTTATCGCGTGTGCCTCACACGAGCAAGGTACCCGGTTCGACACTGGCGGAAACACAGAAATTTTTAAACATAATTAATTTAATGAGACTTGCGATGCGCAAAATATACTGTTATATATAAATATAAAGATATGCACCCCGCATCATGCATCTCGCAAAATGCAACATTACAACCAGCTCTGAAACATGATACATGTTGAAACTCAAAATACAGCACTGATTTTGCAAATGATTCTCATTTATTCTAATTTTAGTATTTCTAAACTATCAATGAAGTTTTTTCTGTGATTTTGTGACCTTCTGTATATTAGATATAATAGTTTAAGCATATATTTGTCAGAATATTCTAACATCTCCCTGACGTCTTAAAATCATATTTGAATTGAGCAGAGAACAGGAGGTAAAATGAAAAAGAACTTTGAACCAAGTGTGATGCCAGAGTTCTTGCGGGTTTCAGAATTATACAACAATTTATAATAATTATTGTAAAGAATGCTTGTACTGTATAATTGTACACACACTATAATACACAGTGTATAATTTACGACATAGCCTACGTAATAATACACATACAATGATATACTGTATAACACATTGTAAAACAACAGTGTATAATAATGAACAAGAGAGACTGCGCGAAGATCGAAAGGACTAACTTTGAGCTATCGCTATACAAAAAGAACCGGTCTGAATCAGCTCAGTCTCAGTTCTTTAGTTCAATTGTAGCTTTCCATGCGGATATTTATTAAGTAGGCCTATAACAGGCATCAACCACATTATATTTTTTATAAACCATCATCAGAAAGAGCCGGATTTTAACATGTATATTTTAGGGCTGGTTGTGATGTTGGATTCTGCGCTTCGCGAGATGCGAGGAACATTTTAATATTGATATATAACAGTACTTTTGCGCGTTGCATGTCTCATATTAAATTAATTATAATTAAAATTTCATAATTTTTCGCCAGGGATCGAATCGGGAACCTTGCGCGTATGAGGCGCACGTCATAACCACTACACTACGGAAACTACGAAGACGTTTGAACGGTGTAAATATACGAAATGAATCGTTAATTTAATTTTGGTAGTTACATTAAAAGATCAGTTGTTTTATGTTAATTCGTAAAGATCAGCTGATTTCATGAACAGCTGATAGGCCATCATAAGTTTAAGGTTATGCTATTAATAATTTGTCGTGTTTTCGGAAAAAAATCTTAATTAAAATAACAACTATTACAATTAATGCACGAGTATTAAATAAAATACAAAACATTTAATTATAATTTTTATGAAAAAAAGAATAAAATTCTGTTACTGAACTAAAAATAAAAATCAAGTGTCGTGTTCTCGAACAAATTATCCTAATTAAAATAAAGTGAAGATGAAAGCATGATACATGTTTTTATTTTTGTTTCGATATGATTTCAAAAACTATAGTTTGCACTGAGACTTACATCTCGTATGATACGACCGACACTTTGGACGTTAATACACACTTATACTGTACGCTTGTGAGTATTAGCACATTCACGTTTGCAATTTTAGTCCACTTTGATTAAACTGAGCAAGAAAATGTATTTCGTTACCCAAATTTTATGACCGTTTCAAAATTGTAATTAGAAATTTTAAAAAGAACTTTTTTATCTCACACTTCGAAAAAAATTCGATCCAACAATATGAAAATCGATATAATCAGCAATAAAACACGTAATAAATCACATTATAATATAATTTAATTGCCGCTACGTATATAACAGTAGTGGAAGTTCTTTGAATACAGACCCAGAGTCAAGTGTATTACCGATCGTATCTGCACGGGAAGTAAACTTGGAGAAGAGAAGCTATAGGAGGGAGAAGTTATGGGACCAAAGTTTTGTTGTTACTGAATGAAAACTTTTTAAATAATTTTCACGGCCTCTATTATGTTCAGTTTAGGGGTTGTAATTTTTTCTAAGTTTTAGACTTTTATGTTGTGTCTCGTATCCCCAAAAGCACATTTAGTAAGAAATTTTAATAAAAGAACATTGAATAACCTTTTTTACTTTCAATTTATTTAAAACGAGGTCGAAACACTCCAACGAACCGCAAACTACAAAATAACTTTCTCTTTCTGTTTAAATAATCGCGGCACGAATTGTTTCACTGACGTGATAGAAGCGAATTTTCAAGGTGTAACAGCACAAATACGTTTTAATCTTACACTTTTTTCAAGATTTTTTTTTTATTACATCTCATCATCAGTATTATAATCTGCATTAAAAAATCAATTTAAAAATTACTTCGAAAATAGTCAAATAAACCTTTTCCACAGTGAGTTTTATTTCCTGTAATAATATTAATTGACGACTAATAAACTTGTCTAAGCTATTCCCGAACAAATTACATTGTTTCAGTTTTTAATCTTCTTCTTTTTCTTCCTGCCTTCCTTTATGCCATTGGCGTCGGGGCCTCTGAAAATGCCTTCCATACTCGTCTGTCGGCTGTTAGACGTCTCATTTCCCTCTCATTCTTTCCTCTCCTTTTTCCCAGATCCTTTATTGTGTCCATCCATGTCACTCGTGGTCTTCCTCTATTTCTCCTTCCATCGGTTTGGCTTCCAAAATATTTTTCGAGATCCTCTCTCTCTCTCTCTCTCTCTCCATTCTATTGACGTGACTGTACCAATTCAATTGCTTTTTTCCCAGTTGTTAATTCTTAATTTTTCTCTAACTCTAACATTTCTTTCTTTGTAGAATCGAGTTTTATCGACCACCCGTCTTAGGCATTTCATTTCTGCTGCTGTAGGGGAATGCCTGCCAAGGTGTAGTACAACGGAGACTAGTCTCTGGCACCGCCATGATAGTTGTGAAGGCTTGGCAGGAACCCTGAAAAGGACGGCTAACGGGGCTCTGGTGAAGCCATCGCTAGACTAATCATCTGCATGGTGGATTTTTTCCGATTCATAGAACAAAAAACAGTTTTTAATCAAATCGTAATTATATTGCAAATGTCAGCGTATTGACCCATTTAACCTGTACACGTATATGTAAATTTATTTTTTTTTTGTAAATCTATTTTTACGAAATTTTTTAACTTTTTAAAAAGTGTTCTAGAAATCAGGATTGGCGCTCATTTTAAGGTCACGGATCTTACCATGATGACCGTTACGATAGCTTATTTTAAAATTAATTAATAAGGTAAATTCAAAGAAGGCGGACCCGGGGAATGGTGTCTGAAAATAATAACTTTGTCAAATTCATTATTAACGAATAATGTTCGACATTTGATAAGAATAATATCCAAAGAAATGAAGATAAATGTAGGTCTAAAGTGTGGGGGACAATTTGGAACTCGGCAGTTTAGAAGGGTCACAAAGTATTTTACATGTTACCAAATGTATTGTTAGGAATTTGATATCTCTTTTGACTAGGATCCCTATTGGGAGTAAAGTGTCAAATATCGGTGGTTCGACAGTGTCTTTTAATACATATAACTATATTACAATCTTCTTGTTTTATGTTGACTACATGTACACCTGATAACAACCCAAGAACACTATTCTATTACCGGATCAAAATGTTTCCCCTAAATGATATTTCAAAATTATTTCAGGAAACTCGTGCCTCAATTTGTTTAACCCAAAAAGAGAAGTAGGTCGCGGTCAGTCGATTCTGGGGGACCGGAAGGCTGTTTGAAGGCCAACTGTACGTCGAGAGGTGATTGCTCCAAGAAGAGTTCCCAACCAGGCGGCTCGGCAGACTACGAAGTACTTAATGTTTTGTATACACTTCTCTCTTTAGGTTAAAAAATTGGGGCACGAGTTTCCGTAAAGTGTTTTGGAACATAATTTCGTGGAAACATAGTTTCGGGTAACACAAGAGTGTTCACTCTCGGGTTGACATCAAATGTAGTTGTAGCCGAAACAATATAACAAGGTTCTAATATAATTATCATATATGTTATTTTTCGAGTCAAAATCCCTTTTTCTCAGTATATACCATTAGTACAGTCATAAATTAGGTATCTTTAGAAATATTTTTTAACCGGCTTCTGACATTGAAAAACGATTTTGCGCTAAAACTCACTGTTTGTGCAAAAGTTTAACATAAAAGACACTTTTAACTGTCATAGACAAAACGGCATTATGGGTGCGCAGCTCGCATGCGCATGCGCGGCATCACAAATCAGACAATATTTTGTATATTTTACGGCGCTAACTTATTAATCACGAATATACAGTCCCATTACAAATGCCTCTTTTTTGCATAACGTGCTTAGAACAATTTCAATATTTACTTAAAAGTCATTAAACTTATAGGTTATATAGCCCTACTGACAGTCCCCTATCCCTGCCCATTATACAAGCCGAGACAAGCATTTCGAATAACAAACACATGTTTTGGACTTGTGTATTGTGTAAATACTGTTTTTACACAAGTATATTTGTGATTTCTCCTTGCATCGTGCATTTATCTATTGTTAATCAATCGTTTTTCGATTTATTTTTTAAACATGTTTTCCTTTCTTTCCAACTACCGCCCTCATCTTGGCGACTACTCTTATTCAAAAGGCTGTGTTTACTTAAAACTTTCATAGTGCGAAATGTCCCTCGTATGTATTAAAAGACACTGTTGAACAACCTGTAGTTTATACTTTAAAGGACCCCGGTCAGAAGGGTTTCAAAATTTCTAACATTAGGAACACGTAAAGATTTGAAACATGTTTTCAAATGATGTTTTCAGTTCCAGACTACGTTTTTTAGCCGATACATAATAATACCCCGTAGAGCGACGTCACAAGACGTTAGATAAGGTAGGGCGGAGAGCGATCAATCACCCAACATTTCACCTACAAATTTCGTGTATCCATCTTTATGACAACTGTACGATTGATTTAGTAATCAGATATGTCGCACTGCAGCAGAATGATGCCTAGCGTGTGATGCTGAGGTGCCTTCAAGTGAAATACTAAAGGCTACAGGCTGACAGAAAATGTGTTGCGGTAATTTTTGTAAATATTTTACTAAGACTGTATATTGTATTATTATCTAATATCCTTGGAAAATTAGGCATCATGGTAAGAAGCCAGGAACATTGAAATCTACATGTGTGTATATGTATTAGCCCCTAAATGATTTTAACTCTAGTCACATTTCATTCAAATTATGCATGTAAATCGACATGAAATTAGCTTGAACAAGATCATATCTCAGCTAAATCCATAAAACTGGCACAAAAATTTGTAGTATTTTTACGTTACAATTTTTTTAATCTCACAATGAACGTAACATTCATCAACTCCTATAGTGAAGTGTTACATGAAAAAATTATTTCTGGAAATCCCTCTCCATCACGTCCGCGAGACAGCTGTGTGCTGTGATTATTGGCCTTGCAAATATTTGCCAAGAAAAAATAAACAAGACTTTCTTTTTAAGGTTCAGTTTAATTTTTCACTATGCAAAATGTTTACCAAACTCACGTCTCCGTAAAATTAATAATTTATGAAACTCGGTGGTCGATGTGGCTAAAACACCGGTCAGTCTGCTGCGTCTCTGAACTGTGCACCTTAAAGGTTCTTAGTTCTAGCCGCAGTTACTTCCATTGCTTTTCCCTTACCGTTAACGCTGATCCCTTGTCCTCATTAGTCTAACTGGCGTAAAGTATAGGCGTTAAGAAAAAAAAAGAAAAAGAACTTTCATCCATCATTAATCTTCAAATAAATTATTAATTTCAGTTTCTATAACAACCATTAACTGCTAATCGAATATTAAACACTTACTAATTTAATGTTACAATATTGATAGATTAAATGTTTTAATTAAAGAATAGTTATTACGTTCCAATTTTACAAAGTTTAAAACATTGTCAAAGTTCTATTTGTGAATTGTTGTTGCGATAATTTATTTTATTTTAATTACAATTTAATTACAGTTTCAAACGTTGTTTACGTTGATATTTCTTTGATTTTATTGAATGTTTAAATTGTATTCGTTATGTTTTTGGTATAAACAGGTTTTTTGTCCAACAAATTATTATTTCCAGTAATAATATAACCTATAAATTGATTGTAGGCCTTAATTTTAATTATTTCACGAGAATCAAAAATTTTGATAGTAGTAGTTCAGTTGAAGAATAATCAGTAGCTGGGTTATTTAAGTATTAAAACTAAAATTTGGTTAATTATTCTTTGGATGAAGAATTCAAGATTAGATTTAAGTTCAGTCAAGAAAGTAATGTTTACATTTTAAGTCTGATTTCACGAGTGTTTGTCCAACACTATTGCTAAGAGTGCCACTTTTCCCAAAAAAAATATATAGCCTACAGTACTCATAAGATAGCACAATGTAACTACGGAAACAAACAAGTAAACAGTAACATAACCTAAAAATTACAATAATGGTTTGAAAACAGCCGTTTCCCTCAAATTTATCTTTCTTTAAAGTTAATAAGAATATATCTATACTGGTCACCAATATTACGGTTCGTCCTATTTATAATTTTCTAGCTCCACCTTCCTCTATTCAACACGCGTACATTAAACCTAACGTGCTCACTTCTGATTGGCTCTTCAAAATCATACGTTTTCGCTCGCTTCTGATTGGCTCCTTTCAAACTTTTTCTTCAACGGTCGTCCCGTTGAATTTCTTATTAAAAGTGACGCATAATTTGAATCATTTTTGCCGTATTTGAATGATCTTAGTATTTGATGAAATTATGCGTCAGATTTAATAAAAGAGGGATACAAACCTCGAGAAATAGAAAACTCAATGAAGGTACTACATATGGCAGGAAAAGGAAGTCGCATGAACATTTTATAGGACTTGGAAATTTTTAAATCTAAATTAAAGGGAGAAAACATAATAAATGAGCAGATATCGTCGCAAGCGGATATTACGTTTAAAAATCTAAAAATTTTCAAAAATTAACAGGAAGGATGATTGTTGAAGAGAAAGTTTGAAAGGAGCCAATCAGAAGCGAGCGTAAACGTATGATTTTGAAGAGCCAATCAGAAGAAAGCACGTTAGGTTTAATGTACACGTGTTGAATAGAGGAAGGTGTACGAGGTGAAGCTAGAAAATTATAAATAAGACGAGCCATAATATTGGTGACCAGTATAGATGTAGTTTTTGAAGATGGAGGTTCTCCGAAACGCGTTAACGAAAGCAGAATTGACGAAGGTAGGGAAGGCAGATTATTATACTAAACATAGTGACAATAATCCTAGCAGAAAAGAAGAAGAATATAAAAAGAATTTTAATAAGAAGATAATTAAAGATTAAGTAATCTATCATTAAATATTTTCAAGAAACACAATGCAAAATTTATTTAACAAATATTTAATCTGGCGTTTACTATTAGAGCATTAAATAAATGTTGTATAAACAGGCTGTAAGTGCCTAGTTACATAATTGACTTACCGCTTAGAGTTTTGGGCTGATGAAGTCCCTAGTTTGGCAGTACTGATCAAAATCGCTCCACAAACAATAATACCAGGCAATAATTTGCTGTTTACTAATTAGGGCCATCGACTGATCCCTGACATTAATTACTGTACCCTACTTTGAGTGAGCCCTCGCTTTCACGCCCCTATCAACTCGTCAATGTGTTTTTTTACCCAGCACTTTAACCGTCCTAACACGCACTTATTGTTAAACTTATGTAAAGGGAATCGTGTTCTTTAATGACTCCCATAAAAATGTACAAATTATTCGTGTAAGAATTAAACATCAGTATTTGACTTTAAGTTTTCGTAACATACAGAGTATATTATAATTTTAATTTTTTTTAAAGTGGATCGGTTTTAAATATAGTTTGTGAATTCGTCATTGTAATACATTTTAATGAAGAGCTTGCTGTTTGGCATTACCAAGGCAAGTCAACCAGTTTTGAATAAGGGACGCTTCTTAGAACCTCACATTAGAGAGTAATACCCACTTCTAGTCCTCTTGCCATCCTGAGTATAGATCCTACGATGTCCTTTGTTTCAATCTCACCTCAGTACTAGAAGTCTAACTTGTCCTTGAGAATTATAAACTGTCCTTCCGCGAATTCTGGGTAAAGATAGGCGACAACGACTATCTCTGTAGACGCAAGATTGTTACTGTTCACTGCTACCAGCCCAATGTCCCTTTCTTCCCTGCCTTTAAAGGATTGCTACCTACGAAAGCCCTCGTTTTACTTGAACGGAAGCTGAAATCCACGGGGGAATTCTCCCAATCCTTCTTTCTTTCAGAATGGATTATAGTGATTCGCAATTTTTATTAAGGTTTTATTCGACTCCCGTACGTTTTTGTCTTTCAACTCGACTTCCTTTGTTTGTATAAAAGTTTAGCTTCGACATTACTCAAGGACAAGGGCAGAAATGTTTCGCTGACTCCCAAATGACATTTGCCCTTCCAAGGAGTCTAACTTTAATGCAAAGATGTTGGATTAGTTTGCTTTCAGAACTGTTTTCCAACCCATCTGCAACGGCTAAGCAAGAGTTGTATGAGCTGATCCCATCATTTATTCACGCTAGCTGTCTCCGCCAGTTTTACAGTACCGTGTTTAGAAAATGGAGGAATTGGAAAGTGCTTTGAGCGATGCATCTTTTAGTGGTTGAGTGATACTTCACTTGAAGTTGACGTTGTTAAATCTCTTTTCTTTAAAGAGGTGTTGAGTGATGTTTTCCTTTAAATTGGTTTAGGTAAAATTTAATTTAACAGTAAAATACAGTAAAAAAAAACAATCGATGAAAGAAAACATTTATTATTTTACTTGTGTTGTAGATTTAGATTATACCCTAAATATGTTGTTTTAAAGAGTTTTCGAGAATAATTAATGAACCAATAAGGAAATTTTTTAAATTATTGTTTAAGAAACTCTACAAAAACATTTATTTTCTTGTTCCTGAAAAAGGTGAACGAAGTTTATTTCGTAAAAACCTTGTTACAAAAAACGATCGCTGTAAGCCGAGATCGCGTATTTTCTACAAATTTTTAAATCATGTCTACTGACTTTTGTCTCACCCTGTACTTTGAAGGCACTAAGCACCTGAGTACATAACGAGACTTTGGCCCGGTTAGCAGGAAGGAAGTGACGGGACAGACAAGTTGGCCGCTTATCAACACTTTCCCGCCATTACATCAAAATAAACGCGTGCTATTTATGTTGCGGTAACGACATGACATACTCTATTTAAGCTGACACCTAGCGCACCTGTGCGGCTTTATTTATAACTAGCCGCTGACGTCACGCGCAAGCAATTATTTCCGGTGTAAACTTGACTTTTTACGGAAGGCTTTGTAGGTAAATAAATTGAGCAAAAACGTTGTAAACACTTTCCTCTACTTATTATTTTTAATTATAAGAAAAAGTACTACCCTTGAACAGTAAAGAAAAAAAAATTAAATTTCTGTCTCTAAGCAATTTCTTTTAAATAAGACGCTTTTATAATATGTAGTGTAAGTGAAATGTTTGCAATCAGTCAAGCGGTCGCTGGGCTCCGTTCTAGCAGCTTCGCCTCTGCCTAGGTCGGTTTTGAAGTTGACTCCGCTTCGGCTCAGCTCAGCACAACTCCGCTTCGCATTTGGTGGCCGCCCTAGTTTAGTTTGTTATGCCCTAAGCTTTGATTTTATTTGTATCATATTGGTGAATACAAATTCTAAAAAAAAAAATGACTGTAGCTAAGAATTTATAAAACGTATATATACTGTTATTGATTTGAGCGGAAGTTAGTGCTGTATGACATACGATTTGTATACGACACAAGGTCACGCACATACTTTATTAATGTTTAAATGGGGCACTGATACAGAGTACAATATATAAAACAATACGACCGATTTAACGTTATGTTACACTTTGTATAGGCCTGTAACTGGACAACTAATACCGTTATACGAGGATAAATAAATTTACAAAGCGGGGTGACGTGAATTTTCATAACGTAACATTTCAATAATTTTTTTTACATATACCATGTCTTACGGCTGGTTGGGATGTTGGATTTTGCGTGATGCGAGTGCACAACTCGTATATTGATATAACAGTTTATTTTCCGCATCGCAAGTCTATAATAAATATAATTAAAAACTTCTGTGTTTCCGCCCGGGATAGAACTGGGAACCTAGCGCGTATGAATCGCAGATGATAACCACTACACTACAGAAATTATGACGACGTTTGACCGATGTAAATATATGAAATGAATCGTTAATTTAATTTTGATATGTTATTGTAAAAGACCAGTTGTTTTATAATAATTAGTAACGATCAGCTGATTCCATTGAACAGTTGATAGGCATTTCTGTTTCTGTCCGGGATAGAACTGGGAACCTAGCACGTATGAATCGCCGATGATAACCACTACACTACAGAAACTGTGAAGATGTTTGACCGATGTAAATATATAAAATGAATCGTGAATTTAATTTTGATATGTTATTGTAAAAGACCAGTTGTTTTATAATAATTAGTAACGATCAGCTGATTTTATTGAACAGCTGATAGGCAATTTCTGTGTTTCCGCCCGGGATAGAACTGGGAACCTAGCGCGTATGAATCGCAGATGATAACCACTACACTACAGAAACTATGAAAACGTTTGACCGGTGTAAAAATATGAAATGAATCGTGAATTTAATTTTGATATGTTATTGTAAAAGACCAGTTGTTTTATAATAATTAGTAACGATCAGCTGATTTCATTGAACAGCTGATAGGCTATAATAAGTTTCAGGTTATGTTTTTAAGAATAACTAGTATTACTTTGTCGTGTTTTCAAACACTACCGTAATTAAAATAAAAAATGAAGAGAAAACATGATGCATAATTTTTATTTTTGGTTTAATAACAGACATATTTTATTTTTCACTTTTGTAAAACCCAGATTTTACGAGTATAACCGAAGTATACATTTGTAAAAGTTACCATTTTAAAACTTTAAATTACCTTAAAATTAGAACATAAACGTTAACTATTAATATACAGAAGTAACGCTAATAACGACGATGGAAATAGATTTTCAAAAACGTAAAAGATAAAAGAGTTATGAACTTAATTAGGCCTACACATTTGTACCCCGGTTTACGGTCTTAATTCGTTCCAGAACCGAGACTGTTATCAGAGCAGACTGCTATGCGAGTCAGTGTTTATAATACGTACGGAAAACATTTTAATTTGTTACACAGAAAAAATAATTGAGTACTCACTATTAATATGTGAAAGGTGAAGAATTACCAAAATTTACAGAATTCACATTCTATTTTAACTAAATTCATACAAATGTAATTATGTCACATGTAGGCTATACAATTGTACAATCAATACTGTATATTTTTTTATTTCATACTATACCTTTTTTTTAGTTCAATAGTCAAAATTTGTCTTTTACTTCCACTACCACAAGCACTTCTTTAGGAACCTTTTAAAACAATTTGATACGTACTGGGCTTTCAAACCGAGGACCCGGGTTCAATTCCCAGCCTGGGCTTGGCATTTTCATAAGCTATAAATCATCCCATCGTCTGCATTAGCCCAAGTTTGCACATTAGTCGGACGTTAAACACAAAAAAAATATAGGAACCTTTTAAATAATATTTACACAAAAAATGGAAAACAGGAATACAGTACTACATTTTAAATTTTCAAATATAGCCGGCCATGGTTCGAGCCCTTATTTTTATTGAGATTTTAAATTATTAATTATTAATTTACGTAGATTTAAAAGCTGACTATGATGGGAAATTATAATTCACAAACGTTTGAGATAAAAAAGGCGGATAGGTATTGTTCTCGTATTGTAAAATATGTGAGTGTTCTATTAACGAAATATAGAACTAAAGTTATTCTCTACTGTTCTTTTAAAAGAGCTTCCGTTATGTTAGCGAGACAGTTGCGTGCAAAACGGTAACTTGAAATATGTACTCGCTTGACTTGCGCAGTCCAATTTGTTGTAATTGATAGTACTGAACTGTGATTAATCACGTGCTACCACTAGGGAAACATTTGCAACGTTAACATAGCTTAGCTCAGCTTCGTACCGACCTAAATAAAGCGAGCCCTTTGTAGGGCTGATTAACGATCTCGTTGAAATAGATATAAAGCTTCCCACACCGGAACCACAGCCATACACTTAGCGCTGGCTGAATGAATCAATGAACGCTTGTGTTACGTTTTGTATTCGTTCACTGTACGCGGTGTGCGCGGAGATCCGAACAATGCGAAAAACCAATCTGTTAAAAGGAAAACCCGGAAGATTGGAAAATTGTGATCGGAACACACTCGACTGATTAGTTCGGTAAGGAAAGAAAAACAACGAAGAAAAATATGTGATTAAGTAAAGAGAGAGGATCCAGTGTTTTCAAAGAATCAACCACTGATAAAAAGCAGAAGATTGGTACCAGATAACTATAGAGGTCAGTCGGACAAAGCCTGCAGACAAAAGATGAAAAGAACCCTAAGGTTTCAGCCTTCAGACAACAAATGAAATGCTCTTTCTGTTGGAATTAGCCAGCAAATAACAATTGAAATCGAAAGAACATATAGCCTATTCTCAAATGTAATAGTAAAAAGTGTATATATATATTTTTTTGTTTTGTTTAACGTCCGACTATTATGCACACGTGGGCTAATGCAGACGATGGGATGATTTATAGTGTATGAAAATGCCAAGCCCAGGCCGGGAATTGAACCCGGGTCCTCCGAGGGAAAGCCCAGTACACTATCAACTAGGTTACCGAGGCGGTGTAAAAAAGTATATATATATATATATATATATATATATATATATATATATATATATATATATACAATGTAGTCAGCGTGAAAGGTCTTTTAGAATTAATTTGAAGTAAGTATATATATATATATATATATATATATATATATATATATATATATATATATATATATATATATATATATATATATGACCCGTTTAATCTTTTTAAGGACAATAAGATACTTCCACGCAAAATAGCTGTAGCAAATTTCCGCTTGGAAACTGGTCACGATTGTCTTGCCAAGCAGCTACACAGGATGAGACTAATAACCTCTGACAAGTGCAAGATTTGTTCAAAAGATGTGTATGTTATGGACAAGGATCACTTACTGATCTGCGAGGGCCTGGATAGAAGGAAGCAGGGACGAAGGGCCTTTCTGGATTGTATTGGGAGGCAAGATCCAAAATGGTGTGAACCAAAAGGAGCCATTGGAAGAAGATATATATATATATATATATATATATATATATATATATATATATATGTATATATATATATGTATGTGTATATATATATATATATATATATATATATATATATATATATATATATATATATATATATACATGTACCTACTAGAAATTAATTTTAAAAGACCTTTCACGCTGACTACATTGTTCAAACGACTTATCTCCCGGCTCTATGTGGTGCAATACACCACAACTCCTCGGATTTCTACCTATTTCTCAATGACATAATACCATTATTGTATGACCAATAACAGCAACCGTGTCGTTCAAAACCACCATATGTGATGAAGTTTTATATTTTTTTTAAATTTAGCCGTCACCAACTGTGGCAAGAAACCTGTTAATTTCTAGCTTTCTAATTGAATTTATTAACTGGCTTTATTAACTGGCAGTGCTCATTCGACAAAGACACTTTACGTGACGAAACGCACATTAAGTACATTCCATTTCTATTGCAGGATAACTAATTTGGGATCCTCAGCTGTTTTCACGCACCCCAAATATTTTACAATGTTTTGAAAACTAACTTTCTGAACGTAATACGGAAGATTTTTACATAGATTTCTAAACCTGTCTGCGATACTAACGTATCGTTAAAACACACACACACACACACACACACACACACACACACACACACACACACACACACACACACACACACACACACACACAAGCAGGAGTACCACAAGGCTCTGTGCTTGGACCCCTCCTTTGAAACATCATGTATGATGGGGTCTTACGAGTGAGTGTATCATTAGGCGTAAAAGTCTTTGGATTCGCCGATGACCTTGCGGTGGTTGTTAATGGGAAGTTTTTGGAAGAAGTTGAGGTTCGGGCCAACGAGACAGTGAAGTCAATCCGGAGATGGTTGGTATCTATGGGTCTGCAGCTCGTCGATCAGAAGACAGAGGTCGTGCTTGTGGCCAGCAGGAAAAAGAGGTAAACAGTAACTCTTACAGTTTGAGATATGCAGATAAGTTCCGTCCCAGCCCTTCGATACCTTGGAGTGTGGGTTGATGCGAGACTCTGCTTCAAGGAACATCTCAGGGCAGTTAGTGAAAAGGCGGCGATCGTAGCGGGAGCCCTTTGCAGGCTCATGCCGAATCTGGGAGGTCCAAGACAGGCACGCCGCCGACTCCTGGCTGGGGTAGTAAGCTCGGTGCTCCTTTATGGAGCGCCGATTTGGAGCCAGGCTATGATGGTCGCTAGCTATGCGTGCAAGGTTAATGCGGTGCACCGCCGTGCGTTGCTGCGTGTCGTGAGTGGTTACCGAACAGTTTCCTACGACGCTGCATGCGTAGTGGCGGGCAAACCGCCAATGGAGCTGATGGTTGATGAAAGAGCGAGGCTGTACTGGCGTAAGCGAAATGCTGAGCCGCGGTATAGTTATACAATGGCAATTACAGAGGAGCGAAATCGGACACTGGAGACATGGCAGCGACAGTGGGACGAATCAACAAATGGACGATGGACATACCAACTCATAGGTAACATCCAGGATTGATGCAACAGGAATCATGGGGAGGTGGATTTCTATCCCACACAGATTCTCACTGGGCATGGTTGCTTCCGAGCTTACTTGTTCCATTTCGGGCTGGAAACACACTCGGCTTGTCCCCTCTGTCTTCTAGTAGTGGAGGAAGATGCGGAGCATGTGTTTTTCCGGTGTCGGAGATTCGACGAGGAAAGGATGAGGCTGCAAACATATTTGCGAGGCAGCATTGCACCGGAAACTCTGGTTGCGACTATGATGGCTTCAGAGGCCAAGTGGAGGGCCATTGAGGGATTCGCTGCAGTGGTCATGAAGAAGTTGAGGGCTGAGGATCGAGTAAGGAAAGCCAACGCTGTAGAAGAAAAGGCGTTCAGCCAGTCCACCTTCCCATGAAGTAATGCCTGGCGGCGGTTCCGTGGGGAGGTTTACAGAAGAGGAATGCTTTTGGTGGTTTTTTTAGTGGGTAACAATATATCTTAACTTAAGTTTGAACTTAATTTGATTCCTACACTCTAGGGTAGTGCGTACCCTACCCCAGGTAGTCTATAAAAGATTTTTCTCCATCTTTTTTGGCATCGAAAAACACACACACCCACACTCTCTCACACACACACACACACACACACACACACACACACACAACACACACATACACAAACAAACACAAACACACACACTCAGACACATACACACACAAATACGCACACAAACAAACACTCACACAAACACGCGCACACACACACACACACACACACACACACACACACACACACACACACACACACACACACACGAAAATCACTCTAAAGTTCCTGATCGTTACTCATTTCAAGGTTCTTTACCATGGTGGTCGCTCTAATGGCTCATTTTCCAAATAAAATTTGCTTAAAACGAATTCCTAAAATATTAACAATCACTAAATAGTTCTTTGTATAATGGCTATTTGTATGTGTTTGTGTGTGTGTGTGTGTGTGTGTTTGTGTGTGTGTGTGTGTGTGTTTGTGTGTGTGTTTGTGTGTGTGTTTTTGTGTGTTTGTGTCTGTGTTGTGTGTGTGTGGTGTATGTTGTGTTTTGGTATGTGTGTGTGTGTGTGTGTGTGTGTGTGTGTGTGTGTGTGTGTGTGTGTGTGTGTGAAAGTATGAAACTAATGTTACGGGTAAAATTCCAAAAACACCTCTCCCAGGAGCCGTGCTATAAAAGTAATAATATTATAATTGCGTTTATAGAGGGCTCTCTCTCCAGAGGGCGTTTTGCCGTAATTTTGTCAGCCATTACAGTTTTATTGTTGATGTAATCGCTAGGGCGGCCATATGGTTCAAACAATTATATTTTTATTAGGACGCCATTAGGATAAACGTTAACATTTCGCAACAGTCACAAAGTAAATCGTTTATTTTTTCATCAGTTCTCGATTCTGTGCGCAATAATCACAGTTTTATACCGGCACTGGATTCATGGTTGAAAAATAAAACTCGAAATTTTTATTGAAAACTTCATTTAAACTCCGTAACAAACACAATTTATGAGTCAAATTAAAATAATATAATTGCATCACGAAGTTGTTTAACTGACTTTAAGGAGATAATTTCCCGAGAAGTATTAATAACTTAGTAACTTTTATCTTACACGATTTTTTTACATCTGATTTCACCATCATAATCAGTGTTCAAATCTGCATAAACTAGCATTATCAATTACAAAATTACATTTAAAGTACGAAAATGAACCCTGACCTCCGTTAAGTAATTTTTTTTTTTGTATTTTAATGGAACTTAATTATTTTTAATGCAAATTTCTGCCGATTTTAACGCTATTTGTAATGGTGAAATTATATTTTCAAACAGTTAATTTTCAAAATCTGAAATGGCCGCTTTTTTGAAAGTATTGAACGAATGTTTATAGATAACAATCTTGTCTAAACCAAAATCGATTTCTCTACCAACTTTGAGTTATATCGGACCAAAAACTTCTATATACGCGAGCGGGGTATTTTTCTGTCATAACAAAATTTAACGATCAAACAAAAAGGTACCTAGATGTCAAAATCGGCGCTTATTTTAAATTCTCGGATCTGGGTTTCACAATGATGGCCACTCTAATGGAAGTTCAAGAAAGGAACACTTGTTTAAACAGACGTTGCAATGTATCGTATACTAGCATTATCCGTCGCGGCTTCGCCCACGAAACTTAAACTTTTTCAGTAATATAATAATTTAGAAACATAAAAAAATATATTAATAAAAGCGTGATCATCTGAACTCGTGATTATTTTACAGTGAATATGAAAAAAATATTATAACCTGAATATGTTGTTTTATTGTCTTCAAACTATTCCATTCTAATTTAAGAAAATCTGATAAAAAATATTTTTCTCCAATGAAAACACTCTTTTTCTCCAATTATATCTCTTTTTCACATTTTTAAACTCTTAGGAAATGAATTCGGGAAAATGTTGATATATGCGTTCCATTATTTGTGTTTCATAGCAAATTTTTCTAGAATATACGATCCAAAACAAATATTTTTTCAATGCAAAATTGTATACCACTTTTTTGCATTGGGTAGTGATGGGGGGACTGTCAGTAGGGCCACATAACCTATAATTTTAATGACTTTTAATCAAATATAGAATTCGTTTTAAGTATGCAAAAAAGTGGCATTTCTAAAGGAATTGTTTATTCGTGATTAATAGGTTAGCTTCGTAAAATATACAAAATATTGTCTGATTTGTGATGTAGCGCATGCGTATTCAAGATACCGTTTTGCCTATGACAGTTAAAAGTATGCAAAAAAAAGTGGTATTTGTAAAGGAATTGTTTATTCATGATTAATAGGTTAGCTTCGTAAAATATACAAAATATTGTCTGATTTGTGATGTAGCGCATGCGTATTCAAGATACCGTTTTGCCTATGACAGTTAAAAGTATGCAAAAAAAAGTGGTATTTGTAAAGGAATTGTTTATTCATGATTAATAGGTTAGCTTCGTAAAATATACAAAATATTGTCTGATTTGTGATGTAGCGCATGCGTATCCAAGATAACGTTTTGCCTATGACAGTTAAAAGTATGCAAAAAAGTGGCATTTGTAAAGGAATTGTTTATTTGTGATTAATAGGTTAGCTTCGTAAAATATACAAAATATTGTCTGATTTGTGATGTAGCGCATGCGTATCCAAGATAACGTTTTGCCTATGACAGTTGAAATTATGCAAAAAAGTGGCATTTGTAAAGGAATTGTTTATACATGATTAATAGGTTAGCTTCGTAAAATATACAAAATATTGTCTGATTTGTGATGTAGCGCATGCGTATTCAAGATACCGTTTTGCCTCTGACAGTTGAAATTATGCAAAAAAGTGGCATTTGTAAAGGAATTGTTTATTCGTGATTAATAGGTTAGCTTCGTAAAATATACAAAATATTGTCTGATTCGTGATGTAGCGCATGCGTATCCAAGATAACGTTTTGCCTATGACAGTTGAAATTATGCAAAAAAGTGGCATTTGTAAAGGAATTGTTTATACATGATTAATAGGTTAGCTTCGTAAAATATACAAAATATTGTCTGATTTGTGATGTAGCGCATGCGTATTCAAGATACCGTTTTGCCTCTGACAGTTGAAATTATGCAAAAAAGTGGCATTTGTAAAGGAATTGTTTATTCGTGATTAATAGGTTAGCTTCGTAAAATATACAAAATGTCTGATTTGTGATGCCGCGCATGCGCATCCAAGATACCGTTTTGCCAATGACAGTTAAAAGTGCCTTTATGTTAAAATTTTCCACAAACAGAAAGTTGTAGCGCAAAATCGTTTTGCAATGTCAGAAGCCGGTTAAAAAATCTTTCTAAAGTGAAGTCACTTATGCCTGTACGAATAGTATATGCTGAGAAAAAGGAATGTTGACTTGAAAAATAATATATATGATGATTTTTGTGTTTAACGTGATAATCTAATAAAAAAAACTCAAGAAAACTGTATTCCATATACCGATCTGGAAGTAGTATTTTCTATAAAAATACTTTTTTATTAAATTTTAAAATTATAAGTTGTTTATTCTGCTAGATGTTAAGTTAATGTTATACAAAATTATATTGCATGTACATCTTTAATTACAGAAATGACATTTAATGGTAAATATTTTTGCAATACCACTTTCTGTAACGCGAGTTACTAAATTTAAAATAATTATTAAATTGTTAACAATCCAAATATTTTTTTACTCCATAGTACTTTGCTTGAAAATATTGGAGAATAATTATTATTGCCTTTTTGTAGATTTTGTTTAAAATTATAATAAAATAACTCAATTAATTAAAGTCAAAACGTGATGTGAGTTGCCATGGAACTGTCATGAAATTATATTAAACTAGAGACATATGATACCCTATATATATGTTAATAGTCGAAATTATGATTGTAACATATTTTATAAACAAACTCATTATATTTGATTTTGTTACAATTAAAAATTTCCCTAACAATTTTTTGTAATACTTTAAAAAAATCCAAAACCGAAAACATGTGAAATTCAAACACAAAAAAGTATGTAAATAAACAAATAAAATAAATTATATACTACATAAAAAACAGCTGTTATTAAAATTCTTACACTAAATACAAGTGATCATTATATTATTCCTTATGGAAACTATCACCTTTTACTCCTTCCTAAGGTTTTAATTAAGAAAAAATACAGTTAGCCTGAAATTCAAGACTCAGACCTTCAGAATTAACCTTCAATCATCTTTATACGACTTGACAGTCTCTCAAAATATTGTTTTCAAATTTTACTTTACGCAGTTAAGTTCTATGTGCGCATGCATAAACCACAAGTCTGAAGCCTACTTAGAAGCTATTACACCGCCCGTATCTGCTCAAGCCGCCTATTAGTGAATATTGTTCAAGTATGCTACACAATATACTTGTATAATTGGTACACTTGACTTAATCCCTTTCAACCAATTGCACTACAGTTAAATATAGCGTAATAAAGCGAGTCGACAAAGTTCTAAATTAAACAATATTTTATGGCATTTAATAAAGAGCTTAGATATTAAATCAAATTACACAGCCCATAATTCCATTTATTGTCTCTTAAAACAATTTAATTAATACAATTAAATTAATGATTGTGGAGTTACAAAACGATATTCATTAAATTAATTAACATTTCTAGAGAACTTTCTGGTAAAATAAACTATGTGAGCGACCATCGCGGGAACACCCACAACTTTTAAACCAAGAGCGAAGCGAGTTCTGTTTCTCTGTTTCGACCGTTCGGCTTTTGGTTTGTTTGTTTGTTTGTTACGCAGTTTGGGCCAAACGCACTGACATTTTGTTTTGCAATTTGGTGCGAATATACTTTGTACAAATCCCGGACGTCATATGTGTAAGAGTTTTTTTTCACTCTTCATTTTCAAAATAACAGCTTCTGATTTACGATGACGAATGTATCGAAATTTTGAAATTTGGTACGATGGTACTGTGTAAAAACCCTGATTTCCATTCGCTTCCGTTTCAAGATGGCGGCCTCTGATTTAACGAATAAGTGTAGTTGCTGGCTTTTTCCTGTAATATTGGTTGAACGGCAAGACCTATCATAATTTTAACCGCTTGGTGAAAGAACATAAAATTCCAAATAATATGTTCCTATTATTTTCCTAAATATTACCGTTACCGGTTAAATTGACGGAAAAGGTTACGGAGCGCGTCGTATGGCGATGGCCAGGCAATTAATTCAGAATATCCTGCGAGGTCCTGTTTTTTGATCTACTAGTATTTACATAAAAACAACTGACAATTTAGAAATATTTAGCGATGTACGATTACGAGATGTTTTGTCGATTGTTTCGATTGTAAAAACATCTCGATGCTTCTCGATTGTATTGGACTCATGTAACGGTTGTTTTTCTATCCGAGTTCGACAACTCGCGAGACCCCTTGTTGCATGTTTACTTGTTCAGTTCAAGTAGGCCTAAACCATCGACAAAACGAATCGTCAACTTGCAATCGGAAAACAAAACCCTTCATGTTAGGTCTGACCACTCTTATTAACTTTAAAAATGTATGTTCGTTGAATTAATAATGACTCATGGCTGTTTTTTTTGTATGTATAAACATATAGTTGTTTATTACACATTGCAATTAAAGTATAAAGTAAATAAATTGTTTCTTAATTTTAATCTGCATGATTGGTTATTAATATTATTAGTGCATATATATTATTCGTGTAGGCAAAAACTAAAAATTTCTTTTCAGTCCAGAAGAAAGAAGTAATGTCCTTGGATCAGACTGAAGTAATGCATGTAAAAAAAGTTTTTTGTGATTATTTTGTAAAATCTGAAGTATTGATTTTTGTTTTATATATTTGAGGTAATAATATAACACTGTTTTTATTAATATTAATAATTCGCACTTATAATCGACTAAAAAAACGGCTTGTTTTTGTCGATTTGTGATGTCGAGTCAATGAAAAGGAAAGCATTGCGTCAAAAACCAAGCCATCAATTAGGAACCATCGCGATGACAATCGTCACACATCTCGATTGTTCAACTCGACTGGGATTCGATGGTTAATTGTCTCAATTGTAAAAGTATTCCGCAATCGATCATCATTAGACATATTTGTCTAAAAATCAATGGTAGTCCGAGTTAAGTACCTCAAAGTAACCAAAACAAAATGGCCAGGCACGTGCTTTCTTAAAACACATTCTGAGGATCCGTAATGTCTTGTGCGTGTGGTTTTAGGTGAAATAAAAGCACTTACCTAAAAAGCAGTTCTAACACTTGTATTATAATGCTTGTAATGACTTCACGCGAACTGAACGATGTAAGTGCTCCATTTGAAACTTATTTCATGCGCGAAGTATAAATAACTTTTGAATCGTACTGTACTTGTTTCATTCATACTGTAAAAGGTAAATCTTTGCAAAAAAACTTCTAAAATTGTTCGTGATTTTTTTTCAAAATCGCTTTTGTCGAGTCCCATATTAAAAAACATCTAAAAATTCTTTAACCGCTTTTTTTGTTTCAAACCAATCTGTGTTTATAAAATTTTCGAAATTTTTCTGTCGTAACATGACGAAAATATATGAGAACTGGAAAATTGAACTTCTTGAGAGGTCCTGTGGCTCATAATTTTATGACGCCCTTCAAAAAATCGTCAAAGGTAATCAAGCGTACCGTTAACAAGGATATACTATAGGTTTACAGACGAATATACAGGTGGACCACGGGAAACAGACGTTTTTGAATCACGTTGTACTCGACGACTGGTGGGGTGCGGTGGACATCACTCAACTCCCCATTTCATCCATATAGTCGCCATTATGCCACTGTGGACGAAAGATCATCGCGTGTTTGCGTCCGATACTTTTGTAAAAGTGATGAATCCGTGGTTGAAACTCAACGATACTACGGACGTCACTTTCTTATCGGCCGCCTTAGTGAAATACCGAGTAGCATACCATTTTAAGGTGGGGTGAATGCATTTATATCTAAGGGATCTGTTATGAAAACAAAGCCACCTGGCCCCACTCACTGTGGATAGAGTGAGAGAGACAATTCAGCGCAGTCCCGGCCGTTCTGCCAGGCGTCACGCTGCGGAACTTGGACTGAGTAAGAGCACTGTAAAGCGTATCTTACACAAGGATTAGGGTTACACCCGTATAAAATTATAATTGTACAGAAGTTAGATCATCAAGAACACCTCACGTTTGCTGAGACAACGTTAAACATGTTTGACGATTATGAAAAACTGAATTTTGATGAGTAATGAAGCTGATTTCCATTTGAATGGGGTTGTTAGTAAGCAGAAATATTGTTATTGCGCTTTGGAAAATCCTCGTGTGCTACAGCAGAGACCATTGCACAGTCCAAAAGTGACCGTTTGGTGCGTTGTAGAAAAGTGTGGGATTTTTGGACCGTTTTTCTTTGAAGAGAATGAAATTACTGTGACTGTGATTTCTAAATGAAAAACTGACAGTTTTGATGACTGATGAAGCTGATTTCCATTTGAATGGGGTTGTTAGTAAGCAGAAATATTGTTATTGCGCTTTGGAAAATCCTCGTGTGCTACAGCAGAGACCATTGCACCAGTCCAAAAGTGACCGTTTGGTGCGCTGTAGGAAAGTGTGGGATTTTTGGACCGTTTTTCTTTGAAGAGAATGAAATTACTGTGACTGTGATTTCTAAATGAAAAACTGACAATTTTGATGACTGATGAAGCTGATTTCCATTTGAATGGGTTTGTTAATAAGCAGAAATATTGTTATTGCGCTTTGGAAAATCCTCGTGTGCTACAGCAGAGACCATTGCACCAGTCCAAAAGTGACCGTTTGGTGCGCTGTAGGAAAGTGTGGGATTTATGGACCGTTTTTCTTTGAAGAGAATGAAATTACTGTCACTGTGACTTCTAATCTATACGTGAATATGATAACAGACATTTTTGGGCCAGAACATAAAAGATGAGAAATCAACATGGATCACGTATGGTTCCAGCAAGACGGAGCTACTGCTCATACGGCTCGAGCGCGTTGTTCCCTGAACGAGTGATCTCAAGGTTTGTTGATGTTGCGTGGCCTCCGCGCTCACCCGACCTATCCAAGTGCGATTTTTTCCTGTGGGGTTACCTTAAGGCACATGTTTACAAAGAAAAACGATGTACTTTGGAAGAATTGAAGGATGTAATAAGAAACCAAACTGAATTAATCAACGAACAATTATTGGGCAGAGTGGAAGCAAATTTTCGAAAAAGACTGGACATGTGTGTTCGTCACAACGGCCGTAACTTGGGTGATGTAATTTTCAAAAATTGAAGTAATGTAATTTTTCTTTTAAAGGCATTATTTTTCCTTCACTTCTGCATAAATAAAAATTATCTGCGTTTAGAACTAACGGAGCAGTGATTTTTTTCAAAACCATCCGTTTCCCGTGGACCACCCTGTATAGTCTTCGGTTTCTCTCACGAAATCCCCTGTCTAATGTTGTCCATTTTTAAAACGCTGTAAACGTAGCCAAGTAAGAGGGCGCGTAAAGGCCGTGGGAATTTAAAAATAGCAACAAAATTCAGGTCATGTTGGCCGAAATGATGGAACTCCAATGAGGCGGAAAATTTCCCAAGAGGGAAAATGCCAAGCGGGAAACCCACAGTTGTGTTGAAGGGACTGAAATAACTGCACACTTAACGCTGAATTTTTTCTAAGTTTTGCTAAAACATAACTGTGCAATATTTGTAGTCTACTTTCGTTGTATTATTTGTGTTACGTTTATGACTGGGACTAAAATGAATCGTGAACATTTATTTTAAATAAATAAATAAAATTTATTTATTTTAAAATATTTATTTACTACATAAATACAATTTAATTTATGTAATAAAATTACATAAATATTTTTTTAAACTAGTGATACCCCGGCTTACGGTCGATTGGTCAACGGTCTAATTCATGGAATGAAAAATGACCCGCGTAACAGTTTAGGTTTCGGATAAAGGGCTGAATATAGTAGTGTTTTCATTTTGTTAAATTATTTCTAAGCAGATGTATAAATATACAGATAACATTTTGCTGTGCTACAGAAATAAACATTGTGAGTTAACACAAACAAGCCTTTGATTGATGGGTGTTTGGTTTTTGTTGGACAATAACGTACAGGATATTTCTTAGTTATCTGTTCTCAAAATGCCCACTTCTATTCCCTTTTCTGTCATCGTACCAAATTTTACTTAAGTGTGTCATCAACTCTTTTACTGTGTGTTTAATTTGTTAGGCCGTTAAAAATTTTTAACAGTTAAAATATTATCGTGTTACATAATTTTGGTTTTTAAATTTAACAAAACGTTAAGTGTCTTTGTGTGCGAGTTTCAGATTGTTTTTTTAAATCATATTTTCAAATTTTTGTTAATATTAAATTGGTCCTAAAAGAAGTGCTTGTGGTATTGGAAGTAAAAAACAAACATTAACTATTGAACTAAAAAAAGCTGTAGTATGAATTAAAAAAAAAATACAGTATTGATTTGTCCTGTGTGTATATATGCGACATAATTACATTTGTATGAATTTAGTTAAAAAAAAGTGTGTCTTCAGTTCTGTGAATTTTCTTCATTCTTGGCAAATTAATATTGAGTACTCAATTATTTTTTTTATGTAACAAATTAAAATGTTTTCCATAAGTAAGTCCCTATTGTAAACGCTGACTCGCATAGCAGTCTGCTCAGGTAACAGTCTTAATTTTGAAAAGAATTAAGACCGTTAACGGGGGTACCACTGTGTGTGTGTGTGTGTGTGTGTGTGTGTGTGTGTGTGTGTGCGCGCGCGCGCGCGCGCGTGCGTGCGTGCGTGCGTGCGCGCGTGCGTGCGCGTGCGCGTGCGTGTGTGCGCGTGCGCGTGCGTGTGCGCGTGCGCGTGCGTGCCTTTGACACCGGCATACTTACAAAAATCAACTTAGCAATAGCTTAAACGGGTTCTTTACCCATTGAATTTTTTTCAATGGTTTCAAAATGGCGCCTATTTCAAATTTATAAAAAAAATCATAACTTTTTTCTCTCAACTGTTTAAAATCTGATTTCACCACCCGTAAATAGTGTTAAAGCATTGCGAGTTTTCAAAATCCGTGTAAATTAAAAAATCGAATTTGTCAGCGGTCAGGGTTCAATGTAAATTAAACTTTAAAGGCTCTAATATATGCAGATTGTATTGCTAATTATGGTTACGGTATACAAATTTCAAATAATGCTCAAGAAACTTTTGAAAATTCGCTTCTATCACGTCAACGTTGCGTGTCGGGATTAATTTAAATTTCAGTAAAAGTGCATATTTCATTTGGTAACGGACTTGCATAATCTATTACTGAAATCAATTATTGACACAAACCGGAACAAAATGGCCGGCGAACGCTAGTGTTAGGTTAGATCGACCTAACAGTGGGGGCAGATTAGGGGGGACGGGGAATGGGTTATGTTTGAACAACCCTTGTTTAGTTATTTCACTGCTGTGTACGTCAATGAAAATGGTAATTAGTGAATTCAATTGGAACAGCCGTTGCGGTAAGACCCAGACACGAGGCCATAAATTGTGCACCGATCCTGACCACTATAACATGTTATGAAAGGTTGTTAAAATGCATATAATGTACAAATAAACAGCAACTCACTCACTCACTAACGACTGATCACTATATAATTAAAAATGAATATCTAGCTGAAATTTTGCAGAAATTTTACTTTTAAGCCTTACGAGAGCACTAAAAATAGGTATAAAGTTTTTTATAAATTTATACAGCTTTCGAAAAAATTTTAACCTCTCTGGTTCCGGTAAAGAAAGCCAAAAAAAAAAAAAGGATTTAGTAAACGTAAAACGGAATTTCCTAAAAGTTGATCTACTGTATTTTACAGGATGAGTCCAGACGTTAGTTAACTGCTTTGTAGACAAAAATATATAAATATCATTTTTTATAGAACTATAAAATTTTTATGACTTTTTATAATACATTATAAAATTCAATAACGCCATTTTCAAATATTTAATTTTTTCTAAGCACAGTCGTAGTTGTTTAAAATTTTAAGCAGCTGTTTTCCTTATGTTATAAAAACGTAAATTCTAATAACGAATCATTAATTTAGATACATACACGTAAATGAATATTTCATTACCCGACAGTCAGTCTGTTAAGTAGCCTTGATAATGCCGTAACGAGTGAAACCTTGGATGGCAAGACTCCAAGAAAAAAGGCGTGCGAATATATTAACGTGTTATTATTTCATTAGCCTATACACTATACAGTGGATTTCAACTAAATACCAACTGATTATATATATATATATATATATATATATATATATATATATATATATATATATATATATATATATATATATATATATATATATATATATATATATATATATATATATATATATATATACAATTCAAAATGTTTACCTAAAACGGTTTTGCAAATATGTTTCACCGTCCTAACTATCTAATCAGCATAAATTACATTTTAGATATTTCAAATTTATTTGAAAGTTTAAAAGCTTTGCGGAAGGTCTTATAGTAAAATCAGATTTTCGAAAAAGCGTAAGTTAAAAATGTTGAAAATTTTAGCCGCCATTTTGAAACGGATAACTGGATATTGCAGGCGTACAATTCGTGGATAGCTGCATATCACAATTTTTATACGGTATTATTATCATAACCACTGATAGGTCTGCTTAAGTCTGAATTTAAATTTTCAAATTTCATTGAAAATACGACGGTTATGCCTAAATCATATTTTCAAAACAGTTAAGATAAAAAATGTAATTTCTGTTATTGAACCAAAAATAAAAATCATCTATCATGTTTTCTTTTTCTTTTTATTTTAATTACGTTAATTTTTCGAAAATACGACAAATTAACAGAGTTAGTTTTTAACAACATAACCTAAAACTTATTACAGCCTATCAGTTGTCCAATGAAATAAGATGATCGTTACTAATTAATATAAAACAACTGATCTTTTATTCTAAATAGCGTAACTAATTTTTAACAACATAACCAAAAACGTATTATAGCCTATCAGCTGTTTAATGAAATCGGCTGATCATTACAAACTTATGTAAAACAACTGATCCTTTACTATAACTAATATAGCTAGTTTTAAAATCGTATTACAACTATCAGCTGATCGTTACGAATTAATATAAAACAACTGATCATTCACAATAACTACTAATATACATTTGTGTACTTGCATTACACGACGCGCAAAATTCAACATCACAACCAGCCCTAAAAAAACATGATATGTGTTAAAACGTTTAAGATATTGAATGCCCGCCATTTTCAACAAATTTTCCTGGATAACAAACTTGTCTAAGCAATTACCAAAACTGATTTTTGAGATAATTTAAATCAAATCGGACTAGAATAATAAAAACATATGTAATACTTTTTTAAAATTTCAACGAATCAAAATGTATTCTAGAGGTAGTATAAGTATACGTTCCCGTTTCATGTTTCACGCACAAAGTCGTCACGCTATATAATTAACTTTTAAATCGAAATTTGCTATTAGTCAAGTTATATTTTTAATTTCCGATCAGTATATTTTCTCAAGCTTATAATTTTAATTGAATTCTCTACGTTTTAAGCGGATAAATTAATAAAGCCAAAGAAATACTACTTCAAGAACAGCTGATGTTTCCAGACTTAATGATAACCTCAAACAACGCCAAGCCGTGGAAATCAATAAACAATTTGCCCAATGCCTCTGTTTTTGGCAGATATTAATGTTGGCCTAAGCAGAATGCCGGAGAACGGTTACGGAATTGAAAATTCCATTATTGATTACAGAGCATGCGCAATTCGATTTTCACTTGCTGCGCTCATCAAAGAGTGAGAAAGTATTGTCACCATGAAAACAAACATATGTATTAATGTTTCGCGTTTGACCGTAGTTATAAAGTCCAAGAAATTTTTAAACGAATCTGTTTTAAAAAATTGTGAAAATGAAGAGATTCGATTTTTTAATTTATATATCGTTTAATTTATATATATATATATATATATATATATATATATATATATATCCGTTTTGAATATTTACTTTCGTATCTGCCCGTCTATGTCCTAGGGTCTAATAAGATCTATTGTGCAACGGAAAAAGTTTTTAAGTATGATAAAGTTAGAGCTGAAGTAATTTTACATCAGCTGATTTCGCACCACAGCTGTTTCTTTTATAATACTATTTTCAAGTTATATTTACTGCCAAAGTTTTACGAAAATCATAAAATATTATTAATTGGATTTTAATTCTTTTATATATATGGATTATATTTATATTTATAAAGAACGTGTCCTAACTGACTCATAATCAACACACAGACAAAACTGTAATTTTTTAGAGACTTAAATTTTTGAGGATATATTCATTCTGAAACATTAAAGAGATTTTCTGAAAAAAATTCTTCAGGATACAAAAAGGAAAGCATTCACCCTTCAACTTCCCTTTTCCCTAATAAGATTTCTTACTTTTTATAACAGCTATTGAATAAAAAGAAATTTTTAATATTTAAGTTCTAATACTGAAATAACAGTTTAAACACAGTCTAACAACTGATAAACAACAGTTTAAATTTACAAAATATCTCGTGGACAGGGGCTATTTTGCCTTGTGTGTGTGTGTGTGTGTGTGTGTGTGTGTGTGTGTGTGTGTGTGTGTGTGTGTGTGTGTGTGTGTGTGTGTGTGTGTGTGTGTGTGTGTGTGTGTGTGTGTGTGTGTGTGTGTGTGTGTGTGTGAAGGTATAAAGGTGTGTGTGTGTGTGTGTGTGAAACTATATATATATATATATATATATATATATATATATATATATATATATATATATATATATATACAGTTCAAAACTATTCGGTAAACTCCCTGCAGCTGATTTTATACTACAAATATAAAAAAAAATTTAATAAGCGTTTGTCCGAAAACGCTTTATTTTTCTACCAGCATTCATTTTGTTTTTGTTTTTCAACAAAATATTGTATGTCTTTAGAACGATTCTATGAATAAAATTAAAACTTATGCTTCTATAACTAGTAGGGCTATAATTGGAATAAAATAACCATCTTTCTACATTGATTCGTTTTAGAATGTCGCAGGCGTTTAAACACTTAAATCCAAAATAAATCAAAACGGTAAATTTTAGTGACAAATATCAAGGTATCTTTATCGTAGATCTTTTAATTTCCAATCGCATAATGTACTTTTCAAAAATATGGAGCAATAAAATAGTAAGGCTGCCGAAATTAGTTCTTTAGGCACAAGAAAGCAACTGTAATAGTAATATAGTAATAATTTATTATTCCTATTGAAGAACTATTGGAAGGTTATTCCTGTTAAAAAAGATAATTCTACATAATTACTAACGAAACAGAGCAAAAAACTATAAACACACACACACACACACACACACACACACATACCTTCACACACACACACACACACACACACACACACACACACACACACACACACACACACACACACAAACCTTTATACCTTCACACACACACACACACACACACACACACACACACACACACACACACACACACACACACACACACACACACACACACACACCTTTATACCACACACACACACACACACACACACACACACACACACACACACACACACACACACACACACACACACAAACCTTTATACCTTCACACACACACACACACACACACACACACACACACACACACACACACACACACACACACACACACACACAAACCTTTATACCTTCACACACACACACACACACACAAACCTTTATACCTTCACACACACACACACACACACACACACACACACACACACACACACACACACACACACACACACACACACACACACACACACACACACAAACCTTTATACCTTCATACATACATTTTCTATTTATACATACGACTCGTATACAGCATAGGACTCTTAAACTACATAAACAAACATACTGCAGCTAGTAATACTTCGTATTGCCAACACTTCAATTATACCGACTTACGTATATATACACCACTCGGTTGTATATACATACACTCATTAACATATGTGTTGGCCTACAAAATACACAAACGCACACTCATATGCGTGTAAATACCCAGATTTACATGCTGGTAAAAGAAACACAGAAAAGAACCTACAACTTCTTTCTTTAACTTTAATACAAAGGCACTTGGTAGTTCTAAACAATGCCATCAGATAGTAGACTCGTATAATGTTTCATATTTGATGAAAACGTCCCCGTTATGCAGTTTTAGTGTGAAAATGACCGCACAATTACAAATTAATTTAACGAGACCATTTATGCAGCGAAACCTTACTAATTAAAGGAAATTTTTGCTGTGAAAAAATTAATAAATTACTTTGCAAGGTGCTGCGCCCTGGTGAAATGTTTCTTAACTATCTGTAATAAAACTACACTATATAGAGCATCACAAAATAACTAAATTTCTAACATCTCTAGATTTGTTCTGCTAATTATGATAATATTTTTTAATGATAATTAATTATCGCTAAATATGTTTACAGCTAATTAAAATTTTAATATTTTTTAATATTCTAAGAATTTAATGTTAAATAGTCATAATGAATAGTATTAATTAATAACAATATTAATACTGCAATACGAGAAATAACAAGAAGTTGGTGCTGCTATCTACTGGCATTTATTCAACATCAACAGTTCAAATTCGATGTAGTAGAATGTTTTTCATATATTATACAGTATTATTTTACAGGATAATAATTACCACAATAGTTGGTAATAAGAATTGCATATAGCATTTAAAATGTAGCTTTAATTTTTTTTTAATAAATATTTCGGGATTTATTTCATATAATTGTACTAGCTTATCATGTAAAAGTGATAACCATGGTACTAACCGGAAGTCAATCAAAAAATTATTTCAAAAAAAATTACAAAATTTCCTTACTCGCGATCACTGAACAATTTTGAGGAAATTTGCTTTAAAAATTCTGAAATCCCTTGACGCGAATTTCATACTGTTTTACATAATTTTTCTACGCGATGACATTTGCAGATTGTGCGAAAATCTGCGCATCCCATCCTGCAGGACCTCACTCAACCATCTCAAGGCCGCCAATTGCGTCAGTGGCGCGACCCGTTGATTGCAATCCGAACTGTTACATCATCAATCACACTGTTAGGGTTAACTGAGGTTAACTGGCGTAGGAATACTGGCTTATGAAGTAACTATGTTGTCTGTTTATTCACAACGTGTTGCAATTACAGTATTCCTTTTTGCAGGTTATGTTTTGTTTTTCGATACCAGAGGATTTGGTTTTACACTTTTCCGAAAAATATTAGTTTGTAAGCTGCATTCGGTGCGGTGGAAGATAACTCTTAAGGCGAAACGAGAGAAGGTCAAGCAATTAGAATGTGTACTCTGAGAAGTGGATTTCGTATCAGAGTTTTAGGGTAGGAAAAACCAAGGACTGTGCGCGTGATCGTCTGTCTGTCTGTAACGCTTTTCTTATTCGTAAAGGCTGTGACAGATCAATACAAAATTTAGCTATAATGGTCTTCGTAGCGGCCAGAAATGTTTAGGGGTTGGCGACAAAAATTGGTTTGGCGTAAAATCTTACTGGTAAATTTACTTAATATGGCGTATCATTCGAAACTAGAAGTGTTAATGATTCCGAACATATTTGTTAGTTTTTGAACATGAAAATTTTATATAAAACCATCGACTTCTCCAAAGGCTCAATTTTTTTTTGTAACCCTTCCACCCTCTAATTTTGAAAAGTTCGGTCAGAAAAATCTCAACAAATTTATAAACCTTGTTTTGATCAAAAAATGTTACTCATGATTTTTCGACATTTTACATATTTATTGAAGCGAAGCTTTTAATGTTTTCTTTGGTGAGAGCAGTGAATAGAAAAAAATTCTGCCGAACGGAAGAATGTAACGGAAATATAGAACGAACAAGCAAACGAATTTAGTTGCTCTATATCCATCTCTTTCTCCATCCTTTTCGATAACTGTACACTCGTATTATATGAGAACGTCGTGTTGCTTTGATTTCAATATTTTTCCTTAGTTGAAGAACACGTGCACGTTGCAACCATCTATAAAAGATTCGATATTTATATAATAATTGTAGTTAATGTTGATAGTTTTTAACAACATAACCTGACACTTTATAGCCTGTCAGCTGTTCAATGAAATCAGCTGATCTTTACGAATTAATATAAAACGGATGATCTTTTACTATAACTACAGTAAATAATATCTAAGCTATGTTCACGTATTTATTTATTTAAACAAAACAAGATATTAGTAAACATATCTTCAACTAATTATATATTCGGCAAAGATGTTATTATAAAAGCTTCGCTTCTGTCGGTAACTCCTCGAGTCCCACAAGTGTATTTTTTTACATTTATGTTCCTCAACAACAGCGTGTTTTAAAAAATTCACCTACAACTTTTGAAGACTTTTTACTCTGTTCGACCTGTTATTTTTATTCTCAGGTATCAGATACAATTAAAAAGGAGCATTTTGTTTGCTACCAGCTACGAAATTTCAAATTTGCTTCACTGACTTGAATTATAGTCGGTTAGGCCTATTCCTACTTTGAGAAATTATACGATTTTCCAAGGTTTTTCTCAATATCTCCCAAAACGAAATCAACAATTAAGTCTTGAACATTTTTTAATTCAAATTTGTAATGATTTAAAACTGTGTACAAAAAAATAAAGATATTGTTTCGTTATAAAATTTTATTAGTTTTTAAAAATTCGCTTCCATCACGTCAGCGAGATAGTTGCGTGCCACAATTATTGTAAAGTTTGCCTATTCGCGCGGAAAAGTCCCCTATTCGAGGTCGCCACGAAGTCAAAATAATGGTCGAGAATTTCGTTTGTTCCACGATTCTATTAACGAACTGATGCATTCAATGTCGGTTAATACTCTTATTGAATGAGCCGAGCTGAAGGACAATGTGGATTCGAAAACCCGACGGCTTAATGTGGTCGTTTAATAAGGACCTGAACAGAACGTAATTAGGATATACAGGATGTCCTACAAAACATGAACCGTAGAGAGATATTACAAAATTTTATTATTTCAGTAATATTTCACGAAATAAATTTCTGTTAATTCAATCTTTAATTGCGAGACAAGACAATCGCAGTACAAAAAACAAAGATGTTTTCTATTTTAAATCAAAATAATCTCGGCGCGAAACTGTCTCACTGACGTGATGGAAGCGAATTTACATAAATATTTTTTTTACCTTAAAATTTTTGTTTAATTATGATTTCAAATTTGTTATCGGAATTAACAACTGCATACGTTATCGTTATAAACTTTTAAAATGTAAAAATGAACCATGGCCGTCGTCAAATTAAAATTCTTAATTTTAACCGATTTTTAAAATTTTAAACGCTAATTTATGCAGCTTTTAAGGTAAGTTACGAAATTGAAATCATGTTTTAAGGCAAACAAGTTATGAATTTTTAAAGATTTGAAATTGCCACCATTTTGAAGCAGTTCAACGAATTTTGTTGGTTAACGAACTTGTCCAAACTATTACCAAATTCAGTTTTCGTGCCAAGTTTGAATAAAATCGGACTAAAATTCTAAAATTGCTAACGTGAGCATGCTAACACACGCGCGCGCGCGTGCACACACACACACTAGCTTATTTTTCAATTTAAACTACTAATAAAATTAAGTTTTCCGTTTTTGTCTGAAAATTTAAAAGGGAATGGAGTTATTGGCAAAATATATTTGCTTTTACCCTATTTTTAAGTGTTTCACACAACTACAAAGAAACGTTTCCAGTATTTGATATTTTTAAACTTTTAGTCTCTTGCTACATTTTTTGGTAAAATTAATGGTTTTCCAGATAACCGACGTAAAAAATTTAAACGGCCCTAATTTTTAAAATAATACAAGTACATATTTTACTTTTGCACATTTTTAAAACATTACGTAAAAAAATGCGTACGTTCTGAACTCAATACCTTATTTACTTTGAAAAATATAATATTTTATGTAAAAATACAAAACGGCGGATTTTTTTAAAACAAAACGTTTTAGAACAAATATTTATAGTAATTTTTTATTTGTTTTTGTATAAGAAATCCACACAATTATGTATATATAAAACGACATCACAAAACGTAAAGGTCAGGATCGAAGCTAATTTGAAGGTCTAGGCAAGGACAGATTAAAGACGGGTGGGTGAAGGGACGATCCCGAGTCAAAAGACATAAAATAAAAAATGTAAAAGATCCTATTTTATGTCCATAAAATGCAAGTATATGCGTAGGTTAAGGAAAAGGGCCAAGGAGGCAGCTAAGGCCAATGAAACCCGTCACATTATCCAGATTTTATGTACATAGAATTTGTTCGTATGTACGTTTGTGCGCTTTGTAGCGCACAGCCGCCTCGGTGGTCCAGTGGATAGCGTACTAGGCTTTCACCCCGAGGACACGGGTTCGATTCCCGGCGAGGGCTTGGCATTTTCATACGCTATAAATCATTCCATCGTCTGCATTAGCCCAAGTGTGCACAATAGTCGGACGTTAAACACCAAAACAAAACAAAAAAACGCTTTGTAGCGCTTATACTGAGGGGAAGAACGGGGTTAATGATTCTCTCTTCTCTTCCTGCGTTAACTGCAACAGAAGAAAGATCTTTACCGACTCTAAACTTAAAAAAACTGATGAGGACGAGGGATCAGCGTTAAAGATAAAAGTAAAGTAAAAGGAGTAACTGCGGCTAAACATAAAAAATTACGGACAGGAATATTGAGAAGAGGGGAAAGAAGAAAAAGCGTGTTTGCTGTAGTACAACTTCTGTTTCAAAATGAGTGACACTGTAAATAATAATAAGAACTGTAAAGTGGGAATCTATACAAATTGAATGATTTTTGTTGTCTGAAATAAAGTAAATTTTTACACTTATTTTGTATCCGTTTTAAATCTCAAAGCAGCTTAAGAGTGCTAGTTTTTGGAGGTATATTCAAAAATTTTAATCCCCAAGGGAGGCCTTCTTGTAAGTTGTATCATCCAAACAACCGCACCCCTCCACAAAATCACATTAATCCGTCAGTAGGTCTAGGTCTGTCAGAATGATGGCCACGCTGATTAATTATTACAACAATTAATAATTAATAATAATAATAAATAGTTGCTTGTAATCTTGAAGGTCCAGTGTTTCAACTGGGATTTTTAGAACCAGGGATTGTTAGTTCCTGGAGCGTTACGTACAGCCACATCCTCTGGATGAACAGAATGAAGAGGGCTCTTGGTATAACGCGTAATAAGAGATGTATGTCGACGCACACAAAATTCAGATACTACAACACAGTCATAAAACCGGAGGTATTATATGCAAGCGAGACGCTATCACTCCACACAAAAGCTACCATGGAGGGTATTTTGAAGGAAGAACGCAAAATCTTGAGGAAGATCCTTGGCCCGAGATTAACAGAAGATGGATACAGGTTGCACTCCCGGAAGACCACAGAAAAGATATCGAACCTGGCAGCAGATATCAGAAGAAGGAGGCTTCGGTTCTATGGACACATCAGTAGACTCCCAACAACGAGACTTGCCAAGAGAATCCTTAAGTATATACAAGGAGTTAAATCAACAACGTCGTGGATCGCACAAGTCAGAATAGACCTACATGACGCAGGAATAGACTCAACAGATGTTGAAGATAGATACGCATACAGGAGAAAGATGCTCGGTTGGAAGGTCCCAGAGAATGAAATCCCAAAGAGAGCAGGGGTAAAATGGACGGAGGAGCGGAAGAGGATCCATGGGGACAGGATGAGGGAGGTGTGGAGGATTAGAAGGAGCAAGACATGAGTCGGAGTGCTTTGCGTGAGCCAACAGGGTCTATACGCAGATAATAATAATAATAATAATAATTAATAATTAATTATTACAACGACATATACGATTACTCTAGAATAAATGTACTAAGAATGAGAGATGCTTGGACATTTAAATGTAGATTAATTATGGAAGAAATACTGAGCTGACAACTGCAGTCAGCTGTTACGTTTCTGAACTGCGCACCTTAAAGTTACTGTTCAACTTTACTGGCGTTCCTTTACCCTTACCCTCTTAACACTCATTCCTCGTCCTCATTACTCTAACTGGCACAAAGTATTGATGTTAAGCAAAAAGTAATAATAGCGGTAAAGCTTCATCAATATGTCCTGCCTTTGGCAAATACGTTGCGTTTCTTAGTTTCTGCTCACAGGACAAGAACATCCAAAAATTATTTTTTTCCTGTGCGACTTACAACGGACCTGTCACGATATCTGTCTTCAGTTCTCACGTATTTGGGGTTCCCAAAGCGTTATGTAACAAAGTGATGTAAATGTCCACGTGAGCAGGTCTATTACAGAACAGGTGGATGGCCCGGCTCGGCCGGCTCTGTCATTATCTAACCACAGTGAGCCGCTGCGGGCTGTGCACAAACTTTCTTACGCGCAACCTGTATTAGGTTCAAAAGAGCAAGAGCTGTTCTTAAGATCCGAAACTAAAACCGAAAGTAAAATCGGAACTGAAAAACAAAAAGGCTTAATTTCTCAAAATCATTTCAATGAACTCTGATGATAAATTAGTTTAGACTGAAACGTTTATGAAAAAGTTTTTTCTGCAACTAGAAATGAGAACCCACATTTCAGAGACCCAGCTGACTGACCGGTGCTTTACACATCGACTGCCGAGTCCCATGATAACTCCCCGAGTCCCCGAGTTCTTGTGTTCATAATCTAACAATTTAAAAAAAGGAAAAGGCAAAAAGTAATCACAACATCTTAAAATAAATCAAAACAGTTTTGCACATTAAATAAAATAAATTACAACTGGTCACTTAAAACTAAAAATATTCAGTTTAATAAAGCAAAACTTGGGCAATGCGTGACTGACCGATTGACTACTTCTTTTGGCATGCCTGACTATAGGCTATACTTTTCACTATTATGATTTAATTATTTTTATAAAAATTTAGATGCATGCAGGAAAGGACAACCTTGAAAATTATTTTCGTATTAAATTTCGCGTGTGTGTAGGTGCATAACTTAAAAATTAACTGAAACTGTCACAGACTATGAATTTGAGTATCTTAGGCTATATAAGGGATTTTAATAATTAATCAGTTTATAACCCTACTTTTCACGGTTTTACATGACATTTATACTGTTTAAGTATAATAGTATATATAAGATTTGTGATTCTGGCATTAAAAAAATGGATTCTGGATTTTAAAAAATGTATAAGTCATATACATTGAACAATTTAGAAAGTACACATTTTTAAAATTAACAAGAACAACAAACATAACCTCAATTGAAATGATATTGAAGCTATTGTGCGAAATCAGCTGTTTAGAAGTAGTCACTTCCAGTCTAGATATATACAAGAACAATATATACTGTGAGGTACACATTACCGATTCAAGCGAGATGCGAAAGCAAATGTTTATACCCATGTTTTGTCAACCGCGACCATACAAGTTTTCACTTTAAAAATACATTTTATTAATCTCTAAACAAAACAAAAAAAATAATAATGTGTTGTAATAATGTCTGTAATAATAATGTTTGGAATAATGTTCACTAGAGTGCGCGTATGGATGCGTTTGAGCGTTCCGTGATGGCAAACTGCATTTTTTCCTCGTGCAAAACACACGCTCATAGCCTGCGTAGTCAAAAAATTAATACGGTAAGCTTCATCATAAACGTCCCGCAACGTACACACCCCGAACAGAGATTAGTCCGTATCGTTAATATAATATTGTTTTAGCGACCTTGAAGACTGAACTCGGTCTTTAATCAACTGTTGTAACGAGTTTCAAAAAAGCAGATATTGTAAAATATTTGAAAAACGTGACAGTTTTGTACTTAGGTATAAATTCTGAATTTTGTACCCCTTTTTTATACTTATATCTGAAACAAAAACAAACTTATTTTCAAAGTCGACATTCAAGTTTGAAGAACAGCGTGTAACTTCGTGTAAAGATGATGAGACCGAAAGTAACCTGATTTTAAAAGATTTAATTACTTGTAATATAAGAGATGACATGATCTACAATGAACTTACAGAATGCATTACAGTGAATTATGACATATAGAACGCAATAATTTTGTGCGCGTTGTGGTTTAATAGCAAGTCCAACAGTCGTGTCATTAATTACACTGTCACAGTATGTAAAGTGAGGCATAATCAAGGATTTGACAAGCAGCACTCTAATATGAAGGAGATAAAAAGGAGGGAGCGGATATCCGTGTATTCTTTCCTCATATAAATCACTTATCACTCTTCTTCTTCACCCACCACTTCTTTTTTTCACGTACTCTTTCACTATAATCTGACCGAACGGTGAAGTCCAATATTATTTGTGTCTAGCTGTAGAAATGTACTAATAAAAGTTTAGGATTGAACAGAGGTGGCTTAAAATTTTATCGTTACTAATACTTAAGTCAAAAGTGTTAGTAACTTGCAAATTAGTGAATTTTGTACTTTGCAAGCACACACGCGCCCGTGCACTTGCGCGCGCGCACACATACACATACACGCGCGCGCGCACACACACACACACTCACACTCACACATTCTCTCTCTCTCTCTCTCTCACACACACACACACACACACACACACACACACTCTCTCTCTCTCTCTCACACACACACACACACATACACAGACACATACACACACACACACACACACACACACACACACACACACACACACACACTCTCTCTCTCTCTCACACACACACACACACACACACACACACACACACACACACACACACACACACACACACACACACACACACACACACACACACACACACACACACATACATACACTCACACACACACATGTGCACACACGCACGCACACAGACACACACGCGCGCGCGCACACACTCACACACAAATGCACGCGCGCGCACACACTCACAAACAAACAAACAAACGCACGCACACACACACACACACACACACACACACACACACACACACACACACACACACACACACTGGGTGAACGAACTGTCCTGGATATACGCCGCTTGAGGATAAGACAAATTGGAACAAGGACGGCAGCTTTATTACGTAATAGACCCAACATCAGCTGATCAGTGAGATACCCCTCTTTAATGTGAACACACGTGGTCACTGGCTAACTCACAGGTTCGATTGTTAAGTCTTTTACGCATCTTGAACTCGCCTTAGCGAATTAAACAATTTTTTTTAGGAAAAACGAGTTTTAAAAAAATATATTAGACTGTCCGACTTCAAAAAGCTAAGTGATGGTGCAAGGGGGCGAACCATCCCGATTCCCTCCGAACTGTCTACGGACAACAGATATGGCGAATATATCATTTATCCAAGATTTAGAGTAAAGGTAACGGGAAATAAATAATCTTGTCACACAGCTGTTTGGCTGACCTAATGGAAGGAAATTCCTAAAATGTAACAAAATTACAATCATTATTAACATGCATCATGTTTTAGGGCTGATTGTGATGTTGGATTTTGCGCGTCGCGTGATGCGAGAAACACGTTTATACTGATATATATATATATATATATATATATATATATATATATATATAATAGTATATTTTGCGCGTTGCAAGTCTTATTTTAAATTAATTATAATTAAAAATATCCTGTGTTTCCGCCTGGGATCGAACCGTGAGGGAAGGGTTGAGCGTGTGAGGCGCACGTCATAACCACTACACTACTGAAACTACGAGGAATTTTGACCTATGTAAATATATGAAATGAATCGATAATTTAATTTTGGTAGTTGTACACCAAATTTGATAAAATATCAGGTTCTTTGTATTAATGCGTAAAGATCAGCTGATTTCATTGAACAGCTTATATGTTAAAATAAGTTTTAAGTTATGTTTTTAAGAACTAGCTATGTTAATTTATCGTTTATATTAATTCGTAACGATCAGCTGATTTCACTGAACAGCTGATAGACTATAGTAGGTTTCAGGTTAGGTTGTTAAAAACCAGCTGTTTTAACACGTCGTGTTTTCTAACAAATTATCGTAATTAAAATAAATAGAAAGAGAAAACATGATACAAGATTTTTATTTTTGGTTTAATAACAATTTTTTGTATCTTGTAATTCAACAATTTAATCAGAAGGTAAGATTATTGTATCGTCGAAAACGGTCAGTTCGTTTAATTTCCACTGTTAATGTTGTTTTTCTCGGAACTGCGAAACATTCCAGTAACGAAGCTGAACTTGTCTGACGATGAAGACTGTGTACTATGTAATGGTCTGTTCTAGTCAACACTGAGATACATATAATGTAATACTAAGCACAGATGTTACGCGTCACAGATACCTTACATGTTCGAAGCTTTATCTGTGACAACGTATTGCACGAGATTATACAGTCAAGTGCAAAGCAACAAGTGTTGTTTATCCGAAGCTGAAAACATTTGTAACTCATAAAAATAACCAAAAACGTTCCATACTGTTGCCAATAATAACAAAATAAATCAGTGATTTAAAGTAATAACTTTATGGCTGTTTAATATTGTACTTTTTCTACTTTCACCATTTCTCACAGCTCCAAAATTCTAACAATGTTATCTACAATAACGTTTTTTAAAACTCTAAACCCAAAAATGTGTTTGTAAAATAATCTACATTGACTAGAGTAGAAACAGAAACAAAACGTTATAGATGCAAAAGAAATGTTTTTTAAAGGGCATTACAAAAATTATAGGATTTGTCCAAATAAAAAAAAGTTTTAACGACTGTATTAGTTGATTTTCTTTGATAACTAGCATTTAGTTAGTCAAGTAAGATATAACTTAAGGCAGCATGAGTCTACTGAGCTTGAAAAACCTGAATAAAGTTAAAAGCAAATTAATTCTAATAAAATTATTTCGAGTTAATGAAAGTTTGGTTTATTTAAATACAATTGTAGTTTATTTAACGGTAATATTTATCTAATTCAAAACATTGAGTCTAATAAATAAACTTAAGTCCAGTTAAAGATATCTTGAAGGAACTTTAATTAGTTAGAGAAAACTTGATTCTAATTGAATGCAAATTAAAGGCAACTTGCGTTTAGTTCAAGACAATTTGTGGAATCTAGTTAAAGACAATTTCAATCTATTTAATGTTACTTGAGCCCAATTTAAAGCAACTTGAGTCTGGTACAGAGCGATTTTTGAATTTTTATTTGAGTCTTAATGGAAGGCAACTTCAATCTACTTAGTGTTATTGAGCCTAATTTAAGGCACTATTTAAGACTAGTCTAGTTCAAGACAATTTTTTTAATCTAGTTAAAGGTAATTTGAGTCTTAGTTCCAGAAAACGTGAGTCTAGCCTAATTTAAACCAACCGGAGTTTCATTCGAAAGAACTTTTAAACATAGATAAAGGCAATTTGAATCTTGGTTCGAGACATTTAAATAGTTCTTGAATCTAAAAAAGTTATTTAGAATTTATTTAAAAGCAAGTATAATCTAGTTAAATGAAACTTCAATCAAGTTCAAAACAACTTGTAAAGTCTAGTTAAAGGCAACTTCAATTCTAGTTCAAGACAACTTGAGTTTAGCTATAGGAAATTTGCATTTTTATTCCAAAAAATACAAGTTCTAGTTCCAGCCTAGTTCAAGACAATTAGACAAGTGATTAATTTAAGGCAATTTAACTTTAGTAAAAGGTAACAAGTATATAGTTGAAAGCAATTTTAAGACATTTTAAGACAGTTTGAATCAACATAAGGCAAAATAAAATCATGTTAGAAGCGTTAGATTGAGAAACGCTAAATCCAGTAGTAGGGTTACTATAAATAATTAGAAAATGTATAAATTGATTTAGCATATTTGTGACAGAGTTTTAAAAATTCTACAAGTTTAAAAAAGTTATATTATTTTAAGGGGAGTCCGTAAGTCCTTACGTTTATCTCCACACAAGTCTATTCTACCGCAGCCATAAGCACAGCAATTATTGCACGGTTTACTGCTACATTTACTGTAACCACAGATGCGAACGGACGGCCAAACGAGTGCGATATCACTGAAGCAATCAAAGAGTAAAACCAGGAGCTTCACTTACAGAATATAAGTTAAATCGTTAAGGAAACTTTGGTAGTGAAACGATGTTTTTCTTATTAATTGTTTAAAATGGTGATATTAACTGAAAAATCTAAAATAGCTGTTTAAAAACAAAACATTTTAAAAAAATACGGGTACGTTTACGAAGTCCGTCCTACGTGTCTATTAGGCATCACATCTGCTCTCGGGGAACTTTTTTTTGTTATTTTAAGGCGAAAAGCGCATTGAGGCTATTATCGCCTCCCTAAATGTAAGGGTGAGTGTAAAGTGTTAAATTCGTAACTGTAGTGTTGTAAGTATAAGTGTGTGTTAAACTCGGGTACCGCGAGGGACGTCTAAATCCTCTCAATAGGTGCAGCTAGTCTGCACCCCCTGCACCCTCTCGGGGAACTAGAAACTAGAGCAAGCCAAGAGGGTTAAGAGGCCAGACAAACATTTACATTCTTCGGCGCCGGGGTCAGTTTCGTGGCACATTACGTATGCTTAAACAGTAGCCTATTACTTGTGCGCGTGCGTGCGTGTGTGTGTGTGTGTCTGTCTGTCTGTGTGTGTGTGTGTTTGTCTGTGTGTGTGTGTGCGTGTGTGTGTGTGTGTGTGTGTGTGTGTCTGTCTGTGTGTCTGTGTTTGTCTGTGTGTGTGTGTTTGTGTGTGTGTGTGTGTGTGTGTGTGTGTGTGTGCGTGCGCGTGCGTGTGTGCGTGCGTGTGTGTGCGTGTGCGTGCTTGTGCGTGCGTGTGTGGGGTGGCTTAATTGAAGATTCCGGATCGATGAGTACTTACCAAGATATCCGCTTCACCATCACAATTTCCAATTCAAATTTATTAAGGAAGCTCTTTCTAACTTTAATAAATAAAATCTTCGAAGTTCCGAAATTTTTCAACTAGGCCGCTAAAGGTGAGTTGCCAAACGGCGCCAGTTATTTTTCATGGACCAATTGACACTGATATTTACAAATACCACCAGATCGCTGTCCTCGTTCTGATTCCAAGCGGGCCTATTCACTTTGGTAACATTTTACTTTATAACTGAGATAACACTTGGACTAAGTGATATGAACTGCAAAACTCGACCCAGGCCTTGGCCGGTGCCAGTGAAATATATATAATCCTTCCCCATTGTCCTTCTTGTCTACAGTGATTTCAATCTTACTTCAATTTAATGCTCTAACAATGCTTTAAATCATTTCAAACTGAGTCGTACAATAAATCAGTCAAGAATTTGCATTTTTACTAAACGAAAGGCTTTGTGTGATTAACGCTTTGGTAATTGAATAAAAAAGTGAAAATAAGTATATTAGTTCTTGGAGATAATAGATACTGTATTTTTAACGTCTATACTTTATGCCAGTTAGACTAATGAGGACGAAGTCGGAGTTAATGACAAAAAAAGTTACGGCAGTAACTCCAGTCTCGAACCTATGACCTTAAGGTGCGCAACATTGACAAGAATGTTTGGGATCGGAGTGTAAATACAAAACAACTTTTTTTGTGTCTATATATATATATATATATATATATATATATATATATATTAGCTTAACAATTAGATGTCAAATTTATTGAGTTCTTTTTGGCTAATATTTTGAAAAAAAGGGTTTTTTCAATTTACAATACAATATGAAAATAAGAGTTTTAATTAAAAAATTTTTCAGGGTAGCTTTTTTGAAATAAAGATTTTTGAATACTTTTTTCTTTTATTGCGTACCTTTATATCCAAAACATGTTCAGCCGCGGAAAATAAGTTTTTTAAAGATTACTTACGATTTTAAAATGTGTTTACGGAACTATATTGTGACGTCATTGCTGTTAAAACTGCACGAAACATACTATATTTCCTACACCGACTTACTGCTCATGCGCATTATCACATTCTAATAGGCATTCTTAATAAGTATTACGTCGTTCGTTCTCAAAGCGAAAACGTTGTTAAAATGGCGTCTGTTTAATAGGTTTTTACTTTATAATGGTTAGACTAACAAGGACGAGGGATTAGTGTTAACGGGTAGGGAAAAGCAACGGGAGCAACTGCGGCTCGAACCAAGAACCTTTAGGTGTGCAGTTGAGTGATGCAGTAGACTGACCGATGCTTTAGCCATTTCGACCAACGAGCCCCTGATTTTTCATCCAATAACCTACAACCGTGTCAATTAGGTTCTTCACCCAACAATCGCATCAGTTAGGTCCTTGAGTAACTTTTAACGATCAAAAGCACGTTACCTATTTCCGCGCCGTAGTAATTTTGAGGTTATGCGGGTCACTTTTATTTTCGATTTTTGTCGTACTTTCCGTTATTTCTGTGCGTTTTATATTTTTGATTATTGCTTTTTATCACATAATAAATCGTTTTAGTCTTAAGAAATACCAAAAGTCGAATACTGCCTGCACTGTATCTAACTTTTGCAGAAATAGTTTCAGCCAGAGCACGGAGAAAGCAAAGTACTCAGGCATCGTGGCTTCCTCACAGATCCGTCCAACTGCCGGTACTATATTCGGCACTAACTTTCTCACTTGTTACCGCATACTATGGCGCGCAATAATTAAATAAAGTTGAGTTACGTCACCGTGTTAAAGTCCTTGTTTGACCCCGGCGCTGTGCGTTCCCGGACCTAACCTCAAATTACGTAATCTGGGTCGCGGATTTGCTAAAACACATGTTTAGTCGGCTGCAAACGCTACGGGCGCTGGTTTAGCGGTGTGCATGCAGTATTGTGATGCGATCAAAGTGGGTCGGATCCGGGTAAGTAAAGCGCTAACTGTAATGAGGCAAGGACGAAACGCTAAAACCGCAGCTGTCTCGCTGATACGGTGGAAACCAGTTTATAAAAAGTAACAATATTGAATTTTACACTTTTTTTGACTTTCCCATTGTAACCAGTTTTTTTTTAATTCAAAGCGAAAAGCACATTGAGGCTATTATCGCCTCCCTAAATGTAAGCGTGAGTGTAAAGTGTTAAAGTCGTAAGTGTAGTGTTGTAAGTGTGTGTATTAGACTCGGGTACCGTGAGGGACGTCTAAATCCTCTCAATAGGTGCAGCTAGTCTGCACCCCCCCCTACGGAGCGTAACCAGTGTTAAACTTTGCACAAATTGGCCTTCTAAATTTTCAAATCTTAATGAAAATACGAAAGTTGAGCCTGAAAGCCGTCAAGGTAAAAATTAAAATTTTATTTGTTAGATTTCGTAATTCTCAATGTAATCATCTTTATCCCACAAGGAATGTCTAATTTTGTATAGTACATATCTCTGCTTTATCTAGCTTCAAACACTTTATATTTGTTTACGCATTTGAGAAACATTTTCTTTTTCAAACCTTATTAATGTACTCCTATTTTTCTGAACGTTTTTTTCCAAATTTTAAACTATTTTTTCTACCTTTTTCTCTTTTAATCTTTTTTTATAGTTTTATTCAAAGTTTCCGTTGTCAAATGTGATCTTGCTCATCTTTACGTATCATTGTCTACATCTTTCTGACGAGTAGATTATAAGTTTTGAAAATGGAAGTATTCCGAAATGCGTAAATAATATAAAGTGTTTCAAACTAGGTAAGGCAGAAATGTGTAATCTGAAAAGTTAGTATTATGCTTTTTAACACCGATTTCACACACACACACACACACACACACACACACACACACAAATATATATATATATATGCTTTTTTTTTAACGTCCGTCTATTGTGCACACTTGGGCTAATGCAGACGATGGTATATGATTTATAGCGTATGAAAATGCCAAGCCCTCGTCGGGAATCGAACCCGGGTCCTCGGGGTGAACGCCTAGTACGCTATCCATTAGGCCACTAGTATATATATATATATATATATATATATATATATATATATATATATATATATATTAAATCACTAACAAACGAAGTCCTTAGATTATTATCGTATTATTTATTATTAATCATAAACAATTGTAATAATGTTAACTTTATTTGAAATTGTATTATCGAAAAAAACCGCTGTGGTGACAAATCAGCTGTTTAGGTGTAAAAATTACCTCCACCACCAGCAACACAATGTGTATTGCTGTTTCATATACATCGAGAGCGGTGAATATTTTACGATCCTGGGTCTGGGAGTTACCACGTTGGCCGTTCCATTTTAAAATTAATTTAAATTCGCTGATAAACAAAAACAATTGACAAACTTTAAAGAACATGGCAATCTAAAATGAGTACAACAGTTCAGTGTCTTTCATCTTCTTGATTTAGCATGAGGTGGGGGTTGTAATTTCTGAAACAATGTTGATTTAGTTGGCATTGGAACTTCGTTTCGCTCAACTTTAAGTCTCTGTCACTATTATTCAACTTTATAATTCATAACGTTTGATGTTAGCAGCGATGTGAAAGTAAGTATAAACCGGTTTACAGGTTTGCGGATCAGTAATCGATTACCGCGGAGGTCGATAGATGGAGTTATCGATAAATAAATCTGTCTAAACGCTACAAGAATCTTCTGCATAGTTTTTAAAATCACTGGGAACAAACTGATCGGTTGGACGTATTACGGTTTCTATAAGTTTAATGTAATCATTATTATCGAATATCCATTGAAAATTAGCCATTTAGAGGCCATCATGGTAAGACCTAGAACCTTGAAATTATCGCCGATCCTGACCTCTAGATCACTTTTTGAGGGGTCCTTAAAATTGACTTATTTACGTGTGTTTATGTGTGTGTGTGTGTGTGTGTGTGTGTGCGCGCGCGCGCACGTGTGTGTGTGTGTGTTACACTTTAACTTTGAACGTTTGAAACGATTTAAAACTAAACTGCTACTTACTAAAACAAATTCTGTGGTTGTAAGACTTTTCCAGTAACACACAGGTTGTGTACCAAAAGTCACGTATTTAAAAGGCCATGACAAAAACTCTTTCAACACAGTCTTAAAAGCCATAGATACAAACCTTTCATAAATAAATATTTTAATTAATCTCAAAGTCTTCGACGAAGGGACAAAATACTTCAGTGTGATGATCGCAGGTATTGTGACACTAAAGCAACCCACACTACTGCTGTGTCCGGGTTGCGGCTTTTGAAAACTGATCCAGGTACACCACGGAATTTAGGACCATCTTCTTAGAATTCGCGGCTCTTGAAGATTGATCTGATAAACAAAGGAACATGACCGGCCATCTTTATAAGTTCTTGGCTTTTGAGGACATGTATACAATGGAACCTGACCGGCCATCTTTATAAGTTCGTGGCTTTTGAGGACATGTATACAATGGAACCTGACCGGCCATCTTTATAAGTTCGTGGCTTTTGAGGACATGTATACAATGGAACCTGACCGGCCATCTTTATAAGTTCGTGGCTTTTGAGGACAAGTATACAATGGAACCTGACCGGCCATCTTTATAAGTTCGTGGCTTTTGAGGGCATGTATACAGTTGAACCTGAGCGGCCGTCTTGTTAGAATTCATAGTTTTTGAGGACTGATTTCTGATACACGAATGAACCTGACCGTGTGGTCTTCTTGTGGCTTATAGCTCTCGTGGGTTTAGAAATTCCCTCACCCCATGGGCGGGAAAAGGTGGCATGCTTATTGACCGACATTAAGATCGAATTCATAAATTTTATTGTCGCAGAAATGAATAGAGACCCTCCTCCGAATACTATTTTAGGCCAAGTTAAGCCATTTTTAATGAAAAATAAAATGTTGAAAATTCAAAATTTAATCAGGATAACTGATGAGAGGTCCCGTTGACATGATTATCCGTAATAGTGTAATGTAGAACGCAGTAAAGTGTTACAAATTCAAATAAAAATATAATTTCTGTTTAAAACTTAAAGAGTTGTATATCATTTTTTTCTTAAAGAACTATAGAATTCAGTGATGGTTCCAGTGAAAATTCAAAAAAAAATTTAAAGGTAGTTATTACCGTTGGAATATATATATCCAACATATATATATTTGTGAAATAAAACAATCAAATTACAGCCCCATTTAAAAATAAAAATATTTTTTTTGTAATTTTTGTCAAAATATACAAACGTTTCCAAATTTATTTGTAAATAAAACGGTATACACAAACATATGTTTGTTTTATAAGTTTTAATGTTTGAAACGTAAAAAGGCTCTGAGTACCAATTTTTGAAAATCGCCAATTAACATTCAGCTGTGTAAAACAGTATGTAAACTGAAACAAATACACATATTTTTTTATATTTTCTTAAAGAAAAAGAACCACTGATTAATAAAATATATCATAACTAACAATTTTCACTTTTAAAAAAATTACAAAAATTGAAATTTTGAAAAAAAATTTATTTTACGCAGTAAACGTAACCCTAAAACTCTTTAGTTTAGCCGTTAATTCACTTTTATCACATATATTTAAATAAAAGTAATTTTTAATTTCACAATATATATTTGTTATTGTCTAATAAGAAATATTTACACAATTATAAACACTAAACAACAACAAAGACAACACAAATATCAAAATTATGACGAGAAATAACACACTTTCATGCACGGCACACAATGGCGGACTGATGCTTACTCGGACGAAAAATGACCAACATTTTAGGATAAAAAAAGGCTTGGCCTTTCAGTTTAGTCTATGGTCAATATATCACTTTGTAGTGAAACTTTCACGCTACAATTGTAAGAAAATAGTTGATCTATGACAAGAAAAATACTAGAACTCGAGGAGTTCTTGGACCTCTGTAATTTCGTCGTTTCTTACTTCGTTTGTAGACCACAGTTTGAAAAATCACAGATACAGAACTATATTTCGTAGGTAAAATATTCAACAGATGAATTAAAGAGAAAATATCAATCTTTCAAACGATACCAACCACAATTATATTTAAAATTATTTACTAGGTCAAATATTACTTTGAAAACAGGCAATATGGCGGACGCCTAGAAGCAAAGGCGAGTACTAAAAATTATTGTGTTTACTTATGAATTTATTGTAACAATTTATATACAAATAAAACATGCTAAATAAAGTTTAGAATCTCTACTATCTAATGGTATTTATTTTATTAAGATTGAAATAGGATAAATGTATTAAAACAGTGTGTTAAGGTAACGGTGTTTTCAAACGGCTTATAAGTCGCTCATCACTTAGAGGTAGGATTTTAAACGACTTATAAGTCGTTCAGCGCTTCTAGGGTTATACTTACTGACTGCAAGTATAAAATTGGGATAGGTAACGCCGGATAAATCAGCTGGTTATGTAAGAATCTAATGCTGCAATAACACACAAGCGTGTAACAAAATTGCCTACTTTGCCCCTGACTGCTTGCAGGGGTGCCTAAGCAAACTTCCAGCTCACGGTCTGATGATCCGGTACTTACCTCGCACCGTGACCATGACCGATCTATGTAAAACCATTATTTGTTTATGTTCCGCGTTTTGTTTGTTTTAAACAATAAATATTCGCTACCTGATCTTGACATTATTCTTCTGTTTGCTTTTGTCAATTATTTACGAAAATGTGAAGAATAATAATTCTAGAGGATGTCTCGAACTGCGGCCTCGTCTTTGATAGCAGTCGATTCTATATTTTCAGTTTACGGAGCTTGGTAATTGTGCAAAAAATCAATAATGAGATTTTGATGGCTCTATAGTTTCCAAGTCCCTTGAAATTTTTATTGCGCGCGCGCGCACACACACACACACACACACACACACACACACACACACACACACACACACACACACACACACACACACACACACACATACACACAAACACACACACACTCACCTCACTCACTCACTCACTCACTCACCATTCACTCACTCAATCACTCACTCACTCACTTTTATACAGAAGTTATCTATCGATAACGTCACACCCTAACATTTAATTGTATATTTCAACTTTTAAACATGTTCTCAGTTTGTTATGGTCTTTTTGTGCGTGCGTGCGCCTATATATATATATATATATATATGTGTGTGTGTGTGTGTGTGTGTGTGTGTGTGTTTTGTGTTTTAACAGTGTAGTGTCCGCAATTGTGGTCCGAATTTATTCAAACTAGCACAAAAATAGGTTTTAATAATACGTTTTTCGTTAGCCAGTATAATCTCTACAATAATTTCAAATGACAAACATTTCAAATCTTTATAAATTTTTACTTTTTATCTTAAAATTTATTTTTAAAATATAATTTCCCTATATTTATCAGCGCCTAAAATCATCACAAAAACCGCTTTCAAGTTCGGTTTTGTATTTTCAATGTGATTTTTAAAATTTTAAATGCCATTTTAACGCTGATTACGATGGCGAAATCAGATTATCAAAGTGTAACACCAAAACGTAATTATTACTTTTTTAAATTCGTTACCGCAAGTCAGCGAGACAGCTGCGTGCTGGTATTACATTGACAGCGGTAAAAAGGTTTACGAAACAAAACATATAATTAAGATAAATGCATGTGAAGATATACAAATCCGAACACAAAGCAAGATAAACCTGAATACAATTAATTAAAGGTGAGCTGGTAAGCAGTTATAACGTACGAGTATAAAACTTTCCGACGCATAACTGCGGCAATAAATGTATGTTGATGTTTAATGTTGCCATAAATTTATTGGATATAACTACTTATGGTGTCCTGCTGCGCTATACACAGACGCAATATTCGTGTTACAAATTATTAAACTGGCGCTGGTTGAAAAATAAAATTGTACAAAAACATTACACTGCGTTATCGAAAAATCCAGTTTCGGAAGTTTTATCGACAAAAATGAACCGGCAAATCGACACATTTTTAAACAAATTTTATTCCAACTTTTGGCTTGTATAAGCAATATCCCTTAATAGGCTAGTAGTATAAATTATGTTTATAATTAATTATTTTATTTATAAATCATAATCTTAGTGTCCTTGTAATTGTGAGTTTTTTTTAATTTCTTAAAAACTTATGAAAAAAATGCAAAACATTAAAAATTTTAAAACTCTAACTCCAGAAAATTTACAGTAAATAAAATTTAAAACAGCTGTTATTCTAAGTCCTTATGTTGAACACAGCTGATCGTTGTTATAGATTTTCTTATAAAAACATTTACCCTTAATAGCCTCTCATAAATTTCAATTTAGAAAAAAATATATATTATTTACTCTTAAAATCGAGACAAAAACCTTTCAACCACACTCCTACCAGTCTCTCAAAATTTTCCCAATTTAACCAAACGTAATCATTAAGGATTTTACAACACAATACACATTTCCATTTGTTTTTGTCCGTTTGTTTCCTGTCCATCCTTATCAACGCCATATTTTCTTTTATTATCCGATTATTATGAAATCTTCACCTTATTGACAGCTCGTGTTAATATTATCAATAGTTTTTCTTTATCTTACAATGAAAACACAAAAATAAACTTTGACCGATGTCGAAATATTTCTTGAATTCAACGGATTTTGAAAATTCAAAATGCTAATTTATGCATTTTTTTAACGCTGATTACGGTGGTGAAATCAGATTTTCGGGAAAAATTTTGAAAAGCTATTACTTTGATAAAGTAAAGATTTAAAATGGCCGCAATTTTGAAACTGTAGAACGAGTATGCTGGTTAACAAACTTCTCCAAAATATTACTAAAATCGTTCATAGGAGCATTCTAAAACACAGAAACCGATATATATATATATATATATATATATATATATATATATATATCATAATATAGGTAACGCTATAGCATAATGGAGTATAGATAGCTATTACAGCTACCATCATGGTAATACACAAGTTCGGCAACTTGAAATGAGTAACGAGAAATGAGTAAGCTATAGATCACTTTTTAATGGGGTGATTAAAATTGAGTGTGTATGTGTGTGTGTGTGTGTGTGTGTGTGGGTGGGTGTGGGTGTGTGTGTGTGTGTTTGTTTGTTTTTTTGTTTGTTTATATATATAAACAGATTCGTGATCTTGAAGTCTTTTAAAGGGTTTATATATATATATATATATATATATATATATATATATATATATAAACACTTTAAAAGACTTCAAGGTCACGAATCTGGGTCTTACCATGAAGGCTGCTCCAATAGCTCATTTTCCATGGAAATTTATTAAACATAAAATGGTACAAAAACATTACACAAAATATATGGTATTAAATTATTTTTACGAAAAATCTTGTCCAGAATTTTTGGTTACCTGTAAAATAAAAATAGAAAATCGGCTAATTTTTTTAAAATCGGCTTTTAGATTTTGCTGAAATATTTGCCAGGTTAATAATCATAAATCAAATGAAGCAACCGAATTTGAAAACAAAAAGTTACAGTTTCTAGAGGAAATTGAAAAACAAAATAAACTCTATGGCGGTCGGGGTTTATTTTTACAGGTTTTCTGTTTTTTTTTCAAACGGTAATTTTATTTTATTTCAAATTGTCTACATTTATAAAGTTTTTGCATCATCAAGTTTTGTAATGCAAGTGCCAAAAACAAACCACAGAAAAATGATCGATGTTGTTATACCATTTAAATTTGATTTCAAAATTGACTTGTATTGCAATAGAATTTAAATTTACTTCCTACTCTTGAAATTCATTTTAGCTACAATAGAAGAACATTAAATAGTATAAGCCAATTGTACCGTCCTACAAATATCATTAGAATTCTAAATATGATTCCATTAAAGGCTTTACGAATTCACTGCAGTTTTCAACGAACCAAGTGGATTATTTGACGATGAAGACATCGGAACAACATAACCTCGAAAATTGACTAGTTAAATCTGAATCAGCTGTTTATTTATTGGCCACTCCGAATTTCTGTATATTTGCGCATGCGCGGATTGCTGTTCCGGCGATGGCAACGTATCTCGTGACATTTGCCGAGTCACCTTGGCAAGTGTGTCAATGCCATGACCATACAATACCCTGGCTCGGCCACGTGGGGGAGTACGGTAGAGGTCGCACCGTGTTTCCTCATCCTGACGCGATAAATTACCTGCAAGCAGCCCCATTCGTATCTGCTCAGTGTGTTACTGCAGTGCTGCAATCTAGCGCTGGAAGTGCGAATCTTCGTCAGACTTATTAACATGATTTATTATTGAATTTTCATTTCGAAAAAACAAGCTATTACAGCGCCTCGGTGGTCTAGTGGATAGCGTACTAGGCTTTCACCCTGAGGACCCGGGTTCGATTCCCGGCGAGGGCTTGGCATTTTCAGACGCTATAAATCATCCCATCGTCTGCATTAGTCCAAGTGTGCACAATAGTCAAACGTTAAACACAAAAAAAAAGGTAATACCCAAATTCGGCAACTTGAAATGAGTAACGAGAAATGAGTAAGCTATAAATCACTTTTGATGGGGTGGTTAAAATTGAGTGAGTGTGTGTGTGGGGGTGGGTGTGGGTGTGTGTGTGTGTGTGTGTGTGTGTTTTAGCACGCTCACATGCGCAACTTTGGTTCGATTTGATTCAAATTTGGCATGCAAATAGATTATCAGTATCTTTGACAAGTTAAAAAGGAAAATTCGTTTAACAATGTCAAAATGGCGGCCATTTCAAATTTTTTTAAGAAAACGTGTTTATAAATTCGTTTTTTTAATATGATATTACCATCGTAATTGGCGTTAAAAATTAACATCTGGAATATTCGTAATCCGTTGAAATTAAGAAATTAAATTTGACGGCGGTCATGGTTTATTTTCGTATTTTCGATGCAATTTGAAAATTTAAAATGCTATTACATGCAGATTCTAATATTGACAGGGAAATCAGGATTTCAAAAAAAAGAATATTGAAAAATATTTTTGGAAATTTGCTTCTATCACGTCAGCGAGACAGCTGCGTTGCGATTATTATGAAATTTCTGGTACGGGTTATATTATTATGGAATAATTATTTGTTTTTTTTCTACAAAGTATAAAAATCTATCTACGAACTCAGTTTTCTTTTGTTTATTGGTAGGTTTTATTGTTTATTAGTTTTAGTCATGTGTTAACCATTCATTTTTACAGTTAATAAATATTTTTCGATGGTTTTTTTTATAAATATCCCCCTACAAAAAAAATATCACGGCCGGACCCCAGGCCCCCGCTGTGCCCGAGCCATGGCCCCCTCAAGTGAACTTAGGCTTCTACGTAAGGACATGAGAGTAGTTTTTTTCTGTATTTCCAATATAGTTGACACTGTAGATAATCCACAATATCGCTATAACCTTCGTTACTAAATGTTTCTAGTTATTATAACCCGCCAATTTGCCTAATGACGTCGGAAAAACATTGAAAACATTTGAACCTATTACTGACTGCCCGATTTTACCACGACAGTTTTGTAAGCATTTAAAACTGAGTAAAAAAAGCTCAAGTTAATTAACTAGTGTGTTCAGTATTAATTCATTGTTGTTTTTTTTTTTTTAGAAATAAACTTACTCACTTTCAATTAAGATAACTTAAAAAGGCTTTTAAAAGATTACACTTACGTATACAATTTAGATTCAAATCTATAGATATTTGGTATAAATGACTGTTTTCCACATATCTCGGAGCAAAATATATAAACAATTGACAAATTAGATCAAATCTAGGTACTTAATCAAACTAGTTTGTTTTCTCCAAAAGAAACCGAAAAAACTTACTGATCGTTATATTGCAAACAAATTTTGTACGGAAGCTCAGAAAAATTTTATAAAGTGGTATATATTTTTAAATTGGTGGTTGCTATACGAACCAAAAAATACGGTTTGGAACTACTGACAAAATCCGCTTAATATCTCAAAATCATTTCATCAGATTTTGAGCGTGACAACTCAATATAACACACACACACACGCGCGCACACACGCGCACACACACACACACACACACACACACACACACACACACACACACACACACACACACACACACACACACACACACACACACACACACACACACACACACACACACACACACACATATATATATATATATATATATATATATATATATATATATATATATATATATATAGCTTAAAAATATATATATATATATATATATATATATATATATATATATAGCTTAAATATTGCTTCCTTATATAATATATATAATATATATATATATATACATTTAATCCAAAATCTTTACGTAGTAAAATACATTATAACACCATAGTAAACCCTATGGCAGAGATATAGAGAAATCTGTATGTACGAAAGGAACTTACAACTAAAACTAACTTATAAAAGATTAAATATGAAAAGATTCATGATTATTTAAAAGAATTGTCATTCGTAATTCAAGGAAAAAGCACAAATTCAAAATGTTTAACATCGATAAATTTGTTAAAGATATTTTATCAATAGTAAGAGGTTATTTCACTCAATGTTAATACAACTTTGTTGGTAGAAAAAAATTAATTTTATGACAAAAGTAACATATCAATTAATTAATCTAAAATTAGAGTCATGTAATATTTTGAGGTCCTCAGGAGAATGTTTATTATGTGGATTGCTATAATATAATTAATTTTACTACCGACAGTTTACCATATTTGATGTAGTAATACACGTTTATTTCTGGTTATACTATTTAAATTAGTGTACTTATTTTTCATTTTATCATAGTGAAAAGAAACTAATATATATATATATATATATATATATATATATATATATATATGTGTGTGTGTGTGTGTGTGTGTGTGTGTGTGCGCGTGTGTGCGCGCGCGCGGATGCGTGAGTGCGTGTAAACGAAATTTAACGACTCGTCAAAAAGAGGCGAGAATCGGTGCTCATTTCAAGATTCCGAATCTGGATCTTACCACAGTATGTGGTTCAACAGTTAATTTTTCCGACTGGAATATTTGAACAGAATATGAAGAATCGATGTAGAAAAATCAAGCGGTTTTATTTATATGTATTATTATTATTAGCGTATAGACCTTTTTGGATCACGCAAAGCACTCCGACTTATGTCTTGTTCCTTCTAATCCTCCACACCTCCCTCACCCTGTCTCCATGGATCCTCCTCCGCTCCTCCGTCCATTTTACCCCTGCTCTACTTGGGATTTCATTCTCTGGGATTTTCCACCCGAGCATCTTTCTCCTGTATGCGTTCCTGTCTTCAATGTCTGTTGAGTCTATTTCTGCGTCATGTAAGTCTATTCTGACTTATATATATGTGTGTGTGTGTGTGTGTGTGTGTGTGTGTGTGTGTGTGTGTGTGTGTGTGTGTGTGTGTGTGTGTGTGTGTGTGTGTGTGTGTGTGTGTGTGTGTGTGTGTGTGTGTGTGTGTGTGTGTGTGTGTGTGTGTGTGTGTGTGTGTGTGTGGGTGGGTGGGTGGGTGTGTGTGTGTGTGTGTGTGGTAATTATAATATGAATATTTTCTAGGTGATTGCAATTAATTGTGCTCGTGTGAATGGTTAAGTTAAACATGATGAGAGAGATACGAACAGCTGATTGACCCATACGTCCATGAGTGTTTGATTAGGCCAGTCCATCAAGGCTTGCGGATTGTATTAATTATAATTTACATTGTGCCATTAATCAAGGCACGGCATTTCAAAGTGTCGGCCTGTAATGGTGTACTTGAATTGTCAGCACTATAACGCTGTCAATTATATTTGAAAAAGTACGATATGTGTGTGATTAAGGGGCATGTTGCACTATCAAAGATAATTGTTCAATATCTGATAAAACTTTGACTAGATATCTTGTTCAAATATTTGTCAAAGTTGTATCAAAGAAAATATATTGCATTCGTCATATTTCTTCGATCAGGTGGGTTATTAAATAGATATATTTTAGGGTTATGTTTACTCAAGTGCAGTAGCTGTAATGGATCGAATAATATTGTTTTGTTAATCTGATGCTTACATTAAGTGCTTACATTGCCATGGCGTTACCAAAGAAAAAGACAGGAAACGAAAAATGACTACGGGTCCGATCATGGAAATAAAGGAAAACATACTAGGTATAAGTGCCACTGTTACTGAAGAACAGTATTTTGAAAATTGTTTCGAATAGAAGATTCTTAAGGTTTACATCTCGGTTTTTGTAAGCACCAGTGTGTAAGGATTATATTCTACAAACACTCTTCTTTTTCATATTGTAAAATTAATGTTTTACAACTTCAAAAGTCCTTGACAATTTTCTCCATTGTTTTAAATGTGTGCAATGAAAGGAATTGAAGGGACAATATGACACAAATAGGAAATAACAAAACTGTTAGTTTTTTTAAGTGAATACTTCTCATGGCGGGGTATGGATGTATGTTTTGCACGGGGCAAATTCAGTTTGCCGTCACCCATCACGCTCTTATTTATATTTTTGAAGTGAAAACTTGTATGTTCGTGCCATTATATTACTTAGCCAGTCCAACTTAATTATTTAGTTTTGTCAAGTGTTAACTGTGTAACAGTGACTTTTTATACGTTTATTATGTATTGGTAGGTGTGAATAATAAATATTTAAATTATTTTAAACGTCATTATACTAATTACCCTGTCCAACTTTATTTAGTATTTAGTTTTATGACAAGTGTTAACTGTGTAATAGTGACGTTTTATACTTTATTATATATTGGTAGGTATGAATAATAAATATTTAAATGCAATTATACTACTTACTCAGTGCAAATGAATTATTTAATATTCAGTTTTGTGGTAAGTGTTAACTGTAGGCTACAACAGTGACGTTTTAATAATATTTTATACTTCTTAATATAATATTTTAAATTTGAAAGTTTATGTGTGTTTTTGTTTATTATTCAATCACACATTAACCGATTGAGATGAAATTTAAAATGAACATAGTTTAGGTACCTGAGATGGATATAGATGTATTCCCGTTTTAAAAATCTGAATCCCTGTTATTATTTATTATAAAATTATTGTTTATAAGCTTACATTTGCAATGATTTTAATTGAAACAATCTTATAATTTCAAACAATCTGCCTTTCCAAATAAAGATAATGCAGTTTCCATTGAAGTTGGACTATAAATTTTATTTTGTAGTGTAAAATATATATACCACAACCCGTGATAAGAAGTAGTCACTTCTGTCAGCAGTCATGAGACTGCCATCTTTTTTTTTTTTTGTTAAATACATATTTTGAAAATATTTGTCAAAGATTCATTAAAGTTTGATACAAGGGTCAGTTGGTCAAAGAACCGTCAACTTTATTTCATCAAAGATCTTTTATCAAAGAATTTTGACGTTTCTATGATAGTGGAATATGCCTCTAGTAAAAATTATTGATTTTTTTTATAACATTACATCTCAGATTGTGCCTCGGCTGATTTTCAAATTCAGAATTACTTAACATTACTAATTTTGTTGAATCTTAAAAATACATTTTAAAGACATTGCTAACACATCATTTTACTTAATAACTAGGCGTGTGATTTGCGCTTGAAAGATCTGATATGGTTATGGATGACCTAGTAAAATAAAATGATGAATTTAAATTTAGGCTTTTTTACTTTAGTTTGGTTTTAAAATAGCCTGTAAATTATCACTGATTATTAAAAAAATATATTTTTTTATTATTAATTACGTGTACGTCTTACGATTGAAACCACTGGTGGAATTTTGATTTTGTATTAAAAAGTATATCTTACCAAATTTGTAAAGTTATAATTATGTTACCAGATATTTTATTTTGAACGTAAAGTGAATTTTGCTGAATATTTAATAAAATGGATGTTGTATTGGTATTTCAAGTTGGTTTCATAATTTGCTTGACTGATATTTATTTCCTTTTTAAAAAATGTTGAACCAGAATAATAAAAATTCACAATAACTTTTTTTAGTTCTTATTCTTCTATAAACTACTGATTCTTCTTTAAATTTCTTACAGATAGTGCCCAATCTTTTTCGGTTTTCGGTTCCCTAACTAATCGGATTCTTTCGGCGGCGCCCTAAATACATCAGATTTTTTTTCTAAATTTTTGACTTTCTTGAAAAATTGAAGAACGTTCCTTTTTAAAAGCGTTTACCCAATTAAAAGCGAAAAATTAAAAACAAATACTTACTGTTTTCCTTGGGATAATATAAAATATCTGTATCAACTGTTTCGGTAATATCCATATTGAGACTGGACAACCACCATGTGGTTAGTTATGATTGAAAAGAAAACAATGAAAGACTCGAAAGTTGCCAAATTCTTGGAATTTTGTCAGCGTACACGATTGTTGGCGTTAAAATTCGAGAATTGGAAATTCCAAGAAAATTGCCGAATTGTTTCATTGAATATTTCCCGGCGCCCTTTTGACGGCATCGTGGTGCCCCGGGGCGCACACATTGGGAATCACTGTTTATAGACTGATCATTTATTGCCTCAATAAATGATTCTTTTATTTATGTTCTGTATGAAAATACATTAAGCCTAAATGATACTTGCAATATTATTTTGAATATGATATTTAATTTAATAAGGACTGCAAATGGAAGTGGTCTCTGAGTGTTTCCTTATTTAAGGTGAGTTCAAACTTCGGTGATTTATGATAAGCTACTCATTTAGATATATTTATGTATATTTGAATTATATATATATATATATATATGTGTGTGTGTGTGTGTGTGTGTGTGTGTGTGTTCAATATTCAAGAACTAAACACAAAATATGGTAAGATAAACAGAGTCAAGCACTTCAAATATCTGGGAGAAATTCTTGAACCCACAGTTGGAGAGAAGGCTGCGCAAAAGGTTCGGCTACTGAGAATGAAGAGGGCTCTTGGTATAACGCGTGATATCTACAATAAGAGATGTATGTCGACGCACACAAAAATCAGACACTACAACACAGTCATAAAACCGGAGGTATTATATGAAAGCGAGACGCTAGCACTCCACACAAAAGCTACCATGGAGGGTATTTTGAAGAAAGAACGCAAAATCTTGAGCAAGATCCTTGGTCCGAGATTAACAGAAGATGGATACAGGTTGCACTCCCGGAAGACCAAAGAGAAGATATCGAACCTGGCAGCAGATATCAGAAGAAGGAGGCTTCGGTTCTATGGACACATCAGTAGACTCCCAACAACGAGACTTGCCAACAGAATCCTTAAGTATATACAAGGAATCAAATCAACAACGTCGTGGATCGCACAAGACAGAATAGACCTACATAACGCAGAAATAGACTCAACAGACGTTGAAGAAAGGAACGCACACAGGAGAAAGATGCTCGGTTGGAAGGTCCCAGAGAATGAAATCTCAAAGAGAGCAGGGGTAAAATGGACGGAGGAGCGGAGGAGGATCATTGGGGACAGGATGAGGGAGATGTGGAGGATTAGAAGGAACAAGACATGAGTCGGAGTGCTTTGCGTGATCCAACAGGGTCTATGCGCAAATAATAATAATGTGTGTGTGTGTGTGTGTGTGTGTGTGTAATTAAAATTTCAGTTTCGTTACATAGTTTTTGAAAATAAAATCACAATGTATATATTTAGTCATAAGTGGGAAAATGCATTCAATTCAAAACGTAATACAACCTAGAACAAATGTTGAAAGGATTGGGTATGGCTTGCGCTAAATTTAAATGCACTACCACCACCGATTTCTTAAGAAACAGTGTCGACTGATATGGAAGGGGCTATATATAAGTGCATTCCCTGTTTCATTAAATTGCGCATCGCAGACAAAACATTGATGCAACGTATTATCTAACAGCGCTCCTCACGGCAGAACGTGGAAACGTGTTACACGACAACAATCGCTCCTCCTTCGTAAACAAACTGCGTTTAATTAGTGTTTTAGTTTTATTAGTTTAATTACTGCACTGTTCGCTGTGTGTTTAGTTAAATTAAAGTCGCCGGCGATGTTTGCACAAATATTTTTGTGCGTTATACTGGTAACGTCACGTGTTCTTTTCGTTGCACATAATAACGCCAATCACACAGATCGTTCAGAGAAATAAATGACCACCTAACGCAGCTGCCTCGCTGACATGGTGAAAGCGAATTTTCAAAAAGTGACTATAATTTTTCATCTTACAAATTTTCGTAAAATGTGACTTCATTATCATAATCAGCATTACTTGGACGATCGGTAGATTAATCTTCACTTTTTTAAAGTAATTTTAAAACTTTAAACGCTAACTAATTAAGGTTTCAGCTGAAATTAATTCGAATTTCAGATTTTTTAATTTCGTTCAAAATACTATTGTGAATTCAAACCGTCGTCCGAGTTATGGCGATTATGATGGTAACAGCAGATTGTTTTTAAAAAAAGTGCAAGATAATTAAACAATTGAGATTAAGAATTTACGCCGTTTTAGAATCGATTTTACTGAATAATTACCTTGTTTAAGCCATTACAAAAACCAATTTTTGTACACACACACAGAGAGAGAGAGAGAGAGAGAGAGAGAGAGAGAGAGAGAGATGAGCAGGCTTCGGTTGTATTTGTGGCTAAGGCACCGTTCAGTCAGCTTTTTAGAACTGCGCACCTCATGTTTGTTATTTTTAACGAACGTTGTTGTTGCAAGTCCTTTACTTTACCATTAACGCTGATCCCTCGTCCTCATTAACTGGCATAAAGTATCGAAAATAAGCTGTCTATTTTGCTCTCTCTCTCTCTCTCTCTCTCTCTCTGTGTGTGTGTGTGTGTGTGTGTGTGTGTGTGTGTGTGTGTGTGTGTGTGTGTGTGTACGTGTGTATTAAAACCACTAAAAACTTGCTCTAGAGGTGATAATCGGTTCACATTTCATGGATCTAGGTTTTCCTACGATTGTCGCTCTAATAACTAATAAATATTTTGTTAATTTTATGCCAAATAACAGAATAATGTTATACAGTATCAATTTTTGAAGCAATATTTGTCCAGTGGCACTGGTAGATCTGTTATGTGTAGGGCCCAACGTCGATGGCGATACGTCTAGGTAATTGCGACCACTGGTTGAAGGGTACTGGTGAAACAAAATATCCAGGATGGTCAATAATCAGTGAATCCAAGCAAGTCAGAGGAAGACGGATCCCAACGGTGCAGAGAAGGAGGATCTTGGGTGGAGGATTTTGAATTAACACTCATGGTAAGATCAAATTTCTCAAGATGGCTTCCGTTCCACTGAATTACTCTACTAGACTTAGCTAGCACCACAACTTTCACAATTTTGAAGACGAGACTTGGGTCCACTAATTAACTAATTATTATGATCTGCGACAGGCAACAAACTAATCCTAAGAATTAGAAAAATAAGTCGAAGTTCTTAATGATGTTAGGAAATAGATAAAGAAACTTTTCTACAACAAAACGTTTAAATGAGTTTTCAGGTCTTCGTGTGTATGCTCCTGTTTTACGCAGTTAGTAACAAAGGGCAGAACTGAACTGCGAGTGAGATTGCACTGCCAGAAGCATAACCGGTAAATCAGGTCGAGCACTTTGTATTGTCATGTAAATTAAGGAAAGCACACGCAGCTGAGTGAATGCTTGATTAGAGATGAGATCAGCTGAGCGGTAAAATGTTCATTTGTTGCATTTCAGTAAGTTTGTCCGACATTTGTGTTAGAAAATAGAGACGTCTAGGAAGATATAATAAGTGTTTGTGTGTGTGTGTGTGTGTGTGTGTGCGCGCGCGCTTGCGTGCATTTGTTTGTTTGTGTATTTGTGTATGTATGTATGAGATTTCACGAAGCAGTGTGTGTGTTGGTTTGTTTGTTCGTGTGTTTGTGTGCGTATGTTTTGTTTGTTTTGTTTGTTTGTGTGTTTGTGTGTGTGTGTGTGTGTGTGTGTGTGTGTGTGTGTGTGTATGTATGTATGTATTGTATTGTATCCTTGATACAATACTTACAGGTACTGTACACTTGATGTTAGCATATCAAATAAGAAAACGATTTAATATATCAAAATGACGAACTGAGGTCATATAACTTATTAAATATTTAATTAAATAAATACAGCTAAACAGTCACAAAAGTGTTATTTGTGATGCGAGTAGAAATTTTTGTCTGCCATCTTTGAATGAACTTCTTTTTTTTAAGGAAGGTAATCGTGTGGTATACGATTTTCATGGAAAACCTTACGAAAGGAATCGATGTGAGTCGGTTTTTGGATAGCTAAATCAGCTTTTCAGTGAAATAAGAATAAAAGTTAAAAAATGGAAGTAAATAATTAGGAAATACGTACCTCATATTTAAGTTTAGATTAATTCTTTATACAACTTTAAAATTTTTCTTTTTCAAAAAAATACTAAATATTTAATAACTGACAACTTAAAGTAAATTAAACATAATTAGAGCAGAAAAATTTATAAACTAGATCTATATATAAAAGCTAGTCACTCACTGATCATTGTATCTCAAGAACGACAACTTGTTGAAATTTTGCACATTATGGTGATGTGCGATAAGGCTGGGTTTAAAAAATCATTTTGAAGTTTTGTGAAATGCCCTCTTTCTACAAAATGAAATTCTCGGGTTTTTTTGTACTCATTTTTCAATTTTCTCGGAAACACGACCTATCACATTTCAATAAAACTTTTTTATTGTTACTTGTAGCTGTGTTTATTTTTTCAGCTATGTCAAACTGTCACACGTTTATTTCATACTCGCCGCCTCGGTGGCCTAGTTGATAGCGTACTAGACTTTCACCCCGAGGACCCGGGTTCGATTCCCGGCCAGGGCTTGGCATTTTCATACGCTATAAATCAGCCCATCGTCTGCATTAGCCCAAGTGTGGCACAATAGTCGGACATTAAACATCAAAAACAAAACAAAAACAAAAAATATTTCATACTCATGGGCGCCAACTCTGCAAAAACTCAAAATGTCCGATTTATTTGTCTGTTACGTTAAAAGGCCTCGTGTCAGCTTTTTACTAAAACACGGCTTGACAGATTTCAAAGGAAACCTTTCTACTTATTAAAAACAGCTATTAGGAAATTTTAGGCTACCTTATACTGCAATAAACTTATTCAAAATAAAATGGTTTTCACTCAGAATGCCATTTATTTTAATGTTGATTTATTTTAAACTGAGTAAGCAGGCTTTTTTTCAAATCATGCATTGGAACGCCACATGTGTTAAAATACATTTTTATCTGCTCAATGTCTGTTTATTACGTTAAAACACCAAATTTGTCGCTGTCCACCAAAAAACGTCTCGACGTTTTTCAGTGTACACGTTTATATATTTTTTTTTAATTTACTACGTTTTAGGTAATCTCAAACTTTCTTTCGCTTGTTTGAAATAAAATAGCGGGCAATCAAAAAGCCAATTTATTTAAAAATAGGATATTTTCAAGAGCTCTGGTAGCCAAACGGTTCGACCACTCAACAATTACTTCTGTATTATTACTTCGTGTAAAATGTTATTTGTATGGTAAAATAACATATATATAAATCACTGGGTACTATTATTACTAATTATTACAGGAAACTGGTCTGAGGGTAAACATAAACAGGATAGGTATGCACCATGACGGAACCGTGTAGGTTGTGCAGCCTTTCTTTAAAGGGATTTTTTTGTTATTTAAAGGCGAAAAGCACGTTGTGGTTACTATCGCCTCCCTAAATGTAAGTATGACTGTCAAGTGTTAAAGTCGTAAGTGTAGTGTTGTAAGTGTAAGTGTTTGTTAGACTCGGGTACCGTGAGGGACGCCTAAATCCTCTCAATAGGTCTGCACCCCTCTGCGGGGAAGGAAAGAAAAGGAGACTGTAGGACACATACTCCTTGATGTGACGTTCTTGTTGGTAGGAGGCTATGGGTTTCTAAGACCCTAGGGATCTTTAGCAGAATGAACTAGCCAGTGGATTGTTGGAACTTACTAAGGGCATCAATCTTCTTAAGAGGTTTAGTTGCACAATAAGTCTGTTGATTTTTTTTTTTTTAACGTCCGACTATTGTGCACACTTGGGCTAATGCAGACGATGGGATGATTTATAGCGTATGAAAATGCCAAGCCCTGGCCGGGAATCGAACCCGGGTTCTCGGGGTGAAAGCCCAATACGCTATCAACTAGGCCACCGAAGCGGCTTAGATAATAAGTCTGTTGATAGCAGTACCTGGGGTTGTATTAACCCTTCTTCCAGAGTGAATCTAATCTAATCTAACGGTTACAATATTTTAATGCTAGTGTTGTTGTTGGGTATTTAGTGTTTTGGTCCAACAATCTGATTTATTTTATCGAAAAAATTATTACAACCTGCTTTTTAATAACAAAAATTTCTCTCGCAAACATGCGAACTTACTGTAGTTTACATTGAAACAAAATTATTTAAGTCAACGTTCAAATCAATCAGCTGTAATTTTTATTTCCTGAAAAATACCTTAACGAAGCACGGTTACACATCTTACAAGAGAAAAGCAATAACAAATTGAAAAACAAGTTTGCAAAACCAACAAATATCAGATAATATTCTTTTCAATAATTTATTTAAATTCAAAAGATTTTTTAACAGAAAGAAAACTTTAATCAGCTGATATTATAATAAATAATTATATAAATAATATAAAATACTACGCAAAACATTGTGTAACTATTGTAAAATTCATTGTTGTTATTTCTTTATTATGTTTTTATTGGAATTGTGAAGTACTTGATTGTGATTAATTCACTCTTAAAGCCAATTTCATGCTGAAGAATTATTTAGCACCTATTAATGTTAAATGATTATAAGTTATTAATATTCATTGTAATTTATTTCTAAGTTTGTTTCTTATCGAACAGTGTCTACTTTAAATGAAACAGAACGAAGTACATAGTTGGTAATGATTGGTTACGGTAAGATTTCGACAACTGCATGAGGTAAGCTTTTTACTTAATGCTATTCTTCCAAATAAATATTCAACATCGAAGTCTACTGTATACAAGGAAGATTGTTAAACATTTTATAGAAATAGACAGTGTAAGTGGTCATATCTGCATGATGACACCGAAATATGCCACAAAGGATGGTGAGTAATTAGGTACTTCACAGATACTTTCAGAAAATCCAAATAAGTTAGTACAAAAATCTGTTGATTTTCAAGAAATAAGTAATTGTTCAGTTCATAGAGTACTTAGAAACCAATAAATTTCCAGCTTTTAAAACGTGAATGTTTTAAACAAATTTTGAGAAGCAACTTTTACAGATTAATATAATGTATATGTTTGAGTACTTGAGGTAAACCTAAACAAAACAGAATACATGTGTATTGGGGGGGGGCAGAGCAGGAATCTTCTATTGGAACACAATACACAAATCAAACGGTGTATAATTTGTAATTATTTGAGAATAACAGTTACTAGTGATGGACTCTGGGATGCTGAGATAAAAGAATGAAACACTTTGGGAAGAAGAGCAATAAGGATACTGAACAGCATCATGTGGGATCAAGAGGTATCAAAAATAAATAAACATATAATATATAATACAATTATTAAAAATAGAATCTCATGGAAACGAATAACATCTCATCACTGAAACAAATAACAGAATAATAATTAGTCGGTCGAAACGGGAAGAAATAAAAAATTTAAGAATCCGTGAAATACACCATTGTAGACATACACCATCAAGACAAAACGAGTTCAATGGTTTGGTCGTGACGAAAATCGACTTCCCAAACAGATGCTAAAATGGAAAATACAAAAAAGAGAAAGACTGAGACTTAGTTGGAGAGAATTATTCTTTTTTTAACGTTTGACTATTGTGCACACTTGGGCTAATGCAGACGATGGGATGATTTACAGCGTATGAAAGCCCTGGCCGGGAATCGAACCCGGGTCCTCGGGGTGAAAGCCCAGTAGCTATCAACTAGGCCACCGAGGCGGCTTTAGTTGGAGAGAAGGCATTGATAAGAAAGAGAGAGGGGATTGGATCAAGATCTATGGAACGACAGAGAACATGGAAGCTGGGAATCGGAAGACGTCGGAAAACATAAGCCGAAAAGAAGAAGTGAACTTTTACAGGTGCAAAACAATTAAAGTAACTATGCAATGAGGGTTTTCCTCCCGTATTTTAACCCAAGATATTATTTTCGCTCATTTATATATTACAACAACCTAACACAAGTCAATCTGGCTTTTCTATTCGATCAATGTTTATCTTTATATTGAGTATCTTCATGCTCACATATGTCATCAGGCATTTAGACCATGATTTTCTCCTTAGTGCTTCCATGTTGATCTTATGAAGAAGATTTTATTTGATCAGATGATTACTTCAACATAGCATACGTCATAAAGAGTTCATTTGGTTCACCCCAGAGTGCAGCACATGCAAAGGTTTTATATCTGTGAGTTTACATTTACGTCTTTCTGCTGCTCTCGCTTGATTGAAAATAAACTAAAAAAAACGGATTTCGATATTAAAAAAAACATATTTTTCCACCGTCGTTTCCTTCATAATATTTTACAATTATATCACGTTATCATGTATCATACGTTCACCACAATAAATGAAATTTTAAGTAGTGAATCAAGAATAACAGAAGCAAATTTTAAACATATTAAAAAGAAGCTCTTTTATTGGTTGTGTTTAGTCAAATTCATTTCTGTCTCATATGACCCGTATATTTCAATAAATTAATCCTCTATCAGACTGTTCGAACACCCTGTATATTTATATAATTTAATTTCCACTCTAAAAGTGATCTAGGCGTCAAGATCGAAGCCTATTTAAAATTCTCGTTTTTAAATCTTAACACGATGGTCACTTTAATAGCCCAATATCCGATGAAAACTTTTTTAACTACAGATTGACAATCGATGAGGCCCTCTTAAACTTCACGGATAGTTTCTAACTTAGCATAACCATATGGACAGTAGCCTGTATTGGTTACAATTACACATCTATGTGTGAAATAGGTTTAACTTATTTCGCTTTCACTGTATTCCGCCAGGTGTCTCCACGGTCACTTTGTCGTTGTACCAAACATAAGCTGCGTCTTGTAAAGCATTATGCATGAGCAATTCATTGTTGTCGAAACGTTTATGTACGCAGACGCGGATATTAGTCATTGTCAAAACACGTCTAGATAGATTACACGTGCTTAAGTGTACATGTTTTTATATACAGAGTGACCCGAAAGTCGCTTACCAAATAGGAAACTTGTAAATCAACTACTCACAGTATATTTTAGTCATAGGTTTGGTAACTAGTCAATACATCCTTTTGTTTTCGCGCGTACTAATCTGTCGATAAAACATTTCCTTGATTGTTTTCAGTTCCACCACATGTAAACATAAAAATACCAGTTATAATATTGTATAGAATTAAATAAATATAAAATACATATTTTTATTAAGACAACATAACCCTGTTTACAAACAAGTTGAACTGTTTCGAAATAGAATAAAATAAAACGGCCTAGTTTTTCAAAAAAATTGGCCTTGATTACTTTTTAATTTTTTCATATTATTAAATAATAGAATTAGATACCCCAAACCTGTTTTATGCATTATCTTCGAAGGATGTTTCAGAAAAGTGACAGTCGAAAATTAAAACATTTTCATTTGCTGCGATTTCATGTTAATTTTTTTTTTTTTTTAGTGAATCACAATTTGCAGATGAAAATTAAAAAATCTCAGGACCATTTTATTTAGTTTTTGAAAAAAACTGATCGTCCAGCAATGTTCGGTCAATTTTAAACGGTTTTCTCAAAATCTGCAAATGCAGTCCAAACAAAACATATTCATTGGTCAAATTAATGTCTAAACTTGAAAAAAAAACATTTAATAATAAAATAAATCTTAAAATGGACGTTTGTTTGTTTCGTGTTTTATTTACTGCTGAACCGTAAATGATTTTTTCTATTTAATAAGTTTATATGTTATTTTATTTTATTTTTTCCGGTGTTAAGATTTTTCATTTAAACAGAATTTTAATGATTGTTGTTCTTAATTATTTTTGGTAAATTTTCTTTGGGAAATGTACTTTTGGAGTAGCCATCATGGTAATATGACCTGTGACCTTCAAATGAGTCGTGTGTGTTGTTTTATGATTGTATACTACATCATACTTGCATATGTGTTACCACAATCACTTTCACAATGTTTGTCCGACTTGATTAAAACTTGGCATAATAATCGATTAATAGGTTTAATAAGCTTGTTAAACAGTTTAAACAACGTTTACTAGTCATCAGTCAACAGTATTCAAATGACGAGCCATTTCAAATCTTAAAAAATCATAGGTTTTTGTCTAAAATTATTTTAAAATATAATATACTCATGGTATGAAGTGGTAAAGCTGCATAAATCAACATTTTGAATTTTCAAAATCCGTTAAATAAATAATCCATTATCCGTTATAAATCTAATTTGACGGCAGCCAGGGTTTATTTTTGTATTTTCAATCTAAAAGTTCAAAATGCTTATATATTTAGATTTTAATGCTGACTATTATAGTTAAATCAGTATTTCAAAAAATAATAAGATGAAGAATATACTTTTGAAAATCCGCCTCTATCACGTCATTGCTGCATGCCGCGACTTTTTACGTTACCTATAAACGTGTTATAACCTAAAAAGGTTATTTTTTTTAATTCACCATAGTTAAGTAATTTGTTAAAAGCTATTATTATTACTTTTTCTCTTTTTTGTAGAAAATGTTATTTCTGTAAGTATTCTTTGAAGGTATATTATTTTTTTAACGTAGTTTATGTTTGATTATTTTGTTTATATTGAAGTTTTATTTCAGTTTTTAACGTAATTGTATTCAAATATATCTATGTTAAAAAAAATTATTGTAAAAAATTTCAATTTCAATTTTGGATTGCAAAAGTTTTAACGAAATCCGAAAAGCGATTTAAGAAGTTATATTTCTAGGTTTTCGAACACACTTTTCGTTTCTGTGTTTATTGCTTCTTTAAATCGATATAAATAATTCAACTGATGTGAGAAATATTGTTTAATATTTTTTTACATTTCTATGTTAATGTGCTACAGTTGACGGTGTTTAGCTACGCGCATGACCTTGCCAAAATTGTACTAGTCACGCACAAAACATCAGGCTGTGTAATCATAACCACTAGAGCGGCTTTCGAAAGGCAAAATTGTAGGCCAACAAAATTAAATAATTCTCTTATTACCAGTAGATAGCCTATTTCAATAACCACTTGTTAAACTAAATTAAATTTCATCCGGTAGCGATAAAGAAGAGCCGATGTTTTTGAAAGTGCTGTAGATACCCCCCGCGTACCAAGCTCCAAGCAAGGACACGTTCAATGCTGCTAGTTTTATAAATTAATTTCAATGGATTAAACAGCTGCGTGATTAAGTTTTGTTTCTTCTGGCCGCAGTAATTGTGCGTGTGTTGCTTGTACAAGAAACAATAAAAGTAAGCAAAGTACACAAAAACTCCTAAATTAGTAAACAGTTCCTAATAGGAACAACAGCCGTAAACAAAACGAGTCCAAGTATTAAACATTTATTAACCTAAACTAGAGACATCAGCCTCCTACTCTACGTTTCCGTCCACTAAATTAACAATATTAGCCTGCAATAATTTTAGTTACAGTTGAAGCAATTAATCTGGGCTCGTGACCTTGGATACGAGAGAAGAGGGGGTATTATATAATCTTTCCTGATAACATTTGCCAAGGTGCGTCTGTAAAGTTGATACTTTTTCACGTTATCGTTTCCTGTAACAACTAAACTGTTAGTATTGGCACTGCCCAGACTAATTACGTCATTCGAAGTGTTTTGTCTTCAATAACTCATAACGTTATGCAAAACTAATCAACTGCTTCGCTCGTGTGAATTTTGTAATTTGATAAAAACAGTGGTTGGACTTGTTACGTTCAAATTAAAATTTCCAAAAACCCATAAGAAACACTGATGAAATGTTTTATGGCTACCTTGGATAGATTAATTATTTCAAAGCGAATAAAATATATTTAATCCACTTTACGTTGATTGATTTTTAAATCCTTTCATGGAGAGCACCTAAAAAATTTAACCCTAACCTCCAAACAAAATTTCACTTCTCTAGCTCTTGTTCTTTTAGACATTTTTGTAGTGGAAAATTGTACGCTCGCGACAGCTTTTTGCTAAATCAGATTTCAAAAAGCGCATGATACAAACAAATTTTATAAAATTCGCTTCCATCATGTCAGCGTCGCAGCTGCTTGCCACGATGCTATACATTACAATACCGTACTTATCTTGCCGACAGTAGGTCTTAAAAGCTGTTGCTTCAGCAAACATGTAAATAATACCCTGTCTGCAACGGCTTTCACAATGAACGCATGCAATAACATGTCTGAAACGGAGAACAGCGTTTTTAACACAAAAACAATGATAAGGCGTTATAAAGTGTTAGAAAGTTAGTAACTGAACCTTTTGTTCGAGAGAGAGAAAGTAGTGGTCATAAAATAATATTAAGCGGTCGCTGTTTGTAGTCAATTCCATCGTGTCAACGGTCATCACTATTGAGGCCCGGAACTATAAAATTAATGCAGACTGTGTGTGTGTGTATGTGTGTGTGTGTGTGTGTGTGTGTGTGTGTGTGTGTGTGTGTGTGTGTGTGTGTGTGTGTGTGTGTGTATGTGTGTGTTGCGTGCGCGTGTTTATGTGTACGTGTGTGCATGTATGTATGTATGTGTATGTGTGTATGTGTGTATGTGTGTGTGTGTGTGTTTGTGTTTGTGTGTGTGTGTGTGTGTGTGTGTCTGTGTATGTATGTGTATGTATGTCTGTTTGTGTATGTGTGTGTGTCTGTGTGTGTGTGTGTGTGTGTGTGTCGGTGTCTGTGTCTGTGTGCATTTGTGTGTGTGTGTGTCTGTGTCTGTGTCTGTGTGTCTGTGTGTGTGAGTGTATGTGTGTGCATGTTTGTATGTATGTATGTATGTATGTATGTATGTATGTATGTATGTATGTATGTATGTATGTATGTATGTATGTATGTATGTATGTATGTATGTATGTATGTATGTATGTATGTATGTATGTGTGTGTGTGTGTGTGTGTGTGTGTGTGTGTGTGTGTGTATGTAAATTGAGAAAAACTAATTACAGTACAATGTAAACTCTTTTACTTTAATAACTTAGTTTAAAGTGGGTTTACTATTTAAAAAACGATCAAAACAAACTGAAATATCTTAAAATTACTTTGAAAATACATTAAAACTCTCCATGTACATTATAGTATGCATTTCATATGAACGGAAGTTTTTCGCGGAAGCATCCGCCAAAATAAACCGCTTTCGTCCGCACTGTAAACTCGATTCGGACCTAAACCTAAATTATTTACTGTTTCTTTACACTTCTGTATGAACGGAGCAACATCGCACGATAATTTTACACCAGAAATGAACCAAAAACCGAATCCACACCGTTTCTTAAATTTATCGAGCCACCCGTCACTGCGTTTAAAGGCATCTTTATTCGTCATTTTTTTATTAAAAAAACTTGTATTTCACGCATTATCTTCCAAGAAATAGGTGTATGCCTTTGTATTTCTTGTAAAAACCAAGAAAAAACTTTTCTTTGACCTCTGGAAACTCACCAAACTACATGTTTGTCGTTTACTTGACACACACACACGGGGCTGTTGACGTACAATTCTATTTTTTTTTTAAGAACACAAATAAAAAACATTATCGCGAGTCTACTGTATATATATATATATATATATATATATATATATATATATATATATATATATATATATTCTTAACATCCATACTTTATGCCAATTAGACTAATATGGATGAAAGTTTGTAGTTAACGGAAAGTGAAAAGCTTACAACAGTAACTGCAGTGACGAACCTACAACCTTAAGAAGACTTAGAAGACTGTACCATATCTTAACCACATCGGACAGGCCCCCGAGGTGGCTCTATATAGCCTAATGTATAAAGATCTTGAGATTTTGACGGAGTTAATAGTGTGCATGTCTCCTGAGTCAATTTTGTGGCTTTTAGGTGGATGTCTGTCCATCTACGTGTGCGCGTCGTTGGAGGCACACCGATTCACCAATTCGATGGACCTTTTTTTTAATTTTCAAGAGAAAAAATGTAGCAATTTGTAAAAAATCTCAAAACCGGTTCTAACAATTTTCATCATATATACTTTTAATGCAGTCTTTAGTTATTGAAACACAACAGTATCGTTTGCTTCAGTCCTAAACATCTGGTTAGGAAGTTCGAAAAAGTCACATAAAACTATATAATTTATCAAAATCGGTTCATCGCATTTTTATAATATTTGCATCTTTATTTCTTTAGTGTATGCAGTGAATCAAATTTGGAATAAAAAAAGTTTACGGTTCAGTGTTAATCGAAAAATCTTAAAATATACCCTGACAGTCGTATTCTTTTTTAATTTTTTCAATTTAATTTTAAAAAACCGTATATTAAGAAGTAAAAATGTTGTTAAGGGCTCGTACATGTTCTGCAAAGTACATCTATCTTCATGTCATATGAAGGTCCCGAATTCCGAGGATTCGGATCCTCTTCTGTGACACTGATTTTTAATTTAATCTATATTTCAATGAAAACCGAACAAATGCAGTGCTTACTGTAATGTAAGTATTGAAGCTGTCATTAAAGGAATGTAGGCCATTAGGTGATGTAACACTGTCCACTCGACAGATTGGCAATGCATAGCACTCACTGTACACTCCGTGACAGCGCTCTCGATGACATGATGGCCAGCGTAAAAATACCGTAAGATTTTTAAAGTTCGTTCCCATCAAATCGTGCAAAACTTTGAAATAAATCTAATATATCGGGATTTTTTGGAAATTTGATTTTTCCAACGGATTCATTCATCGTTGTACGTTCATTCGAATCTGAAAATTGTAAAACAGATTCATGCGGATTTCACGGTAATCACGACTGTGAAGTCGTTTTTCATTTTTTTTAAATATGAAAAAAATTATGGTTTCCTTAAGAATTTAAATGACCACCATTTTGCATCTGTTAAACGGATTTTGTTGAGTCAGGAACTTTCCAAATTATTACTAAAACCGATTTTAGTGTCAAATTAAAAAACGTACAAAAACTAAAACACACACACGCGCGCGCACACACACACACACACACACACACACACACACACACACACACATATATATATATATATACATACACTTACAAAACTTATAAGGACCTCTCAAAACATGTTCTAGAGGTCATTTCATTTAAAAACGGGATCGGCGCAAGGTATCCAGTCCTTGCATGAGGCCTTACCATAATTGCACCTCATTTTGAAGTGAAAATTTGTTTAGAATATATTTTTCATTATAAGAAATTGTCGTGTAAAATGGTTCAAAAAGTTTATATTGTTTCAGTGTTTCTTGTTGTTATTTTAAGGCAAAATACGTATTGAGTTATCGCCTCCCTAACTGTAAGTGAAAGTATAAAGTGTTAAAGCAGTAAATGGAGTGTTGTATGTGTAAGTGTGTGTTAGACTCGGGTACTGCGAGGACGTCTAAATCCTCTCAATTGGGGCAGCTAGTCTACACCACCCCTGCGGGGTCAGAAAAATTATATTAACTAATGTTTAGTAACATGTTTATTGAAGCTGGACAACAGATACGTAAGACCACCTGAGAATTTTTATAGGTAAGTTCAATTAAGAATAGGTAAATATGTAAATCCAACTGAGAATCGGTAAATACCTAAATGCAAATGAGAATCGGTAAATATGTAAATCCAACTGAGAATCGGTAAATACCTAAATCCAAATGAGAATCGGTAAATACCTAAGTTCAACTGAAAATCTGTAGTTATATAAATACAAATGAGAATCGGTAAATACCTAAATCCAAATGAGAATCGGTAAATACCTAAATCCAAATGAGAATCGGTAAATACCTAAGTTCAACTGAAAATCTGTAGTTATATAAATACAAATAAGAATCGGTAAATACCTAAATCCAAATGAGAATCGGTAAATACCTAAATCCAAATGAGAATCGGTAAATATATAAATCCAAATGAGAATCGGTAAATACCTGAATCCAAATGAGAATCGGTAAACATCTAAATCCAAATGAGAATCGGTAACTACTTAAATCCAAATGAGAATCGGTAATTACCTAAGTCCAACTTAGAATCGGTAAATGGCAAATATGTAAACCCAACTGAGAATCTGCAAATATGTAAATCCAAATGAGAATCGGTAAATACCTAAATCCAAATGGGAATCGGTAAATACCTAAATCCAAATGAGAATCATTAAATACCTAAATCCAACTGAGAATCGGTAAATATGTAAATCCAAATGAGAATCGGTAAATACCTAAATCCAAATGAGAATCGGTAAATACCTAAATCCAAATGAGAAACGTAAATACCTAAATCCAAATGAGAATCGGTAAACATCTAAATCCAAATGAGAATCGGTAACTACTAAATCCAAATGAGAATCGGTAAATACCTAAATCCAAATGAGAATCGGTAAATACCTAAATCCAAATGAGAATCGGTAAATACCTAAGTTCAACTGAAAATCTGTAGTTATATAAATACAAATGAGAATCGGTAAATACCTAAATCCAAATGAGAATCGGTAAATACCTAAATCCAAATGAGAATCGGTAAATATATAAATCCAAATGAGAATCGGTAAATACCTGAATCCAAATGAGAATCGGTAAATATCTAAATCCAAATGAGAATCGGTAACTACTTAAATCCAAATGAGAATCGGTAATTACCTAAGTCCAACTTAGAATCGGTAAATGGCAAATATGTAAACCCAACTGAGAATCTGCAAATATGTAAATCCAAATGAGAATCGGTAAATACCTAAATCCAAATGGGAATCGGTAAATACCTAAATCCAAATGAGAATCATTAAATACCTAAATCCAACTGAGAATCGGTAAATATGTAAATCCAAATGAGAATCGGTAAATACCTAAATCCAAATGGGCATCGGTAAATACCTAAATCCAAATGAGAATCATTAAATACCTAAATCCAACTGAGAATCGGTAAATATGTAAATCCAAATGAGAATCGGTAAATACCTAAATCCAAATAAGAATCGGTAAATACCTAAATCCAAAAGAGAATCATTAAATACCTAAATCCAACTGAGAATCGGTAAATATATAAATCCAAATGAGAATCGGTAAATACCTAAATCCAAATGAGAATCTGTAAATACCTAAATCCAAATGAGAATCTGTAAATACCTAAATCCAAATGAGAAACGGTAAATACCTAAGTTCAACTTAGAATCGGTAAATATGTAAATCCAACTGAGGATCTGTAAACTCATACTCTGCTACAACACTCCTGAGTCGTTGGCAATTTCTCAAACCTTCACAAAGTTTTTTGTTTGTTTTTACTTAATTAAATTTTTAAAATGTTAGACAAAATAAAAGATTTTTTTTTTAATTTAAAAATATGTTTACTTTGTACTTAATATTTCAAGTGTTTTCAAATCATTAAATTATTTTAGATTATAACTGTATTTTAGGCAGTTTTTGTCACTTTATAGTGATAATTTAAGAATTACAAGCATATATGCATATATATATATATATATATATATATGTGTGTGTGTGTGTGTGTGTGTGTGTCATAATAGAAATGGGAGGTATAGTGTGGTTAGTGTGGGTTTTGAACGGTTCCTTATAAGTAGACTATTAAAATCCAAACACATTTGTATAGTCCACATTAATATGCCTTGGTATCAACAACATTGCAGAACATTCCTGAACATTCCAGAACATTCCTGACACATTTGTAAAGCTTCCATTTGTCACGTAGTGGATTACGTAATAAAACTAATAATATTTTGTAACTACAGCTTTGATATCAGCTGATTGAAAACTTCTCAGTAACAGCTGATAAGGTAATCGCCGCTACTCATTAGGCCATTGTTCTTGGCTTGGACAGCTTAGGCTTACTGTACCCAATGATTGATGTTTATGAGGAAAGTGATACAGTTTGTTATACCGATTGACCCACTAGTTTAGACAAACAAATATAATGCAATAATTCCTTAATGTTGAATCAGCCTTTGTTTAAAAGTACAGTAGTATGTTTCACTGCCAGTATGACGTCATGAAAGTAGTTTCAAATAACTTTATTCCCGAGCTGTTATAACCATTCTTGTTAGAACCGATTCATAACGTCAATACTTACAGATAAAATGGTTCATTACAAAAGCATCCCCATATTCAATCGATTTTTTCGCAAGTTACCGGCAAAAATCGATATAATTTCTCAAAATCTGTTGACCAGATTTTGATCAATTTTCAATCATACATGAAGAATCATAACTTGGGTTCGTTTAAATTTGACAGCATTCCCACGTTCAATTGATTTTTTTGAAAGTTACCGACAAAAGTCGGTCTAATTTCTCAAAATCGGTTGATCAGATTTTGCTCAGTTTTCAGTCATGAAGAATCATAACTTGAGTCCTCTTAAATTTGAAATTAGAAAAAAAAATGTCGATTTCTTATAAAACCAAATTTAATCAAAATCGTTGATAAAATGTTTGATAAAATCTGTTTTAACAGTTCTCTTAACGAACAGGTATTTTAAAAAAACTGTAAAAAGTGAAAAATGATCTCTAGTAATAAACAAACCAACCTCATGCAAAAATATTTCAAAACAAGTGAGTTGTTTACAAACAATCTGGCATCCGCGTATAGCTATTTTTTACGTTCAGTATAAAAAAACAGTTTTTCCGTTTTGTGCACTGATTGACTTTTCCAAAAATTATCAAGCAAAAGAAACGTAAAAATATTGCACAACCTTTCTCAGATTTAATTTACACAATGGACCATTTTAAAAACAAACATTTCGATTCGAAATCAAAACAAATTCAATTCGAAAAACCTTCCAGCTAACGGGAAACATCTGAAAAGCCATTTTTTCAAAAACAGTCTCTACCCACAGTTCCATAAAATTTGAAATGAATTAAATTATAAATAAACAACGATAAAGGTTAGCTTTATTTCATTATTTTACCGTTACATTGTTATATTCCCAGTAAAAACACCATTAACTTTAATATTTGTGCATCGAATTTAGTTATAAATTTTCGAGCGCTCAAAAATTTTATCAAAATCTGCTTATTCGATTTTAACAAATTATGCGTTTTAGATTTTCAACAAAGCCGTATTTTTCGAATTTTTGTTGTACTTGGACAGTATTTCTTTTTCAAAACTCAATATGTTTTGTTTGAGCAATTAAGAACTGCATTGAGTTCGATTTAGTCACAATAGTTTCAGCCGATTTTAAAGAAATATTGGTGAGGAGAAGGAAAACTAAGGTTTTTTTGAGGTTGGATAGCTGCAGCTAAGTTGCAATAACTTACCTGTACACAGATTCAGTTACTACTTACTACTGCTGTTGTCTAACCTTAAGGTGCGCAGTTCAGAGACTGTCCGGTGCCTTAGCCACATCTACCACCGAGCCCCCTTTGTTGGTTTAACTAGCATAAAGTATATAATTACTGTACGTTAAACTACAAAAAGAATATAAAACTTCACATTGATCAATAGAATCAACCCTAAATTTTGGAAATATTGTTTTATTTCCACCATTTGGAAATTCACCAAATTTAAAAAAAAAAACAGAAACAAAATTGAAGAAACCCTAACTGAAATAATGTATGTTACATAAGCGAGCAATACATTCTATTGTGTTCAGAATAAAATGATGTTCATATGTAGGGCCAATAAATAATTTGTTGTAAGAAAGTTTGTGCAGTGATCTTGCACTCTTGCCCTTTAAATACTATCACAAGTACACACAGAGCGCTGGTGTTTGTATTTGATACAGGGTCAACAAGAGATAATCGGCAATCAATTGGAATGTTGACGTGGTGGAAGCGATTTTCAAAAATATTTTATACACTTTTAACGGATTCCCACTGGAAAATGAGCTATTGTATCGATCATCACAGTAAGGCTCATACCTGGGATCTTGAAATGACAGCCTATGCTATATATCGTTCGCAATTTCGCACCGGTTTCCTTTCATCTTTGCAAAAAAAAAATCAGTTCTGGTAGTACCGTGGTTCTAAAGTTTCAAAATGGCTGTCATTTCAAATAATAAAAATACGTTTTTTATCTAATACTATTTTGAAAATCTGGTTTCACCACCGTAATCTACGCGAAAATCTACATAAATTTGCAGTTCGAATCAATTTAAATCAATAAAATGAACCGTCGGCGGCGGTCAGGGTTCATTTTTATATTTGTAATAAATTTCAAATGTGTATACGCTGTTACATGCAGATTTAAATTCTGATTAGGATGGTGAAATCAGAATTTTAAAAAAGTCGTAATAATCAGCTGCTTAATAAAGTCATAATAATAAATTTTAAAATTACATTTAAAATACGAAAATGAACCCTGACCGCCGTTCAACAAACTTTCAATTTAGTTAGAAAATAAAATTGCGTTTACATAATTCAATTTTGGGGAGGAAAGAGAAGATGAAGATCGGTATCAGTTACACTAAGCAAGATGAGGGATGGACGTACCACACAAAAATATACAACGGTAGCAATTAGTTTCGAACCTGAGCATAGTTTCAAGTCGTCGCGGATTGGCCGCTGTCTTAACCACTGAGCTACGAACGCTTTTCTACACGTAAATGCAAATACGAGTAGAATAACCTTACAACTACAAGCAAAACACTAAAGAAGTTGTAAACACTGTAGTTAACACTAAATCCTCACATTTTGTTTTTCCCGATAATCCTGATGTACAGGGTGAAAGAGAAATTGCAGCGCCGTACACATGTGGACACCGCAGTTGTTGTTGACCTACCTAGGCGGCTCTCCGGTCGCCAGTCGTTGCCCGCACTTCGGTCGAGCTACATGTTTTTCCTTTCACCCGTTATCAAGTTTTGTTTACCGCACAAGTGATCGCAAAATGTAAAGTTCCAATATTTGTGCCGATTTCCGACAACTTTATAGTGACACGAAGTTGTTAATTTATCGATGTTTCGAAATTTTAATATAATCGGTTCAGTGTTTGTGCAGTGTATTGTGATATAGTAACGCTTTGGATATAACCTTGTTAATGTAATAAGGTAAGCCCGATGCTTTTCATAACATAACCTCAAAGTTATTCCGTGTCATGGTTGAAGAATTAATTTCATTGAATAGACCGACTCGGTAGCCTCGATCGCTGGTTCGAAATCATTTAACGATATCGTGCCGTCAAACGTAATTGGATTACTTTAATTACAATTAAAAAGTGGTAGAAAAATTACAAAGACTTGTAACATTGAACTTACGCAAACATATTCTGTTAAAGCTGTGAAAAACACACTAAAAATATCGGCTTAATTTCTCAAAATCGATTGATAAGATTTTACTCGCATTTCGGTCATACATAAAAATTCGTACTTGATTCAGTCTAACAAATTTTAATTAAAGTAAAGTAACTGTTCTTGAGTGAATCGAGAAAACAGATTGTTCTGCTGCTGTTCGGGATTCCCACAATTTATTTTTAAAACGTTTTTTTTTAATTTCAAATTTAGTAGACTGTTCGAGTTATGAATCTTCGTGTAGACATATAACCGGAATTTAAACAAAATATGATGTACCGATTATTAGGCTGATTTTACCGTATTTGTTATTAGCTCTCGTATTGAACTTTATTTCGATACTCACAGAATTTGAGCCAAATTTGTTCAAATTCCTTCAAACCGATTTAGAGAAAATCATGTTTCGTTAAATTTTAAATTATTTTGTAAAAAAAAATGTTTTTAAAACAAAACAAAAATAATAATGTAAGTAGTGATTCAAGATGTGAATAGAAGTCAACTACAGATAAATTCAATAAAAATTACTTTTTTGTACCGTTACAAGGAGGACCTTGAAACGGCCATGCATAACAAAATCTTAATATAAAAACATACTTTCTACATTGTTCGTACATTGCGAAAACAATTTGTTATTTCGATTATTCGACGGTTTCATTAACAATCCGCCATTTTGAATCACGAAGCTGATAGAGATCTGAGTCATAAACTCGATTTTCGTCACGATTAAATCTTGAAAAAATATTTAACTATGCGAATATATTTCAAGTATTTCAGAAGCAGTGATAAAGCTTAATTTATTTAACAGTTATTAAGTAAAGAGCACATTGGCAATGGCCAACGGCACTACTAATTTATTGCCCTGTTTGTGTTGTTATCTGTAATGCAACATTTCATTAATATCTAACGATCACCCTGCTGGCTTCGCGGTTCAAACCCGAAAACAACATAAAATTTTATGGCAACAATTTCGATTACAATTATCGCTTTTACTTGTTGAGAAATGTTCAGTTTAAACTATTGTCTGTATGTCTGTTGAGCTCTAAAAGCTAAAAATTGCCTTTATATGAACGTGCACTTCATTTGTTGTAAAACAAAAGTTACTTCTCTAATTTGGTTTCAACTCTAGAAGTATGTCTCTTTCCTATATTTTTAAAAATATTATAGCCAATTTCGTTCAAAATCATTAGGCTAAAGTTATTTTTGTATTTTCAGAATACCCGCTGTAGTCGCGTTAATAATAACTAAGTGAAGGCGAGTTTCTGTAAATAAACCAAAATTATAAACTTTATTAAAAATAGCTTCCACGATATTAAACAGAATTTGCTGTAGAATATGTTTAACCATAAGGACCTAAAAAATATGCAATTATCCGGTATGTTCAAAACCTAACACCAAAAGTTACACCCAAGTTAATGAACTTATATAACAAAAGTTACGCCAAGTTATTTAATTAGTAATACGGTACACACAAAAAGTTGCACCAAGATACCTAATTAACAATACACCAAAAAGTATATGAAGTTAATTTACTTATGTCTTAAAAGTTACATCGAGCTAGTGAACTAATCATACGACAGAAGTTAGACCGAATTAGTGAACCACTCGTACACCAAAAGTTACACTATACTAGTGATCTACACTGATTATACGTCAAAAGTATAAAAATTAGTGAACCACTCGTACACTAAAAGTTACACTATACTAGTGATCTACACTGATCAAACGTCAAAAGTATAAAAATTAGTGAACCACTCGTACACCAAAAGTTGCACTGTACTAGTGATCTACACTGATAATACGTCAAAAGTATACAAATTAGTGAACCACTCGTACACCAAAAGTTGCACTATACTAGTGATCTACACTGATCATATGTCAAAAGTATAAAAATTAGTGAACCACTCGTACACCGTTGCACTATACTAGCGATCTACACTGATAATACGTCAAAAGTATAAAAATTAGTGAACCACTCGTACACCAAAAGCTACACTATACTAGCGATTTACACTGATCATACGTCAAAAGTATAAAAATTAGTGAACCACTCGTACACCAAACGTTACACTATATTAGTGATCTACACTGATCATACGTCAAAAGTATAAAAATTGGTGAACCACTCGTACATCAAAAGTTACAACAAATTAGTGATCTATGCATACATCAAGTTAGAGAATTAATCATCAAAAGTTTCACCAAGTTAGTGAATTACCCATAGGCCTACACCAAAAGTCACATCAATTTCGCAAACTACTTATACACCATATGGTAGTACAGTATTCCGATATGTTTTCGTGTTTCCCTTATCTAGAACTAGCAATGTAAATGAGTTTCAATTCATAATCAACACAATACCCTGTATTCATAAAGCTTAAACATGTACTTATTACAATAGACCACGGTAATATCTGAAAAACAAACCGTTAAATTATAAAACACGTACTTGCCCTTGAAAAGTCCAAAATATTATATAACTGTTTAATTTACACTTTACAATCACTTTCATTAAAATAATCTTTAGATAAGTTTTTAATTTATTTTAAGCTCGTGAATATTGTTGAAATCAAAATGAGAAAAAAATAATCTATGTTTCTTTAAAATTTAATATATTGAACACTCCTTCTCACCTGTTAGTAAGAGATTAGCTTAATGATGTTTTTACGTTGAACAATATAAATGTATTTCGTCACCGATGTTTTCAGTAATTAGAAGAAATATATTGACACAAACTTTCCTTTTACCAAGAAGAATCATTGCGAGGTCTTCGTGCAGAAATATTTCATCACAAAACATGGAACTCTATCAGTAGAGTAACGCGTAGAACAGGACTTGGTAATGGTAACGAAAGATTTAACAGTCGGAACTCTATCAGCGGAGTAACGCTTAGAACAGCACTTGACAATGGTAACGGAATGGTAACGAAAGACTTAATAGTCAGAACTTTATCAGCAGAGTAATGCGTAGAACAGCACTTGACAATGGTAACGGAATGGTAACGAAAGACTTAACAGTCGGAACTCTATCAGCGGAGTAACGCTTAGAACAGCACTTGACAATGGTAACGGAATGGTAACGAAAGACTTAATAGTCAGAACTTTATCAGCAGAGTAATGCGTAGAACAGCACTTGACAATGGTAACGGAATGGTAACGAAAGACTTAATAGTCAGAACTTTATCAGCAGAGTAATGCGTAGAACAGCACTTGACAATGGTAACGGAATGGTAACGAAAGACTTAATAGTCAGAACTTTATCAGCAGAGTAATGCGTAGAACAGCACTTGACAATGGTAACGGAATGGTAACGAAAGACTTAATAGTCAGAACTTTATCAGCAGAGTAATGCGTAGAACAGCACTTGACAATGGTAACGGAATGGTAACGAAAGACTTAATAGTCAGAACTTTATCAGCAGAGTAATGCGTAGAACAGCACTTGACAATGGTAACGGATTTCGTCACCGATGTTTTCAGTAATTAGAAGAAATATATTGACACAAACTTTCCTTTTACCAAGAAGAATCATTGCGAGGTCTTCGTGCAGAAATATTTCATCACAAAACATGGAACTCTATCAGCAGAGTAACGCGTAGAACAGGACTTGGCAATGGTAACGAAAGATTTAACAGTCGGAACTCTATCAGCAGAGTAACGCGTAGAACAGCACTTGGCAATGGTAACGGAATGGTAACGAAAGACTTAACAGTCGGATCTCTATTATCAGAGTAACGCGTAGAACAGCACTTGGCAATGGTAACGGAATAGTAACGAAAGATTTAACAGTCGGAACTCTATCAGCAGAGTAACGCGTAGAACAGCACTTGCCAATGGTAACGGAATGGTAACGAAAGACTTAACAGTGGGAACTCTATCAGCAGAGTAACGCTTAGAACAGCACTTGGTAATGGTAACGGAATGGTAACGAAAGACTTAACAGTGGGAACTCTATCAGCAGAGTAACGCGTAGAATAGCACTTGGCAATGGTAACGGAATGGTAACGAAAGACTTAACAGTGGGAACTCTATCAGCAGAGTAACGCGTAGAACAGCACTTGCCAATGGTAACGGAAGACTTAACAGTCTTTATCTTTGATTCATATCCAGAGATCTTAGTAGATTTATCGCATAGAAACTACGCTCGCGAGCGGTTCATGAAACTCAAAAGCACGAACCTCTCGTTCACTTCTTGAGCTGTTCCACATAAATCCGGTCCGAGGGAGGAACACAAAAAGACTTGCAGTTGCAGTGTGGAAGTAGTAGTCATAGTGATACGTTCTGTGCTAACAAATATTGTGTAGTGATTCTTTTCTTTTGACGAGTTCCTCAAAATCACTCGGTAATTCCTACTCCAACTGTGTTAAATAAATCCAAGAGCAATTCTTAAGCCGGGTGGCCACAAAATAAGGAGCGGAATGAAGATGAATGACAACCAAAAGCGGAGTTTAGTCAGTTAAAAAACGATTGTGTCTCTTTTAAATCTAAATATTTAGGCGTACTGCAGTAACGGATTCTAAGAACTATTATGTTTAGAAACTGTAACCTAGGCAATGGTAACCTAGGTAACGAGAAATAAGTTTGGAGGCGTGGTCAGCGTAGAGGGAGAAGAGGAGTCACCTTCAAAACCGAACCTAGATAGTTGAATCTACGCGGAGCGAATCCTAGCCAAGCTGCTCCACCGTTACGCTTTCAGTAGCCGAAGTTACATTAAATACAATGAATTAACAAGGACGGATTAAAGGGGAAACGAAGCAAAAGAAATAAAATAAAAAATGTAAAATAAGCGTAGTTTCGAGGGAAAAGATCTAAGGCCTCTGAGAGATCCGAAACCCGAAACCTTATCCCGATCTCAACGTTGCATGTACATGAAAATTTGTCCGTATGTAAATATGTATGTTTGTGTACTTTGCAACGCTTGTACTGAGAGTGAGAACGGGGTTTATCAATTAAATATTTTATGTTGGTTCTCTGCATTTTATCAATTTTTATGTGGATATTAACTGCAACAATAGAAAGATCTTTCTCGACTCTAAAATTTGATCAAAACTAATGATGACGAAGGATCAGCGTTAACGGTAAGAAGCAACGGAAGTAACTGCGGCTAAACATAAAAAGTTACGGATAGGAACAGTGAGAAGAAGGGAAAGAAGAAAAACCATGTTTTCTGTAGCACAACTTCTGTTTCAAAATAATAAGAAGAATAGGAATCTAGAAACATTAATTAATTTTTTTAATGCAGTAAATTTTTACACTTATTTTATATCTGTTTTAAGTCTCAAAACAACTTGACAGTGATGTTTTTAAGGTATTATTTCAAAAAACCCATCCACAAAATCAAATTAATCCGTCAGTTGCATGACACTGCTTCGCACTTGGTGGCTACCTGATCATAGCCATGACGTCTCTTGTACATGCTTGTTCGCCGCTAAATACATCATTTTCTCCAATTTTCATTCAAACAACTAATCATAACGCATCACAACTATAAATAGATTTCATCGGCCATTTACACGGCAGCTTCACAACTGGCTTCACAACATCCAGAATGTTCTTCACTACCTCAAGCTCGTGGGAATCGTGAAGCGATCGTGACTTTATCATATACGAAGCAAAATACTCACATCTTTGTTTTTAAATAATCTTCAACATTCAGGCGCAGGTTTCGTGGAATCCATAAATTTCAGTCATTAACGGTGACAGACCGACTTCTGCGTTCAGTTAATACATAGGTGTTAACCACTCCAGCGGTACCGTTGGGTTTTTAATTAAGGAAAGTTGTATTTAGGAAACCCAGTAACGTTAACCTGTTTTCAATAGAATCAAGCTACAGTAGGCGTTGTGTTTAACGCCAGAGCCAGTATGCCAACTCTGCTTTTACCCTCTCTTATTTATATCATAACTAGCAAGTACTCGTCGAGGTTTCACTCACTATATTTGTTTTTGCTAAACTCTTTAAATAAATTACAAGTTATCTATAAATATAATATTGCAATATTAATGAAATTATCAATACTCTTAGTAAATAATATAGTAATAAGAATTTTTATTGAACCCAATATTGCACGTCCGTGTAATTTAACATGTCAGAAACTGAAGACAGAACTGTTGTTCTTATCATTCCTATAATCATCATTCATAGTTAGAAAAAGGGGATTTCTAATCTGGAATGACTTGCACGTGATTCACGTGATTGGTATTTTTGTAGTGTGTGCGTGCGTGCGTGTGTGCGCGTGTGCGTGCGTGCGTGTGTGTGTGTGTGTGTGCGCGCGTGTGTGTGTGTGTGTGTGTGTGTGTGTGTGTGTGTGTGTGTGTGTGTGTGTGTGTGTGTGTGTGTGTGTGCATGTTCGTGTGTGTGTGCGCGCGCGTGTGTGTGCTCGTGTGCGTGTGCGTGTGCATGTGTGTGTGTGTGCATGTTCGTGTGCGTGCGTGCGTGCGCGTGTGTGTGTGTGCGCGTGCGTGCGTGCGTGTGTGTGTGTGTGTGTGTGTGAGTGTGTATGGATTCCATACTTAACTCTGTTTTTATTTATAAAATAAAATACAAAAATAACATTGAAAAGTAAAAGAAACATTTAAAAATTTAAATAATATTGTTATTTTAAGACATTGAATAAATTATTTCAAATAAAAAGAGTACCCTACTTTTACTTGTTATAAACGAATTATATCTTTTAGTTTAGTTTTGACATCAACAATTTTTTTAGAATGAATGGATGTCCATTAAACTATTCAAGCTTTTATGTACGTTTATCTTGTTATTTGTAAAATAATACCTAATATATAAAATATTAGATATATAAATATATGTATTTTTATAGCAGTAAATATATTCACCCTTTAAAAGTATTTATTAATTAACATAAGATTGTAACAACAGTATGCAGTATTGTAAAATCATATAAAAATATTCTTTGGCATTGTATATACTTAAATAAATGCAACTATTTTAAAACTTCTTTGCAAACTATGTTAGATTTCCTTCCATCTGAAGCCAATATTATTAACGTTAATGGATAACTGACTCTGGAGTATCCTACATAAAATTGTCCGTGTGAAACACAATCTTCTCTTACGTCAATTCCTGCAATTGTTGACGACTGGCCTTGTGATTTATTAATTGTTATTGTAAAGCAAACGTTAACTGGAAACTGCATTCTTTTAAACTGAAACGAGTACGAAAATCGTAAATTAAATACCTAAATATTTAAATTTAATTTGAACATAATCTCCTCAGACCCCAGCAATCATAAGTAAATCTAATTACACAATGAAATTATTACTACTGATTAACACTGGAGCAATACAATATTTTAACTAATATAAAATCACTGGTAATAATAAGTTGGACAGTCATTTGAAATTGACTATACGATGTACTTTGTTGTAAGAAGGTACTCTGAAAATCTAAAGTCACTAGATGTAGGCCTAATAGCATCGGCTGTATATTGACTACTAAAGATGGATTGGGTAAGTAGTTTAATGGCGTTAAAATCAAATTTTGCAAAATCCTTTCATAGTGCACCTCTGCATTGTTGTGAAAAGGTACTCTGAAAATTTAAAGTCTCTAGATGTAATAGCCTCGGCTGTACGTTGATTATTAAAGTTGGACTGGGTAAGTAGTTTAATGGCGTTAAAATCAAATTTTGCAAAATCCTTTCATAGTGCACCTCTGCATTGTTGTGAAAAGGTACTCTGAAAATTTAAAGTCTCTAGATGTAATAGCCTCGGCTGTACGTTGATTATTAAAGTTGGACTGGGTAAGTAGTTTAATGGCGTTAAAATCAAATTTTGCAAAATCCTTTCATAGTGCACCTCTGCATTGTTGTGAAAAGGTACTCTGAAAATTTAAAGTTTCTAGATGTAATAGTCTTCGCAGTACGTTGACTATTAAAGTTGGACTGGGTAAGTAGTTTAATGGCGTTAAAATGAAATTTTACAAAATTCTTTCATAGTGCACCTCTGCGTTGTTGTAAGAAGGTACTTTGAAAATTTAAAGTCTCTATATGTAATAGTCTCGGCTGTACGTTGACTATTAAAGTTGGACTGGGTAAGTAGTTTTATGGCGTTAAAATCAAATTTTACAAAATCCATTCATAGTGCACCTCTACATTGTTGTAAAAGGCACTCTGAAAATTTAAAGTCTCTAGCTGTAGTAGTCTTGGTTGTATATTGATCAATAAAATTGGACTGGGTAAGTACTTTAATAGCGTTAAAATCAAAATTTTGAAAAATCCTTTCTTAGTGCACACGTAAACGATGAAACTAAGGTTCCCTCCAAATTTCTAGTCTGTAGTTTTTATAGTTTGGGACTGTGCGTTGATTATGAATCAGGATATCTTGTTTTATAAATATAGATATCTCAGATAAAAAACAAACGAGCTGTTAATGAGTGACTATGAAGAAACAATTTATAACAAACTTCACATTAAAGTAATGGAGGAAGAAAACACAATGGCTGCGAAACACACAATACCAACATGATGAAGCGAATATCTTTAAAAAGTAACAAAACAACATTTAAATGCCTGAACATTTTTGTATTTTACAATAAAAATACAGTATGACAGTAAACTCAGGTTGAGTAAAATGTATAAACAAAATTATCGTACAGAATTTGAAAATATGAATTTGTCATTGTATTAAACGTTAAATCTGCAGCACATAGCTTGCAACTAAATGTCAAAAATGCACTCGTTCACACACGCACGCACGTGCACACACACTACTACCACATATTTAAGCCTTAAAATCCAACATATATTTTTAATGCTTTCTTAAAACCGAAAGTTTTAACAACATTATTTTAAAATCAGTTTTAAGTTACTGTAAAAATTAACTGTTATAAAAACAGATCGTACTCAGCATGAACTATCAGTTGTACAAGTGACATTTTTTTCAGTAAAAAACATGAGGTGTTCCTTAGTTTAAGGTTATTGTGTAAATTTTCAACATCGAACATGGTTGCATGTACTAAATCTATTTAGTTGTATTAATTACCTAAACAACCTTAGTCATATAACGTTAATTTAGATAGGCCTAGTGGTAATTTATAAATAATGCTGTCAAACAGGGCCATAGGCTAGTACGCCCAGGTGTACCAACAATGCTCACAGAGCTGCCAACTTAACAACCCACGCTGTGAATAATAAACTAGCTTCGGATCGTATTTACGTAGCTGGAATATGGATGGTCTTTAATTCATATAGTGCTGGCTGTTTTAAAACAAACAACTAATTAATCTTATTACTCTGGCACCGAATCCATATTTTATGAAAAAGTAGCTACCAACTGTTCCTAGTGAATCACGTTATTTATACAAATTCAGAAAAAACTACACGAGAACAATGATAACCACAAAAATACTTCAATTAATATTTATAGATTCCGAAATGGAAGGAAAAATAATTGCTTTCTCAGAATTAAGCTCAAAGTAAAAGGGGTTTTGTAAATCTCTATAACCTTAGTTGTATTAAATTTAAACTAGCTTTACTTACTATGCTCAGTATAATGATCTGCCTTCCCTAGCTTCGTCAATTCTACTTTCGTTGACGCGTTTCGGAGAACCTCCATCTTCAAAAACTATATCTATACTATACTATATCTATAACTATACTATAGAGTGTAGATATAGTTTTTGAAGATGGAGATTCTCCGAAACGCGTCAACGAAAGTAGAATTGACGAAGCTAGGAAAGGCAGATCATTATAGTGAACATAGTGACAATAATCCTAGCAGAAAAGAAGAAGAATATAAAAAGAATTGCTTTACTTAGTTCAAGATTAAAATGAATTACAGAAAGTTATGAAGTGTTCCCAAAATTACTGGTTAAATATCCGTTTGATAGGTAATCAGTTCTGTTCGGTAAGTAACAGCTAATCTGTTTGTTATGCATCTATCCGTGTACTTATGGAGCAGCTAAACTGCTTCAAAGGTAATTATATCCGTTTTTGGTAAAAATCCATTTGATAAGTAAGTTGATCAATTTCATAAGTACTGACTAATCTGTTTGATAGCCAAACTTATCCTTTTGCTAAATTAACGTTTTATAGGTAAGCTCATTCGTTTGTTAAATAAACGTTTCATAAGTAAACTCATCCTTTTGTTAGATAAACGTTTGATAGGTGTAATCATCCGTTTGTTTGAAAAACGTTTGTTGTACGAAATCAGCTGTTCAGAAGTAGTCACAATTATATAACAGGAGAAAGATGCTCGATTGGAAGGTCCCAGAGAATGAAATCCCAAAGAGAGTAAAATGGATGGAGGAGCGGAAGAGGATCCATGGGGACAGGATGAGGGAGGTGTTGAGGATTAGAAGGAACAAGACATGAGTCGGAGTGCTTTGCGTGATCCAACAGAGTCTATACGCAAATAATAATAATAATATTATTATTATTATTATTAGCACTCAACGCGCTAAATGTAATATTATATGCAATATTCCATTGCCACGCATCGGGCAAATTCCAATAAACACAACCAGCCCTCAAATATCATGCATTACAGATACAGAATAGGTATTGAAGTAGTAAATGTTGATAAATATTTAATTCATATCATAATTACCGTTTGGTAAATTATAGCTAATCTATTTTATAGATGATGATTAATAAGAAAACTTCTTAGTTGGACATCCGTTTGTTAAGTAGTATATCCGTTTATCTATATCAACTCTACCAGATTTCACTGAAATTTCGTATTTCGTCTTTATCGTTAAAAACGTTTTTTCTTCTTTTTCTTAAATTTGGGAGTTTTAAAGAAACGTTTCTTTTAATGAAAACAAGACTAACTTAAAGATCTCAAACATAAACGAGTGCTATTAATATTTTTCGTGTACTTTTTTTGTAGTAAAACTTGTCATTATAACATTTTGTGTTTACAATGTAAGCTTAAATACTTATTTTTTTATTAGCTATGAAGTGAATAATCTAGATAATTTTCCTTATTTGTTATTATTCTATTTTAGGAAAGTTTAAAATCAAGTTTTTATGTTAATGTGTAAGGCGTCATTATTACGTCGCGTTGTTTTAATTAATTAGATTTTGCTCCAAAGAATATTTGAATATTACAATTTTTTGACAGAAAGTGAGAGTTGCAGTCCTTGGTGAAGTGACAACAATATCGGCAAGTTGTGACAAGTCGAGTCGTGTAACTTGCTGAAAAAATTATTTTTTTAAACTGCCGTTATCGTAACTGGAGCTGGATTTCGTAACAACTGGTTTATTTATATCTCGGACCTACAACCGGTTGCAAAGTAATAGTCTGCGCTGACGTTCAGGACATATTAGGCTGTAATTACTCTCATACTACACGGCTACACGGCTACACGGCTGTAGTATTTATTGTGTAGTTCCTTATAGTTAAAACTTAATTTTTAGTTCAAGTACCCGGCGTTACCAGTGTTAGTTACGTGTTGACAGTAAATTATTAACCGGTAATTTTAACGTAAAATGCACAAAATCATTAATAAGTGCCAAAAGTCTCCATTAAGAGATGGGAAAAGACAATTTTGAAAATCCTTTTTGACAGTGACCTAATTTTTCTTTTATTTTGAACAATTTTGCGAAAATTCATAAAGAGTACCGTACATCTGCTTCAACGCTGATTAAGATGGTAAAAAACATTTACGACAAAAAAGTTTACAATTTTTTCTAAAGATTTGAAATGGTCGCCATTTTGAAACTGTTGAACGAATTTTACTGGTTAACTGGTTCTAGCTATTATTATCATAATCGATTTGAGTGCTAAATTTAAATCAAATCAAACCAAAAAAAAAACGCGAGCGTCCTAAAACACACACACACACACACACACACACACACACACACACACACACACACACACACACACACACATATATATATATATATATTATTATTATTATTATTATTATTATTATTTGCGCATATACCCTGTTGGATCACGCAAAGCACTCCGACTCATGTCTTGTTCCTTCTAATCCTCCACACCTCCCTCATCCTGTCCCCATGGATCCTCTTCCGCTCCTCCGTCTATTTTACCCCTGCTTTCAATGTCTGTTGAGTCTATTTCTGCGTCATGTAGGTCTATTCTGATTTGTGTGATCCACTACGTTGTTGATTTGACTCTTTGTATATACTTAAGGATTCTGTTGGCAAGTCTCGTTGTTGGTAGTCTACTGATGTATCCATAGAATTGAAGCGTTCTTCTTCTGATATCTGCTGCCAGGTTCGATATCTTCTCTGTGGTCTTCCGGGAGTGCAACCTGTATCCGTCTTCTGTTAATCTCGAGCCAAGGATCTTCCTCAAGATTTTGCGTTCTTCCTTCAAAATGTCTTCCATGGTAGCTTTTGTGTTAAGTGTTAACGTCTCGCTTGCATATAATACATCCGGTTTTATGATTGTGTTGTAGTATCTGATTTTTTCGTTCGTCGACATACATCTCTTATTGTAGATATCACGCGTTATACCAAGAGCCCTCTTCATTCTCAGTAGCCGAACCCTTTGCGCAGCCTTCTCGCTACCTGTTCAAGAATTTCTCCCAGATATTTGAAGTGCTTGACTCTGTTTATCTTACCATATTTTGTGTTAAGTTCTTGAATATTTAATTTTGAACAGAAGAATTCTGTTTTTTGAAACGAGATCTGTAGACCGACTCTCTCTGCACATTCCTTTAGGACTTCTATCTGTTTAATCGCTGTTGTTTCATTATCTGTGAGTATGGCTAGGTCATCTGCAAAAGCTAGGCACGCGATTTCTGTATTGTCCTTAGGTCTTCCAAGTCGAACTGGTTTCCAGTGACCTTCGATTTTTAATTCGTTCTCCCATTCCTTGATAACTTTGTCCAACACCAGATTAAAAAGAAAAGGCGAGAGTCCATCTCCTTGGCGAACTCCAGTTGTGATCAGGAAAGGTTTGGAAATATATATATATATATATATGCCATTATAACATTTTCTGTTTACAATGTAAGCTTAAATACTTATTTTTTATTTTTTATTAGTTATGAAATGAATAAACTAGATAATTTTGCTTATTTATTATTATTCTGTTTTAGCAAAGTTTAAAACCTTGTTAACACGTAGGGCGTCATTATTATGTCAATCGTTGTTTTTAATTAATTAGATTTTGCTCCAAATATTTGAATATTACAATTTTTTGACAGAATCGTCGTACTATTTTCCAATGGAAATTCGCTGCAAATCATTTTGTAAAATGAGCGAATCCACCGCAAGTAAAAATTCATAAAAATCGGGTTTAAAAGATTTTCCAGCAGTTTGCACAATCATAAACAGACGAACAAACGTCCAACCTCGGGTAACGTGAAAACGTAAACATCAATAAAAATCTCGATTGATTTTTTTTACGAGCACAATACATTTCATACTGCGCTTAATGACGAAATAGAAATTGATCAACAATAAACGTCAGGATTTTCTTGAGGATAAAATACTTCAGCAACCAGATTCTGTCTTGCACAAATGCTTAGTAGTAGTGTGTAGCTTAGTAGTAGGTGGTCTAGTGGATAGCGTACTAGGCTTTCACCCCGAGGATCCGGGTTCGATTCCCGGCCAGGGCTTGGCATTTTCATACGCTATAAATCATCCCACCGTCTGCATTAGCCCAAGTGTGCACAATAGTCGGACGTTAAACACCAAAAAAAAAAAAAAAAAAAAAAAAAAAAAAAAATAGTAGTAGTGTGAGAAAATTTGCGCAAAACGCGCATGCGCCACAAAGGTAGGCAGTCAATCATCGTTGCACAAGTATCAACGTTAACGACATAAACAAGGTGCAAGTTTAACTGCCGATATAAAATATTACAGTGGAACGTGGTATTTATTGCTTGAATTGTTGAGAGGTATAATTAATGTGTCCGTGTAGTTTTAGACTCTGACTTGACATAACGTACGGTGAGTTGTGCACTGAGTGATGAAATGAATGTATGTAGAACGTTCAGTAGATAAATTGCAGACTTTTACTCATTGACAGTAAAGTCTCCCCACACTCCGACCAGACGTGGTTAGATCTGAGTATTCAGACAGGCGCGGCCTCAAGTTCAATTTTGCAGCGACGAGAGAGCGTCTTGTTTGATTTGCCCGCTGATTGCGGTACAACGTTTCAAACATGACAGAAAAACTTATTGAATATGTCTACGTAATGATCTATCCCATCCCAAATATAAAAATATTAAAAAAGAAGAAAATAGTACGGAATAAAATAGGAGAATTATTATACTACTTACATTGTTTCACAATGAAATTTATATGTTAGATTATATTGTAGTTTAGCATATAATACAAAACGTACAACTTTTAATCCTCTAGAGTAAAGTTTGACTCATAAAAAAATATTAGGCCATACAACCTTTAAGATAATTGTGAAATTGCACTTGTAGGATATTAAAATCTTTTCTTTAATTAATTTTCCGTGTTACTGACGTGTATTGAGATTACGATAAGATTTTGGTTTTCAGTTTCTTGTTGAATTTTTGTTTACCGATTAGGCTATTTTTTATAAACGGTAAGCAGATAATTGTTTAAGAAAGGCAAACTAGAATGGCGTTTGTGAAAATTCTTCTAATTCACAATAAACCGTTTATTTTGGCTTTATAACCTTCACATAGATTTATTATATTTTTGTTCCAACTATTTTACCTCTACCGCCATCGCGGCCACCTTAGTATGTGGAAACCTCACTGCAAAAGCGATCATCACGGAGGCCGCCATCCGCCATCGCCACCGCAATCGCAGCCGCCTTGGTCTGTGAAAACCTGATTGCAAAGCTACCATCACGGAGGCCTCCATCATCGCGGCCGCCTCGGTGTGTGAAAACCTGATCTCCAAAGCTATTATCACGGAATCCGCCACCGCCTCCACCATCGCGGCCTCCTCGGTGTGTGAAAACCTGATCTCCAAAGCTATCATCACGGAATCCGCCACCGCCTCCACTTTCGCGGCCGCCTCGGTGTGTGAAAACCTGATCTCCAAAGCTATCATCACGGAATCCGCCACCGCCCCACTATCGCGGCCTCCTCGGTGTGTGAAAACCTGATCTCCAAAGCTATCATCACGGAATCCGCCACCGCCCCACTATCGCGGCCGCCTCGGTGTGTGAAAACCTGATCTCCAAAGCTATCATCACGGAATCCGCCACCGCCCCACTATCGCGGCCTCCTCGGTGTGTGAAAACCTGAACGCCAAAGCTATCATCACGGAATCCGCCACCGCCCCACTATCGCGGCCTCCTCGGTGTGTGAAAACCTGAACGCCAAAGCTATCATCACGGAATCCGCCACCGCCCCACTATCGCGGCCTCCTCGGTGTGTGAAAACCTGATCTCCAAAGCTATCATCACGGAATCCGCCACCACCTCCACCATCGCGGCGGCCTGGATGTGTGTGAACCTAATTGTCAACCATCGCGGCCTCGACCGTCACCGATGTTTAGGAACCTTAAAACGTCTTTGTATAACGAACCTTCACGTATCTAATCAAACCATTGATCGTACACACATTTATTATACCTGTGTAAATGCTTTTGTAACTTGGGTGAACACGTCAGAACACAACTGCTTACAGAAGCCAACCGTAAAGCTCCGAACTTTCTCCGCCCAAATACCATAATTATATGTAAACGTAATCGCAAAGCTATATTCAAGTGAGATCCGGACTTCTATTGGAACCAGTTTTTAAGTATGGCGAAACGGTTCTGGGTCTTAAATTTAACAATAGCTGAAATTTCACCTGTTTCAAGATACAAGCCCGTCAGAATAATTTGGTAAAAGTCTAGATTAGACGAAAGATATTTTAAAAAACCTTTAAAGTGGTGTATTTATCCAAAAAAATACCTTAATTGCAGTCTGAGTTCTTTTTATCAACTTTGAAACCGTTAGTTTTTTAACTCAATTTTTTACAATATGAGTTCAATTATAAATTGTGATAATGAACAAAATTATCCATCAATATCTTCCAATTTTATTTTTTAATAATAATTGAATGTGAAAAGTTTTGTGTAATATGTTTGCCTCATACATCGCCGAAACTGTTTTCATCGCGTTAAACCACGATAAAGACCTGCAGCAACTTTATCAATTACGTAATGGAAGCTAATTTTAAATTTTAACGAAGCCTCGAAAAGCGTTAGACAGATCGGTATCGGCGATTATTGTAAAGCGTCGGGTCGGGTCCAATAACTCGTTTTGCAATTTAAATTACCTAATAACGTCAGGAAACATTGGCGACAATGTATTACAGTATTGTTAGTTATGCTCATTTAAACTTAAGTGTTTTCTTCTTTATTTGTTTCACCCAACTTTGGGGTACACTAAATCAATCACTTCTCAATGCTCTGTGCCTTCCTCGTAGCCCAGTATTGCTTCATACGTTGTGATCTTGCTTTTCTTTCTTCGTCAGAGATTTGGATCGTTCGCTTGGATTTGACTTTGCCTTGGAACCGTTGCTTCTTGTCCTTGGTTATTGTTTTGGCTGTTCTGTCCATGAGCATAGTGTCAGTGATCTGCAGTTCTGTTATGTCTTTCTCCGTTTCTCTAAACCAAAGTGGTTTGGCTCTTCTACTGCGAAAGTAGTCAAATATTTTTTTGGTTAGTCTATTTTTGTCCATTCGGAGGATGTGCCCATAAAAATCAATTCTCCTTTTTCTTATTGTGTCTGACAGTGTTTCAGTTTTTTGGTAAAGAGTTTCATTACTGATGTGGAGTAATTGGTTGTTACGGAATTTGAGGCCTAAGATTTTTCGTAATATCTTTCTTTCTTTGATCTCCAGGATTTCAAGTGGGCCCTGGGTTGTGAGAGATAATGTTTCAGCCGCATATAAGGCTTCTGGTTTAATTACAGTACTTAAGTGTTTTATTTTATTAATTTTTTTTTATTCATTGGTTGTTTTTTGCATTAAAGGTCAGGTGGACAACCTTTTGAACTAAACAAACATTCAACTTACTAAAACACATGTTTATGTGTAAACTTTAAACACACACACTCACACATACGCGCGCGCACACTCTCTCTCTCTCTCTCTCTCTCTCTCTCTCTCTCTCTCACACACACACACACACACACACCTATGAACCAACGCTGCCGTGTCATGTCGGTCAATGTTACGCGAGGAAGTTTCGCGGCCCGGCAGATTATGCTAATACCGACGGGACCGGTTCCCGGGCGGTCTTATTATACTCCGGTAAAATGTCAGTAAACGCCAGTCAAGTTATATAATTAAAAGGTGGAATTAGCGCGGAAGAAGTTTTGGGAATGCTGAAATTTACGAAATACCGTGCTAAAGAAATATTGCAATAATCCCTAACGTGATGGAATACGAATTAGCAAACACTATTGCAGAAACTTTAATCATACACTCTTTTTGAAATCCGATTTCACTGACTTATACATTATTGAGGCATGCATCAAAGAAACGTCAAATTTATCAAGAAACTATCAAAAAACGTAAAATTTATCAAAAAAACTACCAATGAAACGTCAGATTTATCAAGAAACTATCAAAGAAACGCCAGATTTATTTGAACAATGATCTTTGATGAAATAAATTTGACGGTTTTTGATGAATTTATCAAAATTTGACGGATCTTGGCATACAAAGATTTTCAAATTACATAGATCCTCAAAGTACTGACTTGATTTTGTTATTTTTGTTGTAGCTTGTATTTTAAATCGATAACATTGACTTTTGAAAATACGTTCACGCATTTCACTAATTCTATTACCATTTTGTAATTAAGGAATGTAATATGCATTAATTAGAACTGTAGTTTCAAAATATTTGTTTAGTTGTTAGTAGAAAGTATAGGCCTAAGTTATATTTAAGTGCAGTATAAGGTTATTAAATATTGCAAACTATTCAGCCTTGCCAAGGCACAGTTCCTACAATATTTGTTATAAACAATTTTAAACATGTTTTAACTAATGTTTAAATTGTTAAATTGTTACGTTTCTTGTGCTACGCCCACTTTGACGTAAGAGATATAAGGCTTTGTTGGTTTTCTATATCAAAATTTCTTTCATTTAAATGATTGCAATCAATTTCTTGTACAAGATAAATTTCTCTTTCTTTATATTGACTTTCGTGCTTTGTAGTAAAGCAACGATATTTGAAATTAACAAGCTGCTTCAATTATTATTAGCGTGTCTCATGAAAACGTAACTCCAAAATTATATCTTGTAGTTTAATGTTTTTGAATTATTGTTTTAGAAATGTGACGAATGTTTTGTTTCTTTGATAAAACTTTGACAAATATTTAAACAAGACATTTTGTCAAAGTTCATCAAATATTTGACAAATATCTTTTGGGATTTGATTGTATTACCCTAAAAAACACAAATACTGACACAAAAGTATAGTCATTCTGTAGCCCCCAAAATAACCGGTATTGACAAATCTGGTAATCAATATTTTGTTTCTCAAAAATCGATTGATCACATTTTCCAACTAAAATCAGTTTTGCAAATTTTAAATGAAAAAAATGTAGGTTAAGCGAAAAACAAACCCGACAGTTTCCAGTTTACTTCGGAACAATAAATTTCTATTATTTAAAATTTACAAACATTTGAATCAAGAATCTTCAATACATGACCAAAATTTTAACAAAATCTGGCGAAACGATTTTGCAAAATCAGGCCGATATTTTTTACATTAAACACACTAATTCGATTTTTTTAGTGTTTGTTTTACTTTGGTAGGCCTACTTAAAGACGATACTTGAGTCGACGTTTAGCAAAATATTTAGAAAAGACTATACTTTTGGTCTTACCATTTGAACGCTGTAGACGCGATATAGTTATTCATACGCTTATAAGAATCAATGTTACACTTCGTATAGTAGCCAAGGATGAAGAGTATAGTGTATTTAGTAGCAAAAATTCTAAAATCGTTCAAAATGTCTCGAAATGCTTTTTTTCGTTTCAAACGCACAGGATCGATTTTCAAAAACCTAACCAAATTTCGCCTGTCTGTCTCTGTGTCAAGATAACAAGAGAAAGTCTGAATCGGTTGAAATGAAATTTATCATAATAAACCAAAACTGCTTAAAATAGAACCTTATTGTGTTTCAACAACAATATTGAGAGTGAAAATTTTCAAAGAGAGGTTTTTGTATCGATTTTTTCAAGTGTGGAATCAAATTATAGAAATTTTGCGCTTAATCCTAACAATTTGGAGTTAAAAAAGAATTCACGGTTTTTGAACCCTCAACGCGCAAATTTTGGATTTTTGGTTTGAATTTGAATAGGATATTTAGGGTGTAAATAATCAAAAATATAATGCTGAATCCTAATATATCACTTGAATTGCATACATTTTATTTAAATTTAGGGCTTTTAAAAGGTTGTAACCCTTAAAATGTGGAGTTTTTGGTTATAATCTGAACAGGTCATGTGGGGTAACAAATAAACAGAAAATTCTCAGTGAATCAAAGTGTGTTTGTTAAAATTTTATCATTTTAGTTTTGTTAGGCCAATAGTGCTCCTGCAGACAGTGTACGACGTTAAACACGTATCACAAAATCTGTTGTTTCTTTTAAACTTACATATCCTGAAAATAGTTTTATTATCGTTACAATCACGTAGTTAATATTACAAAAAACAACGTGCTGTCGGTAATAGCGCATCGTGTTTACCAAACGACGCAACGGGAAGACACGTCGGCATGAGTAATCATTGATCTCCTTTCACCGAGAGACCTTCAAAAGCAACATAATTAGTTGCTCAGTATTAACATAATTACACACTATACGTGTAGTGATAGGCATTCGAGTGGTAACATGCGTTTATACATTAGGTAATATTTATAAAACTGCCGTACACGTCTGAATATACCACATCTGAAAATATCGCAAACTGAACTCTACCGTAACCGCTGCAAGCAGCTCTCGTTGACGTAATGGAAGCGAATTTACAAAAAATAACAATGCACGTAAAAAATGTTTGTCTTACTTTTCAAAAATTTGATTTCACATAATAACGTTAAGAATCCGCATAAATTTGCTTTTTAAATTGTTAAACCAAATCTCTGACCGCCGTCTGATTCGTTCTCTTACTTTCCATGGCATTTTAAATGGTAATTTATGCACATTTTTAACGCTGGTTACGATAGTAAATATCAGATTTTCAAAAGAATTTTCATATGAAAATGTTTGCTATTTTTTATGTTTTGTTAAATGGCCACCATTTTGAAATTTTGTTTCAAACGAAATTTCTTGAAATCTGTTGAACGAATTTTGCTTGGTTACGGTTATTTCGAAAATCGATTTCTGTATCAAGACTAAAACTGCAATGCTACAGTGCTAAAATACACACACACACACACACACACACACACACACACACACACACACACACACACACACACACACACACACACACACACACACACACACACTTATAAATCTTATAGTTATAATAATAAGGTACAGAGTAATGTTCTTTTTGTAAAGATCATAACGTTTAAACTAAAAGCGAAGTATTTTCAGTTATATGTTAACACGAATTTCGTTTCTTAAAATTTGAAAGGACCTCTCTGGCAAAAATATGAATAGTAATTTTGTTAAATACGTTGTATTTAAGAAATATAAAACACTTTACATTGTGATAACGAACCTCTTAAATAGATGTACTCTGCAATATGTTCAAATCATGAAAACGAGAACTGATATGAGTCAGTTCTTTAAATCATATGATTTAAATTAAATTAAGTCATATGAGTCAATTTAAATCTTATTTTGTTAAATCAAAATATTATTTTAAAAAATAAATTATACATCAATCAAATGCACATAAAAAAAAAAACATGTTATGCCACACAGATGAACCAATAAATATTAATGTTAATTTCTTACACCTTTTACTTTTTTGCTCTTATGTATAACTAGTTTTCAGACAGCCACTTGACCACCCAGGAAATCCTAACCACCGTATTATTGATCAATTAAATTCATTACCACCATTACATGTTGTATCAGTTGAAGATATGCGTGTTTAAAATGATCTACGGATGAAGTCATGACGTCACAATCAGCAAAGTTAAACTGTTGTTAAACCCGATTCAGCTGGCTGTGACAGGACAAAGACATTCTGTGTGCTCTGCATACTGATGTGAGTTGTGCCCGATGTCTGCATTGTGTAACGTTGTCGCAGTTCCAAGGAAAAGTTTAACTCTAATGTGTTGTGAATACCGTGTTAATGTCCTCGTAGTCAATGTAAACTGAATGGATAGTAGCAGCCGTGTGAGAGAGAGCGATCTCGTGTATACTGGCTTTTTTAAGAACATTAATCGGCAAAGTTGAGATTCTGAGTGTAATAATAAAATGAGGGTATAAACTTATTATAGATATAAACTTTTATAGATATGCTTATAAAACTATGTTGAGTATTATGATCTGCCTTCCCTAGCTTCGTCAATTCTACTTTTGTTGACGTGTTTCGGAAAACCTCCATCTTCAAAAACTATATCTATACTGGTCACCAATATTATGGCCCGTCCTATTTATAATTTTCTATCTCCACCTCGTACCCCTCCTCTATTCAACACGTGTACATTAAACCTGACGTGCTCGCTTCTGATTGGCTCTTCAAAATCATACGTTTTCGCTCGCTTCTGATTGGCTCCTTTCAAACTTTCTTTCCAACGGTCGTCCACCCTGTTAATTTTTGAAAATTTTTAGATTTTTAAACGTAATATCTGCTTGCGACGATATCTGTTCATTTATTATGTTTTCTCGAAACATTCATATGTCGAAACGAAAACATAATAAATGTACAGATATCGTCGCAAGCAGATATTACGTTTAAAAATCTAAAACTTTTCAAAAATTAACAGGAGGGACGACCGTTGAAGAGAAAATTTGAAAGGAGCTAATCAGAAGCGAGTGAAAACGTATGATTTTGAAGAGCCAATCAGAAGCGAGCAGTCAGGTTTAAAGTACACGTGTTGAATAGAGGAGGGGTACGAGGTAGAGATAGAAAATTATAAATAGGACGGGCCATAATATTGGTGACCAATATAGATATAGTTTTTGAAGATGGAGGTTTTTCGAAATGTGTCAACAAAAGTAGAACTGACGAAGCTAGAGAAGGCAGATCATTATACTCAACATAGTGACAATAATCCTAGCAGAAAAGAAGACGAATATAAAAAGAATACTTATAAAAGTTAACATTTTTTATTAACAATAAAAATATTAATTTACAATTTATATAAAAACATATAAACTTGAGTCTTCTTAATTTCCGTTCTTCTATCACTAAGAACAACAAAATCCTTCATGTACCATCCTGAAGTTGATATTTTGTAATTCATGTACAGGAATTTGAAACCAAAATTTTTGTTGGGTCTCATTGGTAATATGTTTCGTTCAGCGTTTACCAGCCGGTATTTTACAAACCCAAAGGTAGTGTTCAGTATAAATCTGCCTTCCCTAACTTCGTCAATTTTTCTTTCGTTGACGCGTTCGGAGAACCTCCGTCTTCAAAGACTAGTTTTTTTATCTCAAACTAGAGTTTTTGAAGATGGGGGTTCTCCGAATCGCGTCAACGAAAGAAGAATTGACGAAGCTAGGGAAGGCAGATTATTATACTGAACATCTTGACAATAATCCTAGCAGAAAAGAAGAATATAAAAAGAATTCCAAAGGTAGTGATTATAAATTGGTAACGGGAAATATATTGCAACTCCAAATACATTTTACATTCACTGATTCTTGTTCAATTACACTATTTTGTATTAAATCGAGGCGTGTCGTAGTCTAACTTGAATACTAGGTTTTCATTTGAATTTGGTCAAATATAATTTGAATAAAGGTTTCAAATGATAGACCTAATAACTTGCCAAACGCACGTTTTTTCAGTTGCACCGTCCATATTATTTCGTTAATATTCTGGTAAATCAGAAAGCAAGGGAGAGCCAACAAATAAAATTACATCTGAAATAGCTGACGTGAAAAATCCATTGTGCTAATTTATTAGCAAGTGTGTCTTCAAAACGAACAAAGAGACCTAAGTACCGTACTTCTAAGTTATGTATGACGATTCTCGGAAAACATACCGGCGACCTTGGGCCCTTGTACGGTGAAGCAGTGGGCCACAACTCGTGTATTGTGCTGGAATTATGATTAATCCTAAGTCACGATGACGTAATGATCCATCTAAATTATGCTCATCTAGTGGCTCGATCAAAACGGAAAGTCAAGTTAATGAAATCCAGTTTCAAGCAAGTTGTCATATAAGTTCACCTGTGCAAAACGATTGACAAATAATAAATACATTAGAGATCGCACATGAGCGTTTTGTCATCAGGCTGACTACCTTCGCAGCTTACTCTTGCTTTAGTTGTTCTTATATAGTTTTTGTCGTAGTTTACGGAAGCTTTTAACCAACTAATTCATAAATACATTGTTATTTTACACGACTTGCATTGTAAAAAATATTTACTCTTATTAAATGACACTAAAAACTAATTATTAGTCTCTTAAATCTTGAGTTAGTGTCGATATATGATTAAGGCCGCCGTTAAGCTGCACGGAACAAGTCGATGAAGGAAATAACTTACAGCGGTGTAATGACTACATACCGCGGGGAAAGCATATTTGCGGTTATCAAGAAGCACATCGTTGACCAAAGAATGCTCCAGTCATAGTTCGAGGAGGAAACAGAAAAATTCTTCTTCTACTACACATTCGGTGTATACATATCGTAAATAAAGCAGCACCGAGTTATTACGTCATAATTAAAGAGAACAAGTTCACCTACACTGGCGAAAGTTCACAGCTGCTTTCACACTGGTCATCACTGCCTTCTCAAATCTATTGATCGTGGCTGCCTTGATTCTGGTCACTGGTGTGTCAAATAGTGGTGCCCGTAGCATCTTTCCCACTGGTAACTGACCTGTCAACAAATAAAAATAGAAAGTTTAGCACAACTCCCGGTAAATAATCTTGTATCGAAGAAAAATGTGTTATTTTAGAAACCGTCTTATGGAAAGTGAGGAAATGCAAGCAATAGCGAAAATTAATCACGATTGTACGCACACTTTTTTATTAACAGAGGGAAAAGACTTCCTTGTGGTCCGCTCAGCTATGTAGCTGATTGTGCACCCTCGACCACAGGTTTAATTTCCCAAACGAATATCTGATCTTTAGAGAACCACGGATGATGTTTCCCTGTCTGTACTATCATCTGTCCCCCACTCCAGAATGCCTAGGGATTCAAATCGTTTCCTGTCCAAGACTGAACAGTTACGGACACTTAAAGAAAAAGACGAACAAAAAGATCGACTAGCAAGGAAACGCATGTTTCATCAGAAAAACGTAAAGATACTAGTCTTAGAGGTTAATAAAAGGTATAAAATCCAGGGACTGCTTAAGGAAGAAAATAACAGGGCCGATCAGTTAATAAATAAAACCCGAAGAAAGGAGAAAATCACATCGGAATAAAAGACACAGATAAGAAACCAAAGTTTTAAATTAATCCATTCCATTATATCTTCAGGAGTACCACTTATATCCATTTAGAGTTTACCATACTGAATTATATTCCTAGAAATGCGTTAACACACTATTACGCCTCAAACTATGGTAAGGTCCTGGAACCCAAGATCTCTTGAGATAGATGTGTGCTTTCCTTCAGGTTAGGGAGTGGGCAGATTTTATTGGCATTTGCAAAGTGTGGCACTTTTTTCGGTGTAGGCTCTGATTGGATAATTGTTCGCCGAGTGACCTTGAGGTCGGTGCGTGTTTATTGTGTACGGTTTGTATTCATTTTGCTTAATGTATTGTCTAAAGCAGCCTATAGAACGCCAGCCTACCTCTGAAGCATTATCTATGTAGTTATTCCTATGTAGTAAGCATCGTTTTGGGTGGGGGAAACGGTATTGTATTTTGTTAAAGATTAAACTAGATTTATTTCAATATTAAAAGAGTTTATTTCAACAAATAGCCTACAAAGGATATTCACCAAATAGCTGATTTTATACAGATGAGCTTAACTTTGTCTGCCTCTGTATTACTATTGTTGATTTCATGCAACAAGATTTTAACTTGATGACATATTTATTACCACTGTTAAGTTTAGACAACAGTTCTTAACTTGGATGGTTTCTTTTTTATAATTGTTGATTTCATTCTAACCTCAGATGGTTTCTTTATTATAATTGTTGATTTCATCCTAACCTCAGATGGTTTGTTTATTATAATTGTTGATTTCATCCTAACCTCAGATGGCTTGATTATTATAATTGTTGATTTCATCCTAACCATAGATGGTTTGTTTATTATAATTGTTAATTTCAGACAACATAATCCTAACCTCAGATGGTTTTTTTATAATCGTTGTAGGTTTTAGACAACAAATCTTAAATTAGATGGTTTGTTATTATCATTATTGATTTTAGACAACAGATCTTAAATTTGATGGTATATTTATTGCCACTGTTGATTTTAGACGTCAAAACATATAAATTTATTACTCGTTTGTATTATTCATAGTCATAACACCTTCACTACTGTATTTTATTTATATTAATAAATATAAAGAATAAATGACGATTTATTTTATTTTATTTACATTCATCGGTTTCAATGATAATAGGAGCTCGGTGGTCGATGTAACTAAAGTATCGTTCAGTCTGCTGCATTTCTGAACTGCACACCTCAAGGTACTTAGTTCGAGTCGCAGTTACTCCCATTGGTTCCCTCTGCATCACCCATGTTAAACAATATTGTTGTTGTGTATTACACCTTATGTTTTTAAATGTGTTGAATACCTTTTATGTTTTAAATGTATTGAAAAGATGGAAGTATAAAGTAAATATTTATATCGTTTTTAATTACGTTTTTTCGTTCTATGGAAGGACAAACTCAACTGAACGAACAGCAAAATGTTTCAGATTTACAGCAAGCAAGATAAAGCCAGCTAATTATATATATATAGGCTATATATATATATATATATATATATATATATATATATATATATATATATATTTATTTATTTATTGTTTAACGTCCGACTATGGTGCACACTTGGGCTAATGCAGACGAGAATAATTTAATACAAGTGATTCAACCAGCGTTATATCAATGTTATTGTTAACGGGCAGCAATTACATCGGTAATACATTATACAGGCTATTAATAAATATTACTTAAGCAACAATAGCACTTACTTTCATACTTTGCATAACGGCATTACCGTTAGCAAAGCGATAAGAGTTTTGATTGCAAGGTTGGCCAACTTGTGGCAACGTTTATAGCAATATTACACAGTTGGTATTACTGCATCCCCCATCGATTGTACACAACTTGTCGTAATGTCGTGTTTGCCAATGAATGTTGGTAATAATAAAATTCTAAAGACGCTACATGCGATGCAAAAGATGAACACAAAATGTTGACATTAAAATCAATTTCAGCTGGACGTTTTGTTTGTATTGCCTTCAGTTGCATGAAACAATTGGGAAACCAAAAGGTTAACAACTATCGTATAGTATATGAGTACATCTTTCTCATTTGATACATTCGAAATGTAGTTTTTAGTATTAAGTGCAAGTAGTTCGTTTTGTATTTCTGTAAATTTTAATATTTATATATAATAATTTATTTATTATATTTATATATAATAATTTATTTATTATATTTATATATTATATTATATTATATTTATTTATAAATTTATATATATATTATATATATATAATTTATATATAATAATTTATATATAATAAATTTTAATATATCGAAATTTTTGATTAAACTTAGAAAAATGTTAAAAAAATTAAATTTTATCGCAGTAAAAAAAATGTATGCACTGCTATTTCCGAAATGTCGGATTGCTGTTTTCAAAGTCGTCTCCACAAAAATTGTAACATTTTTTAATAGAAAAAACAATTTCTATTTATAAGGTTAAGAAATTAAGTTGAACTTTTTCTAAAGAAGATGAAGGTCCACGCAGGATCGGATCACGGGAGGTAATTTTGTCTTTTTCGCTGCCCTGATGGAAGTGAATTTCCAAAACTAACAATAATGCAAAAAACGTTTATTTCACTTTTTTCAACAATTTTGATTTCACAACCAAAACTATAATCTGTATGATTAGTATTTTAAATTTTCAAATTACAGTGAAAACACAAAGATGAACCCTGACCGCCGTGTAATTTTGAAATGCTAATTTATACTTAATTTATCGCTGTTCATGATAGTGAAATCAGTTTTTATAGAATTCTTTAATTAAAAAACGTTTTTCGAATTGTTAAGTTTAATTTTGTAAGTTTATTATTGAAAAAGATAAAGATTCAAATCATTTAATAAAAATATTATTATAAAAGACACCTAACGACTTCTCAAAATGTTCCAGAAGTCATGATCGATACTCAAATAACAAAAAAACGATTAACCGATGTTTAATGATACGTTTTGATTGTGAACCTTGGAGTTCAAATGCCCCCCAATGGGTGACCTCTACTGGGTCAGGGACTTCCCATAGTGACTGGTGGCTGCTACGAAAATCGCATTTTTCAGTAGAAATTTGCTTAGGAAAATATGTTTAACTGCTAAAGTATTTTCTACTTTCGGGATCGAGCACTGTTAAGCCAAGTTCCATAATTTAAAGACATACGCGTAACAGGAACACAAACAGTTGGACAGACACCCGAGCGAAAATGTTCTTTATCTTTACGAGAAAAATATTGTCTAGAAAGTTCTAATACTTTACAGACCTTGAAAACTCGCTCCATTTTGCCTGTCTTCAAGATCACATTTAATTTCCCATCATACCTTGTATAGAATTTCCCGTCAAAATCGTTAATCTTCTAAGCCACATCATAACTCTATAGAATTTCTCCTCAAAAATGTTTTTCTTCTGAGCCTCATCATAGCCCTTATTGAATTTCACGTCAAAATTGTTTGTCTACTGAGCCTCATCATAGCTCGTATAGAATTTCACGTCAAATTGTTTTTCTTGTGAGCCATTATAGCCCTTATAGAATTCCACGTCAAAATTGTTAATCTTCTGAACCTCATCCTAGCTCATATAGAATTTCACGTCAAAATTTGTTTTTCTTCTGAGCCACATCATAAGTCGTATAGAATTTCACATCAAAATTGTTTTTCTTACGAAAAATGCCACGTCAAAATTGTTAATCTTCTGAGCCACATCATAACTCTATAAATTTCTCGTTAAAAATGTTTTTCTTCTGAGCCTCATCATAGCTCGTATAGAATTTCACGTCAATTTTTTTTTCTTGTGAGCCATCATAGCCCTTATAGAATTCCACGTCAAAATTGTTAATCTTCTGAACATCATCCTAGCTCGTATAGAATTTCACGTCAAAATTTGTTTTTCTTCTGAGCCACATCATAGCCCTTATAGAATTTCACGTCAAAATTGTTTTCCTACTGAGCCACATCATAAGTCGTATAGAATTTCACGTCAAAATTGTTTTTCTTCTGAGCCACATTACAACTGAGACACATCAGAGTTCGCATAGAATTTCATGTCAAAATTGTTTTTATTCTGAGTCACATCATACTTACTATAGAATTTCAAGTTCAAATTGTTTATCTTCAGTCACATCATAGCCCTTATAGAATTCCGCGTCAAAATTGTTAATCTTCTGAACCTCATCCTAGCTCGTATAGAATTTCACGTCAAAATTTGTTTTTCTTCTGAGCCACATCATAACCCTTATAGAATTTCACGTCAAAATTGTATTCCTACTGAGCCACATCATAAGTCGTATAGAATTTCACGTCAAAATTGTTTTCCTTCTGAGCCACATCATAGCCCTTATAGAATTTCATGTCAAAATTGTTTTTCTTCTGAGCCACATCATAGCCCTAATAGAATTTCACGTCAAAATTGTTTTCCTTCTGAGCCTTCAAATAGCTCCTTTTTCCTTCTAATAGCTCGTATAGAATTTTCCGTCAAAACTGTTAATCTTCTGAGCCACATCATAGCTCGTATAGAATTTCACGTCAAAATTGTTTTTCTTCTGAGCCACGCCATAACTAGTATTGAATTTCACGTCAAAATTGTTTTCCCATTGAGCAACATCATAACTCGTATAGAATTTCACTTTAAAATTGTTTTCCTACTGAGCCATATCATAACTCGTATAGAATTTCACGTTAAAATTGTTTTCCTACTGAGCCATATCATAACTCGTATAGAATTTCACGTCGAAATTGTTTTTCTTTTGAACCACATTATACCTCGCATAAAATTTCACATCATATTCTTCTGAGTCACATCATATTTTATAGATTTTTCGCAACAAAATTTTCTTCCGAGCCACATTTCCAAACGTTCCCGCTTGCCAAAACAATTATTTCCGAAAGTTCTTTTCTGACAAGCAATTATCGTTAATTATACCTTAACGGTAATACCCAAACTTTTAATTTAACTCACAACAATAATTAATTGTCAGTTACGAAGATTAAACTAGGCTGAACGATACGCGACTAGTTAAACTCTAAGTTATAATTAAGTATTTGTTTCACGGTCTTTGGTCTAGGTCTGCATTAAGTATATTTCCACCATAGAAATTAAGTAATAACTGTGACGTCATACACCTCACTTAGCCTTGATAAGGGTCATTAAATAGAAATTTTAGTCGCTTTTGTCAGACCGCACGGGTTATTTAGTATTCACTGTTGGTGCCCCAAAACTATCATATTGCAACACAGCGCAAGATTAGAGTTGCGGCATACAGATGTCTCGCTGACGTGATGGAAGCAAATTTCTAATCTTATTTATTTACCTTACAAACAATCTGAAAATCTAATTTCATCTTAATAATCAATATTACAATCCGCTTAAGTTTTATATTAAAATTCAAAACTACACTTAACATACTAAAACATTAATCCTGAGGGCTGTAAAATTTATTTTATTAATTTTAATAGCTTTAAAAAAATTTTAATGTTAATTTATAGGGACATACTTCAACAATGATTGCGACAGTGTATTTTTTTTTTAATTTGTAATAATGCTTATAATATTTTTAAAATTTTGAATGGTGGCCATTTTTAAAACTTTTCAAGGGGTATATATATATATATATATATATATATATATATATATATATATATATATGTGTTAGGCAGTTTCAAAATGGCCACCATTCTTGAATGTCTCACAAAACGTATTAAAATTATAACGACTACGAGAAAAATCTACAGAGGAGACTAAAAAGTGGACTAAATACCATTGTTATAATTTATCTTATTTAATCTGTTATCAGCCTAATTAAAAAAACAAAGCATAGGCTGATCACATGTACCATCATAATATTTAAGGTTAGGCCATAGATAAACAAATTTACCTTTTAAAATAACACATATAAACTATAATAATTAAATAGCTAGTTGTAAAATTAAAATTAAAAAATTGTAATATACCAGCATGACACAATACACTAAGTTCATCAGCGAGGCACAACATGAAAATCTAGACTCACAAACATTCAGTTTACGTACACTTTTATGCCAGCTAGCTATTCACAAAGCGAAGACTTGCTGTGTTAAATTATCATATTTCCACCGAATAACTCACTTGCTGTTGCTGTACTTATGCCATCAGTTAATAGTGGTGGAAGTCTTCGCTTCTTTCTGCTAAGACTTGTGAAATAGAAGCTGTAATACTGCAATGGATAACTCGTAAAGTATTATTAATTTTACAATAAAAATACCGTTTTAATTTTTTAATATATATGAAATAAAGATGAATATTTTAACTTTATATGGTTGGTATTTATTATTTCGAAATATAAGTTCATTTCTGTGCCATCAATACTTGAGATTAGTAAATACGAGGTGTGTTCAGAAAGTAACGAGAATTTTAATTTTTTTAATAAAATATTTATTTATTCTTCTACATTGACGTTGTCGCCTTCAAAATAGTCCCCGTTGGAGATTATACACTTGTGCCAGCGCTTTTTCAAATCCTCGAAACACTTCTTAAATTCGATCTTGAGATAGCCTTTAGTTCTTTCAGCGATGCGCTTTTAATGTTATCTACCGCTGTAAAACGATGGCCCTTTAAAGTTCTCTTTATTTTTAGAAGTAACAAAAGTCATACGGAGTCATGTCTAGCGAATACGGAGGCTGGGGCATCGTTACAGTACTGTTTTGGATCAAAAATTCACGAAAAAGCAATGAAGTGTGAGCTGGTGCATTATCGTGGTGCAAAAGCCATGAATTGTTTTTCCACAGACCCGGGCGTTTCTTTGGATTGCTTCACGCAAACGGCGTTGAACTTGTAGATAGTACTACTCCTTATTGACCGTTTCACCTGGTGGCAGGAATTCATGATGCACTATGCCATTAATATCGAAGAACACAGTAATCATAACCTTCACGTTCGACTGCCTCCACTGGGATGATTGAGTCTTAGTTTCGATGTCATATCCGTAAACCCATGTTTAGTCACCTGTTATAATATGTTCCAGTAATTCTACATCGTCGTTGACTTCATTTAGTGACTCCTAAGCAACTTCCGTTCGCCGCTGTTTTTGAATTCAACAATTTTGGAACGAATTTTGCTGCCACGCGTTTCATACACAAAACATTGGAAACAATGTCATGACATGATCCAATCGATATGCCAACATCATCAGCGACCTCTCTAATTGTGATCAGCGATTGGTCATAACCATTTCTTTCACTTTTTCCACCTTTTCATCGGTTGTCAATGTGCTGGAGCTGGACGCCGTTCGTCATCTTCAACGTCTACACAGCCTTCTTGGAAACGCTTATACCACTCGTAAACTCTTGCTTTACTCATAGCAGACTCACCATAGACCTTTGTTAACATTTCACACACTTTGTTACATTTTATTCCATTTTTTACGTAAAATTTGATACAAATTTGTTGATCCATTTCTTTTAACAAACGGAAATCGCCGAGCTCATAAAAACACGTCTAATCGTAGTGGCTGTCACAGACAAAGTCAACAATGAAAATAGCTGAAAGTTTTATCATACTTCAAGGGCATGTATACCAACATAATAAAAAAAATGTCTGACAATCGGATTCTCCAAGCCCGCGAAATTTTAAAATTCTCGTTACATTCTGAACACACCTCGTGTATATACACTACACAAAGTGTGTGTATATATATATATATATATATATATATATATATATATATCACAAAAAACGTGATATAGAGGTTAGGATTATCTCTCATTTCAACGTTGCAGGTCTGTACCTTAACATGATGCATGCTCTGATTTGCTAAAAATCATGTTCATAGGTTATTTTCCAATGGAAATTCGCCAAAAATTATTTCTATAGTTTGAAGATCTATAAATGGCTTTCAGTGAATTAATCTGCTTACAATTAAGGTGAATTTTATCGTAAATGAGAATTAATAACCCATTGGACCGTTCATCTTAACCACACTCTGCTACCAATTTTTCTAACTGGTTTAACATTTAAAAATTTTGTTAAATTCAATTCGAGTAAATCTAATTTTATTTTAATTTTAGCGGCCAGCTGTTTAATTTTTAAACGTTTTTTTCAACAATTTTTGTTCGAGTTAATTTCTAATGATTCCTACAAATGAAACCTTTGCCTATAATAGGTATTACAGTATAATTAGTATATATATATATATATATATATATATATATATATATATATATATATATACATATAATTTTTAAATGTAAGTAATTAATATTTCCATTTTCTGCTTTCAGGCTGGACACCCACTTGGACAACAGATCAAGATACTGACGGACCATTTTGTAGCGCCTTTAAATCCAAAATTAAACCATAAAAATTTCATTCTTCTCCCCGCGTAAATCGAAAACATATGGAGCTAGCCTTCCATATAAAACATACAGGCCCGTCTTCCATTTACAGCGTCAACAGGTTGGGAGATCTCAATTTTAAATAAATGTAATTGGCTCCCGAATATATTTATTTATTTATTTTGTATAATATATTTAATATATTTGCTTAATTTATTTAAACATGTTGAATTGTTCGGACATCGAATGTATCCTGCACCACCACCACTACTACCAACATGAAGGACGGATGCAACATTACCTCCAAGATAACAGAGCGCATCATGAGCACATTACAGGTGAGTGGATATTTATATAAATAGCACTTTGGCCTATATAAAATGTTATATTTATACTAAGTGCTTTATAAGTGATTATATAAATAGCACTTACATAAAGTGCTATATTTAACATTATGTTCAGTATAATAATCTGCCTTCCCTAGCTTCGTCAATTCTTCTTTCGTTGACGCGTTTCGGAGAACCTCCAGCATCAAAAACTATTTCTATACTGGTCACCAATATTATGGCTCGTCCTATTTATAACTTTCTAGCTCCACCTCGTAGCCCTCCTCTATTTACGTGTATGTGTTCAACATGTGTACATTAAACCTAATGTGCTCGCTTCTGATTGGCTCATCAAAATCATACGTTTTCGCTCGCTTCTTATTGGCCCCTTTCAAACTTTCTCTTCAGCGGTCGTACCCCCTATTAATTTTTGAAATTTTTTAAATTTTTAAACGTAATATCTGCTTTCTACGATATCTGTTCATTTATTAAGTTTTCTACCTTTTAATTTAGATTTAACAAAATAAATTAACAGATATGGTCACAAGCAGATATTACGTTTAAAAATCTAAAGAAAGTTATAAATAGAACGAGCCATAATATTGGTGACCAGTATAGAAATAGTTTTTGAAGATGGAGGTTCTCCGAAACGCGTCAACGAAAGAAGAATTGACGAAGCTACGGAAGACAGATTATTATACTGAACATAGTGACAATAATCCTGGCAGAAAAGAAGAAGAATATAAAAAGAATTTTGCTATATTTATATTACGTTGAATTTTCAAAAAAATCACAAACCAGGATTTTTAAATAAATTATCTGAATGTATGTTTAAAGTTTTGCATTGTTAGTTTATCCTATACGAATATAAAGTGAAGGAAGTATTGTAATCTTTAATGTTTGATGGACCTTAACGTCTGTCCGTCTGTTTGTGTGTGTGTGTGTGTGTGTGTGTGTGTGTGTGTGTGTGTGTGTGTGTGTGTGTGTGTGTGTGTGTGTGTGTGTGTGTGTGTGTGTGTGTGTGTGTGTGTGTGTGTGTGTGTGTGTGTGTGTGTGTGTGTTTTGTGTTAGAGCTGAAAACTGAACTGACTGAACAATTTTGATAAAATTCAGATAAAAAAAAAATTGGTTAGGATTTTCCTCTTGCTACAGTAGATTAAGTACAGTATTAAGATTAGATACAGTATTTTTTTAAGGCGAAAAGCACATTAAGGCTATTATCGCCTCCTTAAATGTAAGTGTGAGTGCAAGTGTTAAATCGCAAGTGTAGTGTTGTAAGTGTAAGTGTGTGTTAGACTCGGGTACCGCAGGGACGTCTAAATCCTCTCAATAGATACAGCTAGTCTGCACCCTCTGCGGGGTTAGATAAAGTAACTGAGAGAAGAAAATTAAAATCGATTGTCAAAATTAAATGTATCAAGTTTGAAACAAATGATATAAAAAATTACGAATAATTTAATTGAAGACAAAATACACACACACACACACACACACACACACACACACACACACACACACACACACACACACACACACACACACACACACACACACACACACACACACACATAGACACACAGAGAGAGAGAGAGAGAGAGAGAGAGAGAGAGAGAGAGAGAGAGAGATTCCGGATCTAGTTTTACCTTAACAGACTTGTGCTATGATTTTTTTTGCAATTAAACGTCTTTTAAAACCGTTGTAAAACAAAAGTAAAATTTAACGTGTAAATCAGATGACACACTTTTGAATGAAATCGAAGTAGTTAAGCCTACTTCACAGGCACCTACTTCAATTACAATTCGTTACATAACTTCGTCTCGACACAAAACCTCTCAACGTGACAACAGGAACCAAGCATTCGCCCAACAAAACATTATAAATGTGTTTGCAACACAATAATAGATGTTTTCGCATATTTAAACTTAACTTTTCAAGATACAAGTTCTCGGCGAAGGCCAGGAACAGCTGGAGGCCAGCAGAAACAATTACTCGAAATTATGTGAGTTTCCCGAAACAAACAGTGTGATTTGTAATGTGGCTACCTCATGACAGCTGGTTACAACCGTCAAATGTCACTCTAATTGGCTTCGTGCTGCACAAGGACGCTCTCACTATCGCGAGATGCTCTCAACACCATAAATATACAATACATTGTAGTCTACCTGCATACTGTAATGTACAGGCCCTTTCAAAAGTTAAGATCAGAGTAATTTTATTTTTAAAAAAGTATTTTTAAAACAATAATGACGTCAGCTACCTTTCTGACGTGAATTACAACAATGATGTTTTTTAGACCCGAGGGCCTCTAAATGTAGAGCTGAGTGGAATGAATATCAACGGTAACCAGTAGCGGAGTTCAGTCAGTTTAAAGAACGCGTTTGTATCGCCTAAATCTAAATATTTAGGCCTTCTGTAACGGATTCTATGGACTATGTTTACAAACCGAAACCTGGGTAACGAGAAATAATAAGTTTGGAGGCGTGGTCAGCGTGGTGGGGGAAAGGAAATTGTTCTCGAAACCGAACCTAAACAGAGTCGAAGTTACGCGAAGCGGATCCAAGCGACGCCGCTGGACTCTAATTCAGCGTTGTTATGCTTTAAGTGGCAGCAATTATATTAAACAGAATTTCTTAAACACGCAGTTCGCTCCGCTCTGCAACAACTCCTCTTTTATTACTGAAATCATGACTTCACTATCATTATCAAGCGACGCCGCTGGACTCTAATTCAGCGTTTTTATGCTTTAAGTCGCAGCACTTATATTAAACAGAATTTCTTAAACGCGTAGTTCGCTCCGCTCTGCAACAACTCCTCTTTTATTACTGAAATCATGACTTCACTATCATTATCAAGCGACGCCGCTGGACTCTAATTCAGCGTTTTTATGCTTTAAGTCGCAGCACTTATATTAAACAGAATTTCTTAAACGCGTAGTTCGCTCCGCTCTGCAACAACTCCTCTTTTATTACTGAAATAATGATTTCACTGTCATTATCAAGCGACGCCGCTGGACTCTAACAGAATTTCTTAAACGCGTAGTTCGCTCCGCTCTGCAACAACTCCTCTTTATTACTGAAATAATGATTTCACTGTCATTATCAAGCGACGCCGCTGGACTCTAATTCAGCGTTGTTATTGCTTTGAGTGGCAGCACTTATATTAAACAGAATTTCTTAAACGCGTAGTTCGCTCCGCTCTGCAACAACTCCTCTTTTATTACTGAAATAATGATTTCACTGTCATTATCAAGCGACGCCGCTGGACTCTAATTCAGCGTTGTTATTGCTTTGAGTGGCAGCACTTATATTAAACAGAATTTCTTAAACGCGTAGTTCGCTCCGCTCTGCAACAACTCCTCTTTTATTACTGAAATCATGACTTCACTATCACTATCAAGCGACGCCGCTGGACTCTAATTCAGCGTTTTTATGCTTTAAGTCGCAGCACTTATATTAAACAGAATTTCTTAAACGCGTAGTTCGCTCCGCTCTGCAACAACTCCTCTTTTATTACGAAATAACGATTTCACGTCATTATGGACGCCGCTGGACTCTAATTCAGCGTTTTTATGCTTTAAGTGGCAGCAATTATATTAAACAGAATTTCTTAAACACGCAGTTCGCTCCGCTCTGCAACAACTCCTCTTTTATTACTGAAATCATGATTTCACTGTCATTATCAACATTAAAGTGTGTATACATTATTTTTTAGAATTTTTAAATTTCATTTAAATACTGACACACGTGAAGTTCATTTTTGTAACTTCAGTCAAATTATATTTTCAAAAAACTAGCTTAGATGGTACAATTTCATCACCCAGCAAAATTCTTTAAACAGTTTAAAAAATGCGCCCATTCCAAATTTTAAAAAATCATAACTGTATCTTATACAATAATATCACAATATTGTATGGTATATAAGATAAAATTATTATTTTGTTTTCAAAGATCTGAAATGGCCGCCGTTTTTAAACTTTTGAAAGGATTATGACGCGTGAAGAAATTGAATCAATGAGTGGCCAAAATGGAACCAAATTGGCATAAATTAGCATTTTAAAACATTGAAAACACTGAAATTAAACTTGACCGCTGTGAAATTTATTCGTAATTTTATTGGATTTTAGGGAATGTAAAACGCTAATTTATGCAGATTTTAACGCTGATTACGATGTTGAAATGAGACCTTCAAAAACGCGTTAGATAAAAAAGAAATGTTTCTAAAGATTTGAAATGGCCGTCATTTTGGAAATTTCGAGTGCAAAAAAAATAGGTAAGTTGTGCAATGCATTTAAAGTAATTGAACAAGCGTCATGTAGTGGCCTTCACACTGCAGAGAGGAGCGAGCTGTGCAACAGGTTGGCGTGTTAACTTCAAGTCTTTCGTTATCTCGCTATTAATCAAGTGAAGAAGGCAAACCTTGGCTCACTAATACCCGGCAAGAGTTGTCGTTACATCTGTCTTCAGTCGTTGATTGATCGTTTATTACATTTTATTAACTGATAGTCGTTATATATGAATTTGTAGTGAATTAGAACCGATGTCGTAAATTGGGAGTAATATAAGCGTGGCACGCAGCTGTCTCGCTGACGTAATGGAAGCTAATTTTCAAATAATATTCAAACATTATTATAGTTTTTTTTAATCTTAAATTTTTTCAATCTCATTTCACCATTATAATCTGCTTAAATTTTCATTATAAATTTTCAAAATTAGCAAATGATAACCGTAAGATCCATTTTCACGTTTGGCATTTGAATTTGGAAATTTTTAATATTAACGCTGAACATAGAGTGGGATCGTTATGAGCTCCAGCTCTAATTATTATTATTATTCGAGTCAAGCTGAACTATTATGATTAAAGGTGGGGTAATATTTTAAAAATAGTGCAAGGCGAAAAAGATACACATTTTTTAAAAACTTTTCTATGCCCTCCGCTTTAAAATTGTTGAACGAATTTTGCCGGGTAACCTTACCGATTTGTTTTGCCAAGTCTTAACCTATTACCAATTTGGGCACTTAGCTCGTTTGAATCAGAACGCGCACGCGCGTGCGCGCGCGCGCACACACACACAAACAAACACACACACACACACACACACACACACACACACACACACACACACACACACACACACACACACACACACACACACACACACACACACACACACACACACACACACACACACACACACACATACACATACATACTCATACACACGCACGCACGCACACAATCAGTTCAGAAATTAATGGCTACTCCAATAACTGATTTTCCGCAAAAAAATCGCGCTCATAGCCTAATTAAATTATTTTAATTGACGAAACCGAAATAACGAAATGTTTCCAGGAATACTCTGTACGCAGTGTCTGATAAAGATTACTAAAGAACGGTTAAACCTTAATATATTATTTAACAGCTGATCGTATCTATGCGCGGCCTCATTAACATGAGTAACGTCATAAAATACGGCCGTAAAGTATCAAATAACTTTCAAGGCTGACGTTCTAAATCAGCTGTTCGCGGTAGCCTAAGACAACTGAATACATCAAGTCGTACTTTTACCGTACAATCAATGCCAGGCGAGTTCTTTGTTGTAATTACGTGATGAGCGCTGTTACTATGGTGACTGCCCCAACTTATCCTTCTATTATTTTAATGTCGTTTGCAACCCCGGCAAGTGCACTCATTTATAAGTAAATTTTCAGCGAAGAATATGTCATGGTGAGACGTAGATACGAAACCTTCAAGACAGTTTCTTTGGCCTATAGTTATTTTTTTATATATATATATATATATATATATATATATATATATATATATATATATATATATGTTTAACGTCCGACTATTGTGCACACTTGGGCTATGCAGACGATGGGATGATTTATAGCGTAGGAAAATGCCAAGTCCTGGCCGGGAATCGAACCCGGGTTCTCGGGGTGAAAGCCTAGTACGCTACCAACTAGGCCACCGAGGCGGCTGCCTATAGTTAAAGCATGAAACGGGAGCTGAATACTTTCCCATTATATTCTGTTTTGAGTTTGTTATATTCATATAAAATAGCTTTCATGACAAAGAATTGCTTAATATCCAATGGTTTATCCTTATCTTGATATCTTACTCCAATTATCTTTAACAATTAATTTTGAAATTTCCATAGGACTCTAATGTATTGTAATTTGAATCATACAATACACCCGAGCCGATAATACCATAGAATGCAATAAAGTATTCCGTAGTAGATTTGTATTAACTGTTTTTTTTTTGTTTTTTTTTTACAGTAATATATAAAACGTACACTAGATACTTTGTTTTTTGTACTATCTTATGAATGTGCAAGTCCCCTTTCATCGCAAATTAAACCAAAACATTTGGCATTAGTTGATTTCCATTTATCATTACTTGTACCTCCATTACGTCCATCTGACGTTTTCTTGTTGGAGCACCTTAAGGATGCTGGTTACAAAAGTCACCTCACACCATTCCCGAAATTTCAAAGAGAAATCAAAGTATGTATTGTTGAAGTTTTGCAATAAAAGTTACAACTTGTTTCTAATAACATGCAACGTCGTATTCAGTTGTGTAAATCGCACATTTTTAACAGCCATTTTTTTAGGAGCCATTTTTAGGAGCCATTTTTTAGGAGCCATTTTTAGGAGCCATTTTTAGGAGCCATTTTTAGGAGCCATTTTTTAGGAGCCATTTTTTAGGAGCCATTTTTAGGAGCCTTTTTAGGAGCCATTTTAGGAGCCATTTTTAGGAGCCATTTTTTAGGAGCCATTTTTTTAGCAGCCATTTTTAACAGTTTTTGGTAACTAACTCACAGAATACTAACAGGTATACTAAAACACTTCTTCATTTTTATTTTCCCATAAATTTGTGTTACTTTTTGAACACCCTGTATTTTCCGAGCTGCAGGCGCCTCGGTGGCCTAGTTGATAGCGTACTGGGCTTTCACCCCGAGAACCCGGGTTCGATTCCCGGCCAGAGCTTGGCATTTTCACACGCTTTAAATCATCCCATCGTCTGCATTAGCCCAAGTGTGCACAATAGTCGGACGTTAAACACCACAAAAAAAAATCCGAGCTGAATATACAATTGACTGAATGTACAATCCCGAGTCTAGACCTTACTGTAGTGGTGCTCTGAAAGCTTATTTGCCAATAAAATTTCGCTTTTAATGAAAAGACTACTATATTTACTGCACAAACACAGTAAGTAAACAGTTTATGATCAATATGGGAACAATTTTCCATAACGTAAAATCTAATCTGAGCCACGCTTCAGATACCAATAATAAATTAATTTCCGTGATTAAATTAACAAGATTAGTGAAATATAATTAAATGTAAATGGAGATGCGTCATCAAGTTGAACCCACTCGTTGTCTGTTCAATCAGCCGTATCAGCAAATTAACATAAAAGTACCGTGTAAACATAGTAGGCTAGTAGTGGACTATCAGGCCCGGAGGACCATTACACAATTAAGCGGGGCGGGTGCAGCGCAGTCACGCGACGCGAGGCGGAAACACGCGATATGTATAACAATTCCCTTGAAACCAACAATGTGATTCTGAAAATTGAAACAAGTATGTCTCACTGGAAATGTACATGCTTGATAAATAACCGTACGTAATCATAGGCTATCAGGTTATGGACCTATGGCAACAGACCTGTGCTTGTTTTGGTTGGTTACAAATTTCCATTGAGAAATGATTATAGCAGCTGATATGTTACGATAGGCTCATACTTGAGTCCATTAAATGTGCACAAATCCTGACAAAAATTTGTGTGTGTGTGTGTGTGTGTGTGTGTGTGTGTGTGTGTGTTTGTGTTCGTGTGTATGTGTGTGTGTTTGTGTATGAGTATGTTTGCGTGTGTGTGTTTGTGTGTATGTTTGTGTATGAGTATGTGTTCGCTTGTGTGTTTGTTTGTGTGTGTCTTTGTTTGTATGTGTATTTGTGTGTGTGTGTGTGTGTGTGTATGTGTGTGTGTTTGTGTATGATTATGTGTCTGCGTGTGTGTGTATTTGTGTGTATGTTTGTGTTTGTGTATGAGTATGTGCTTGCTTGTGTGTGTGTGTCTGTGTGTGTGTGTGTGTGTGTGTTTCTTTGTTTGTTTATTTATTATATAACATTTTAAATTGCCGCCATTTCTTAATACGTTTCGGCCACTATAAATATGTTGTAGGTTTTTGTCTTTTTGAACATATTTAAAAGATTATTTTCCATGATTTTTTTTCTAGTCTCTGGTAGAATTCCTGCCAGCTTAAGACTTCCTAACCTACAAAGAAAGTCGAAGGTAGAAGTGTACCACAAAATAGTGGTGAAACTGCTATTTATTAGTGTATAACCAAGGAAATAGTTTGAACATCTAAAGTAAGATCCAGAAATTCATTTAAAAATAGAAAGTATGTTTTCGATTTTTTAAGAAGACTTTTAAAAGAAAATAATAGGCTAAGAGTCTACCGATAAATGTCTACGCAAAAAATTTAATGTTTTTAACGTTTCAATAGAGGTATAGCAAATGATCTTATAAGAAGCTATTTAACTAACAGAATGATTAATGTAAAAATTAATACACTTCACAATGGGTGTACCACAAGATACTATACTTGTTTGATGTTCATATTTTATGTTAATGATCTTTTAAACGATATCCAAGAAGGCTGTTATTTTATGCTGATGAGACAGCAATATTTTCGTCTGAAGATACTTGGAAAGATACTATCAGTTCAATGACTATCTTTCTGGATGTGTAACTAATTAGCTATCTCTTAATATATTGTCTCTTAATGTTGACAAAACGGTTTATAAGACTTCTGACAATTATAAAGATAGTGTTTTCTTAAAGAAGTTGCGATAAAAATTAAAGACAATTTTATAAAACGGGTTGAGTGTTATAAATATTATTTAGGTGTTGTTTTTTTATTTTAAAATCAATTGGGATAAACACACTGAACATGTAGGCTAATCAAAAAAGTAAAACATTTTATTTTTGTATTTTATAAGTTGCGAAAATATTGAATGATGATATGTTAGTGCTTATATATAACGCTTTTTTCAAAGTATTGCGAGTTATGGTATAATAGCATGGGGAGGGACGTACAAAAATGGTATGTCTTTACTCAAAACATTGCAAAACTGAATTTTTAAAATTAAAAATTAAAATTAATTTTTAACAAATAAGAAAACTTTAACACTAGTGTAACTTTTCCAATTTGAATCTTCATTGTTTCATTATGAAACTTTTTTGTGTGTGTTTAACGTCCGACTATTGTGCACACTTGGGCTAATGCAGACGACGAAACTTTAAAAGATATATTCGTAAATTCAAATAGTATGACAAGGAAGAAAACTTTAACACTAGTGTAACTTTTCCAATTTGAATCTTATTGTTTCATTATTAAACTTTTTGTTTGTGTGTTTAACGTCCGACTATTGTGCTCACTTGGGCTAATGCAGACGACGAAACTTTAAAAGATATATTCGTAAATGCAAATACAGTAGTATGACAAGGAAGAAAACTTTAACACTAGTGTAACTTTTCCAATTTGAATCTTCATTGTTTCATTATGAAACTTTTTTGTGTGTGTTTAACGTCCGACTATTGTGCACACTTGGGCTAATGCAGACGACGAAACTTTAAAAGATATATTCGTAAATTCAAATAGTATGACAAGGAAGAAAACTTTAACACTAGTGTAACTTTTCCAATTTGAATTTTTATTGTTTCATTGTGAAACTTTTTGTTTGTGTGTTTAACGTCCGACTATTGTGCACACTTGGGCTAATGCAGACGACGAAACTTTAAAAGGTATATTCGTAAATTCAAATAGTATGACAAGGAAGAAAAGCGTAATATTATCCAAAAAATATCAAAAACGTAAGTGAGAAAAACAGTCACATAAGAGCAATAAATATATAGGCCTACAATTTACTAACTTGATTGAAAGCATTGTCATTCAATAAGAAAAAATTAAAAATAATGGTAAAAAAATAGATTTTAAATATAACTGATAGTAGTTTTTATTGAATACGGGCTGATGGTTGTGGTTATTGAATATAAAATATGTAAAAACATGTTGTAGGATAACGTTATTTGAATATTGTTTAAATTTTTAAGGAACCAGTTTGAACATGGATTTGTTTCCCTCTGCGGTTACATGTCAATAATTGTAAAAAATGATGGTTTAGTAAATACATAAATAAATAAATTGTAACATCAAAAACACGCTAAATGCCTACCAGTAGGAACCATGCAACCAGTATGGAAAGTATAATTCATAACAAACCAAAAATTATTTCCAGTATAACTTAAAGGTTGGACTTAAAACAAGAAATGACCCCAGCAGGCACACAAGACAATAGTCTTAACCTATAAAAATCGCAACAGTCGGAGCCTATACATATGGCGTTCCTCAAGGCTCCGTACTTGGTCCATTGTTATTACTTAGCAATTCAAGCATGATATTTGATGACCCTCGGATTAACCTAAATAATGATCCAGCAATGATAGGCACAAAATCACTAACCTTAGCCCCCCCCACCCACACAGTTGAAATTTATTTAATTTTATATCTAAAATCGTTTGACAATCGTGACATTTTGCTGAATACATATTAATACAATACATTTGCTGCCTGATATCAGCGGATTCTGTTTTTAAAAATTGAATGTTAATGATGGAATATTAATTTTATTGTTATTATTATTCTCTACTCGGACATTTGCCACCATTTGTGTGTACGTTCTCAAATGCCTAACTTAAATCATAAACCTAACAACTAGTTTTTTTTTTTTTTTTTTTTTTTTTTTGGTGTTTAACGTCCGACTATTGTGCACACTTGGGCTAATGCAGACGATGGGATGATTTACAGCGTATGAAAATGCCAAGCCCTGGCTGGGAATCGAACCCGGGTCCTCGTGGTGAAAGCCCGGTACGCTATCAACTAGGCCACCGAAGCGGCTGCTAACAACTAAAACATAAACCTAGATGCCAATGTCATTGTTAAAGTAACGAAAAACTAAAACAAACACTCAAGGCTGATACCATTACGTGTAAAAAATTAATTAAAAGTTTATATCGTTAGACACTTGAGAATGAGAGCTGATCCACACTCCTGAAATATTGTTATTTTTTCCGTATATACAAACTGAGATCAGTGTTGGAATAAATAATAGGCAAATTGTTCGAAAAATAGGTTTTTTTTAACATTTTCCTTATTTTTTTTAGTAGCATTAAAAATACTTTATGCCTGATAGACTAATGTGGATGACGAAGGATCGACGTTAATGGAAAATGGCAAAGGTAACGCCAGTGACTGCATCTCGAACTACCTCGAACCTGACAAAGTTCACAGATACAACAGACTGATCAGTGCTTTACCACATCGACCACCGAGTTCTAAAATTACGTGTAGAAAATACACATACATTTACTGCAGATGTAACAATGAAACCTCTTTTCCACAATATAAAAACTAACTACTTTAATATGACAAAATTGTATATCAACAGTCAGATAACTTTATCTTGATGTACGGGTTCGGTAGAATAGCTTCATAACATGTTCAGAGCTAGTGTAACCGAAATACGTTTGTTTGGTATACAGCTGAAGATGGTATTTTTGTTACCAAAACGTTCAAGTGTTTAAAGTAATTTGACTACTTTTGTTTCAAAAAATATGATATCAAATTAGTTTACTTTTTTGTCGAAGGTTTTTTTATATTGAATTTGAATATGGCACCCAGTGTTCCTTGTGTTAACTTGTATAATGTAGTAGCGAATAATGTACTACAATTTATTAGCAAAAAATAAAAAGTACACACACACACATACACACACACACACACACACACACACACACACACACACACACACACACACACACATACATACATATATATATATATATATATATATATATATATATATATATATATGTATATATGTATGTATGTAAGTGTATGTGTGTGTGTGTGTGTGTGTGTGTGTGTGTGTGTAGACTCAACAGACATTGAAGACAGGAACGCATACAGGCGAAAGATTCTCGGTTAGAAGGTCCCAGAGAATGAAATCCCAAAGGGAGCAGGGGTAAAATGGACGGAGGAGCGGAAGAGGATCCACGGGAACAGGATGAGGGAGGTATGGAGGATTAGAAGGAACAAGACATGAGTCGGAGTGCTTTGCGTGATCCAACAGGGTATATACGCAAATAATATATATATATATATATATATATATATATGCAATTGGTATACACATATTGGTTTGACTTACATAGGCCAAACAATAGGCGCATCTCAATAAGATTGGAGGAACAAAAACACGGTATTGAAAAGCAATAAAGTACCTCCGCTCTGCCAGCATCAAAGAGATACCTGCCATACCAAAGATTTTGAGACAGTCAGACAGATAGTTGAGTTACTGTGGAAATTATAGGACCAGGATTGTTAAAGAGGCCATTGAAATAGAGAATCATGGTGAACTAAATGGGAGGGACGATATGTTAGTAATTTGTCTGCTGTTTAGAGGACTGGCTTCAAGTATGTTGGGTCTGGGTGAACCGTGCTAAGTGTTACATGAAAATGTTTTAAGTGTCAAGTGTAGGCGTTGAGTATTGGTGCAAGTGTTTAGTGTATTTGTTAAGTGAAATTGTTGAGTGTATTACTAATTGTGTTTTTGTGAGTTTTGGTTTAAATGTGTTACTTGTAACACTTACAGTTAAGTGTAAATTTAGTGTAGGTGTTTAATTTAAGTGTTGAGTGTAGGCGTGAAGTGTTATTTAGGTCTCTCTATTTTTATGGGCCTTTTCAGCCGGGCTATTGGCCGTTAAATGCTGTTAGTTCTACGGCATGTAGACTCGCCACTTTCTATTTTCGTCATTCGGAATGTATATAAGGAGCTTGCAGATGAATGTTTCCTTCAGTTCGGTGTCAGATTTAGAGCGGGAATAACCTCGAAGATGCCGGTTACGACTTTGGCGATACGTGGGAACAATGTTTGTTCTAGGAACAATTTTGTCGCACGAATGCAATTGTTTTTCAATGTGATTCACATTTTCCCATTCGTGAAGAAATACATGTATATCGTGTGTGTGTGTGTGTGTGTGTGTGTGTGTGTGTGTGTGTGTGTGTGTGTGTGTGTGTGTGTGTGTGTGTGTGTGTGTGTGTGTGTGTGTGTGTGTGTGTGTGTGTGTGTGTGTATCAAACCATGTATGAAAGATTTTTAAAACACAATCTCGTAAAACTCTTTTATGAACTTAAAATTATTAAAACAGATTTGTTTAACTTTTCTAGATAATTATACCCAAACTGCTTCTGGACCACGTGATTTTCAAGCCTCTCTTCCTCATGCCCAAACATTTCCTGCGAGAAAGTACATGCAGTGTTTACTCCATTTATTCATGCTATACTGTAATTTCTAATCTCCCTTAGTTCGACCAATAAAATGTCTACATTTTAAAATGTATAATTGAACAAAGCGAAGATACCAAAAGGAAAGTACGCCAGAGGAAGCACAATGTCCGTTTCCCCGCCAACTGTAACTCAATACTCATTGATTGCGTAATATTAATGAATTCGCACGAAGCTCGGGGAGCACGCCCTTCAGCACTCGAAAGTTGAACGGGCGTGGCCGAGTTGCCCTACAATTAACAATGGCTAAAATTAGTCAAGTACGACACGGCGTTAATGTCCACAATCCGACGACTTTCTCCTTTTGTTACCGGATCAGGGAAAACCCGAAATACCACCGCTCAAAGGGGAACCGTTATATTGTACAGTAGGTCTATGAACTGTTGATCAATTTTTACTGGTTAAAAATATAAACAGAAAGTGCTGCAGTCGTATACCGAAGATTCACTGGCACACAATTTGTTTTTGAATTTCTTGCAGCCGCCTCGGTGGCCTAGTTGATAGCGTACTAGGCTTTCACCCCGAGGACCCGGGTTCGATTCCCGGCCAGGGCTTGGCATTTTCATACGCTATAAATCATCCCATCGTCTGCATTAGCCCAAATGTGCACAGTAGTCGGATGTTAAACACCAAAAAAAAAATCAATAGATTTAAAAACATTAAATGTATTCAACACATTTAAAAACATAAAGTGTAATATACAACCAAAAACATTGTTTAACTATGGGTGATGCGGAGGGAACCAATGAGAGTAACTGCGACTCGAACTAAGTACCTTGAGGTGTGCAGTTCAGAAATGCAGTAGACTGAACGATGCTTTGGCCACATTGACCACCGAGTTCCTATTATCATTGAAACCCATGAATCCAAATAAATCCAATGAACCCATAAAATCAAATAAATCGTCATTTATTCTTTATATTTATTAATATAAATAAAATACAGTAGTGAAGGTACGTGTTATGACTATGAAGAATACAAACGAGTAATAAAGCTGTGTTTTGACGTCTAAAATCAACAGTGGCAATAAATATACCATCACAGTCTAAAATCAATAATGATAATAACAAACCATCTAAGTTAAGATTTGTTGTCTAAAATCTACAACGATAATAAACAAACCATCTGAGGTTAGGATGAAATCAACAATTATAATTTTTTTACGCCATAAATCAACCCGTCGTCTGCATTAGCCCAAGCGTGCATAATAGTCGTACGTTAAACACAAAAAAAATCAAATTTCTGTTGGAAAAATGAGCTGATGGAGCGCCATTTTAGTAAAAAACCCATGAATGTGCACTGATCCTTCCTTTTAGTGGAGGCCGTTAATAATTGTGTAATAGGGTAAATATATTAATTAGATTGAAAACCGGTGTACATTCGTTCGTCAACTATGTCCAGAAGAAACATTCTTCTGGCGTTTCACCAAAGTACTTGGCATCTTCGAGGAGATTTTCGCTCAAATTCTGAAGTAAAAATGAATAATGTTTGGCCAGGACGAGATGTCAGATTCGATTTTAGCAAAACGCCGGAACGTGTTTCTTCTAGACACAGTCGTGTCGAATGTATGTACACCGATTTTTAATGTAAATTCATATTTTTCAAACAGTGTGTTGCGTTAATTATTATTATAAATTAATATTGTGACATCGAAATACATGTATCTTATTCCAGTTTAGTACTCGAGGCCTTGCTAAACTGTGAAAATTGATTCAATAAACAGAACTAAAGTTCTTTCCGTTACAATGGTCACTGCACGAAAATATTATTTTTGGCGATTTTTTTTTATTGCTTGTATAATAGCTTATTCGTTTCTGTTTACAATGCTATATAACACTTACACACTAAAACATTTTAATCCCATTTTATTTATATTTGAATGTGACCGTGTACTCCTTCTTGACTACTGCAATAAAACCTCTTGTTACAGTACACACAATTTGTATTTTGTAATATTATTACCATTTGTAGTGTTAGCTTATCGCATTTCTATAGTTCATTTAGTGCTTTTTAAATCAGCTGTTGTTTTGTTAGCTTTGGTTTGGTTTGTATTTATATAGTTGTGTCTTGCATTGTTTTATAGCCTGTAAAGCTATAATTTAGTGTATCATGACTAGAACTACCAAAATATTCAAGAAACGGCAATACCACGGCAAAATAATAGCTCATATTAGGGTTATAAACATAACTTGAAGTTCTGAATCTAGACCTAGGCTGTCAGTCCCCCTGGGTTTACCAGTTCCTCAAAACCTTTGACAGTTATAGTGAATTCAGTAGTGATGAATCCGAATACACTGTAGTTCAAAAGCAAATTGGAGGATAAATTTGAAGAAGAGTGAAAAGAACCTTCTTATGCACCAGGACTGTATTAGATGTAAGGTATTAACTCTATTTTGTATGTGATAAACTTTTTTTGGCGTTTCCCGAAAGTTGCATTTTTTAATACAAATTTCTCATAATCTCAGGAACTATCAGAGGGATCTGCTTGAAATTTTGTCCCCGCAGGGGGGTGCAGACTAGCTACACCTATTGGGAGGATTTAGACGTCCCTCGCGGTACCCGAGTCTAACACTCACTTACACTTACAACACTACACTTACGACTTTAACACTTTACACTCACACTTACATTTGGGGTGGCGATAATAGCTTCAATGTGCTTTTCGCCTTAAAATAAATAACAACAACAACAAAATTTTGTGTTTTTATCACACTTACCTACATAACTTGAAACTCAAATATTATTATAAAAATGTATAGTTTATTTTTAAAAAATAAAATATACAATTGTTTTTCAAATTTTTTAACACATACACGTTTTTTTTAAATTTGCAAACGAACATATTTTACAGTTTCCACGTATGTAAAAAGGCATATATTTTCAGAAGATAAAAAAACAGAAGATATCTTTATTAATCCCTGAGAAAAAGGGACAGTTACTACTAAATTAAGTGCAATAAATTGCTAAAGGAAATGGTGTCACTACCACGAGGGTTTACCACCATCCCCACTTAACAGAAGAAGATCAAAGAAGAAGACAGACATCTACTATCCAACACCACCACTACCCCCACGAATCCAACACCTTCTCGTGCACCCAGGGATGACCCTAGGGGTCCCCCGGGGGGCTTGAGCACGAACCCGTGGTACCAGTATGGCAAAATACCTTAAGGCCTGGACTGGTCACTGGCCCGCTGATCAGCAAAGGGACATGGTGAAAGATAGGGCGCCGTGACCCCCTTAAACGAAACAGTTCAGCGCTGCGCTGGTGGTACTGCACTTCCTGGTCTAGAGGCGGTCGGATGTCGAGAAGAGTGATGTGGGTTAGAGGAGCGGTATTTCACACAGTCAGAATTCAACTACCGGATATTTCGTAATATTTGCTTCGTTTCGCTTCTGTATATAACTGTTGTATTTGATGGATGTTCACTGTCACACATGTTTTTGGTCTTACGTGCAATGAAAGGAAAGGAACTACTTAATTTCAATTGGAAAATAAGCTGCTGGGACGGCCATCATGATAAGACCCAGCACGGACCTTGAATTGGGCGTCTGTCGTGACTTTTACATTACTTTTTAAAACAGCGTTCAAAATTTTATGCGCGCGAGTGTGTGTGTGAGAGAGAGAGAGAGAGAGAGAGAGAGAATTAATTAATTAATGATTGTCTTGGCACAAAAATCAATTTTAGTAATAGCTTGGACAAGTTCGTTAGCCAAAAAAATCTGTTAAACAGTTGAAAAATGGCGACCATCTAAAATTCTAAAAAATGCATCACAAAATATTTTCTCACCTCTGCAAATCGTAATTAAAATACACTGAAAATACTATTTTATGCAAATTTTAATGCTGATTATGATAGTAAAATCAGATTTCCGAAGTGAAAGTTTAAAAAACTATTGCGAAAATGTTTTTTTTCTTAAATTAACTTCCTTTACTTCAGCGAGACAGCTGCGTGAGATACTTCCGCCTCGGTGGCCTAGTTGACAGCGTACTGGTCTTTCACCCCGAGGACCCGGGTTCGATTCCCGGCCAGAGCTTGGCATTTTCATACGCTATAAATCATCCCATCGTCTGCATTAGCCCAAGTGTGCACAATAGTCGGACGTTAAAAAAAAAATTGTTTAAAGTAGTTTAGAGTTATAAAAGTACTAACTTTTTTTAGATTTGTACTTAGATTCTAACTTAAGTAAAACTCACAATTCTTGGACTAAACTAAACTCTGTATGAAATCCACGATTCTTTAAAACCTTATTTAATGCCAAAAATAAATAAAATAACACGGTGTTTTTCCTACTAGAAATCTTGGATACGTTTACTCTGTTCGGTATTTGCCTGATCTTTTAGTGCAGAATGAGGTCGCTCTCGAACAGTTACCTCGCTGCTTCTGACACCGCCCGGAATTATCCAATCTTGACGTTTATTAACTGCGCACAAGATGTGAAGGAAAAGTGGAGCATAGACCGCGAGACTTAACCACGCCTTCGCGCGCTCGGCTAACATCGGCAATCATCGGCTCGGTGATTTCGGTGATTGTTGATCTTGAATAATGAAATGGTCCATTAACTAACTGCAAGTCATCCGGTCTGTGCCAAACCTGATCTTTCAATACGCGAAAGAGTCGGTCAATTAGCGCATTTAACATTAATCGTGACACGTTTAACTCGATGGAGCGAATTACCCACCATCGTGATCAGTTCTCAAATTTGCGAAAATTGGCATTGTTAAGTTTTAAAATTTCACTGAAAATACGAAAATTTACATTGACCTCCTTTAATTCACGGAATATGAAAATTTTAAATCCTAGTTGATGCAGATTGTAACGCTGATTAGGATAGTGGTATCAGATATACAAAAAGTATAAATAAAAAAGTTATGATTTTGTAAAAAAAATAGCCACAATTTTGAAAATGTTTTCTGATTAACGAACTTGTCCAAGCTATTAACAAAATCTATTTTAATATCAAATATGACTTTAATCTGGCCAAATTTGCGAACTCCAGGCTGGGTGGCTGCCAAATGCAGAGCGGACTGCGTATTTAAAAGCTATTGTTTTTAATGTAAGTACGGCCACTGAAAGTGTAAACGGAGTCAAGCGGCGTTGCTGGGCGTAGCTTCGACTCTGACTAGATTCGGTTTCAAACCGACTCCCCTTTCCCCCACCACGTTGACCACGCCTTCAAACTTATTATTTCTCACTGCCGTTGCCTAGGTTACGTTTTTTAAATATAATAGTTCATAGAGTTCTTTGCAGTAGTAGGCCTAATTATTTAGATTTAAAAGTTACTAAAGCGTTCTTTAAAGCGATATAACTCCCCTTCTGGTTGGCGTTCAACTTCATTCCGCTACGCTAGTCTTAGCTCAGCGCAGCTTCGCTCCAGATTTGGTGACCGCCCGACCTTAGGCTACCAATATATTTATACACTAATTAATAAAATCTTTGTTATGTTTCCTAAAGGACAACATCGGTGCACATTTCAAGTGATTCGGGAGTTGGGATTTAAGATATATCCTCTCGTATTGCACAGTTTTCGTATGACCTCCCTATCTATATATTTAAATGAAAAAGAAATTGTTAATTAATTATTTTCCTTATTTCCTCATATAATTCTTTAAGATCAAATTTGAAAACAATACTTTGAGAGTTTGTTAAGTTGTAGAAAGATGTTGAAAACTTATTTTAAAAGTTTTAATTTTGACTTTGTTGGAAAATTACACATTTTTCTTAATTAAGACCGTAGGGAGCGAAAATTTCCATAAGAAATGAACGGTAACGATCAGCCGTGTTCAATATCAATACTTCGAAAAACAGCTGTTTTATATTTTGGTTACATTATTTGTCTTCTTCTTCTTTTCGGAGTCTTCCTATTCCTAGCTCCCATTTTCCTCTGTCGTTCCTTAGATTTTGGTCCAATTTCCTCTTTATCATTTTCTTTTCAAAACTTTCTCTACAACTATCTCGGTCTTCCTCTTTTTCTACGACCATGGGGTTTCCATTTTATAATCTGTTTGGGAAGGCGGATTTTCGTCCATTTTTTTTAGACATGGCCAAACCATCGAAGTTGTTTTGACTTAGGCCTAATGTCATCTACAACTATGTAGACTCCTCGCCCATTATTTCATTCTTAAATTGTTTATCTTTTGTCGTTTCATTATATTATTTGTATTTTGTTTATAGTATTTAGTCTTCACAACAGCTGATAATATCAAAATTATAAATAATTAACTTTAGCATTATATTGCTTTTCTACGGTAACAGAATAATGTTTAAAGTTAAACATATATTTCACGAGTTTGGCCCACGAATTAAGCTGGGATTTTCCTTAGTATTAATATATCTGAATTAGTAACCATTGTTTCAGTAATACCATTAAAGAGGTTGTCATCTTCCATTACTAACGAGTCTCTTCAGTTTACAGAACCCATTGCTTCGTGCTATTAATGTCCTTCATGATTTGAGAACACTAAGTTAATATCGTCCACGATCTGTCGGTTCGCGTTGAACTTTCCCTCGTATAATATGGTAGAAATACACAGTGTACCATACACTGTGTACCAGTTCAATACACAGTGAACTGCTTCATATCGATTACCTCCAGGTATTTCCTTCTGTTCAGTTCAGTTAATTAGTACACAGTGCTATGTAGTTACTTACTCATTTAATAAAAAGCTATTACTAAAATCAAGTGTTGTGCTCAAATTGAATAAAAAAATGGTAAAACGCGTATATTAAAATTACATACACTTTACATACACTTACACACGGGTTATATCATACCGATAGTCAGGCAGCAATAAAAGCACTTGCGGGTCCTATAATACAGTCCAAGCTGGTCTGGGAGTGTCGGAAGAACCTTGACGCTCTGTCCCTGGGTAACCGGGTAACTCTTCACTGGGTTCTGGGGTCATAGGGGAGTTGAGGGTAATGAGGAGGTAAACCGACTGGCTGGATTTGGATCTGCATCTGAGTTCATCGGACCTGAGCCGGCTTTAGGGATTTCTCTATCGTTGGCCAGGTCCGCTATTAACAGGTGGATTACAAATCAACGCCAGGTAAGATGGGATAACCTTCACGGGCATTCCCATAGTAAACGACTCGGAAGCAAAGTTCCTTTTGGAGAACTCAAAGGGGCAGCAGATGTCCTGGGCAGAGCACAACTCAGGAGGATCATGGGGCTCATAACAGGGCACTGTGGTCTGAGGGTGCACATGAACAGGATTAGTACGTACCACGGAGAAACCGTATATAGATTGTACAGGAAGGAGGAGGAAACTGCAGGTCTCATAATTTATGATTGTGAGGCTCTTGCAAGTAGTAGGCCTAGGGGTTTTTGGTTTCCAAGACCCTAGGGATCTTCAGCAGTGTGAGCTAGTCAGTGGATTGCTGGAACTTATTAGGGGCACCAATCTGCTGAACTAGGTATTTTAAGAGGTTTAATTGCACAATTAGATCAGTCTATCGCAGTGTCTGGGTTTGAATTATCCCTTCCTCTAGTATATAATCTAATCTAGTCTAATAGGTTATAACTTTTCATTCGCTTATATCATTGTTTAAAGTCCCGCTTTAACATATTCTAGAGATTAGGATCAGTGCGCATTTCAAGATCCTGGGTCTCAGTCTTACTATAATGGTTACTTCAATAGTTCATTTTCGCTAAAAAAAAAGCATTTAAACACAAACTATACTCAGTAGATTCTACTGTACTCTTCTATAAGCTGTTTTACGTCGGGTGGCCATCAAATGCATAGCGGAGTGGCGCTGAACTGAAGCAAGCGGAACGGAGCTGAACGGCAACCACAGAAGTGGCGTTCAGTCAGTTTAAAGAACGCCTTTGTATCTTTCAAATCTAAATATTGATGCCTACTGTAACAGATTATGAACTATTATGTTTAAAAACCGTAACCTAGGCAACAAGAAATAATAGTTCAAAACCGAACCAAGACAGAGTCAAAGCTGCGCGGAGCGGAGCCCTGATATGCCGCTTGACTCTGCTCAGTTCCGTTACGCTTTTAGCGATCGCACTTACGTTAAAAACAATACGTTAGATTTTTAATGTGTAGTTCGCTCCGCTCCGCATTTGGCAGCCACCCGGTCTTAATACGAGTACATTAACTGAATACAGCAACAGTTGAAATAAACGTGGCATACGATGATACGATGGGAGTGAATTTTTAAAGAAAATTACTTTTGCACTTTTAAAAAAACGTAATTTCACTACCTAAATGAGCATTAAAATCTGTATAAATTAGCATTTTAAACTTTAAAATTACATTGAAAATATGAAGACGAACTCGGTATCAAATCAAACCTAAATTATAAACGTCCAAGTACTTTCTTGGACATATAACATATAAATATGTACATTTTTAACGTATATTTGCCAACATTAATATAGACGTCAAATGTGCGCTCATTTTAAGATACTGGGTCTAAGTCTTACCATGATGGCCACTAAAATAGCTCAATTTCAAATAAAAAACTCATAATGTAGAGTGCTTTCACACAGGTCTGCTTCATGAGCTGATGAGATAAAGAACATGGTTTGAATTAATTATTTTAATAACAGAGGCAAAATTCTCTTTTGTAACTTGTTTTAAGACAACCTTGGTCCTTGTAACCTTTGTAAACAATAATTCTTGACTACATCAACGCTTTGTGTTTCCCATCCGGATAGCACACAACCAACAATTAGACTTATCTAGTAAATAAGTGACTCCGAAGAGAACAAAGTTAATGTCTTTAGATCCGTGGATAGCGAGTGAACAGGCTGGTTCCATCGTTTCAAGGTGTCATCACCATGACACACATGTCATAAGCTCCGTATCAATTAAAGCTGAAATATTTCGTGTTTTAACATGTTACCATGTTTTAGGGCTGGTTTTGATGTTGGGTTTTGCGGGACGCGTGATGCGAGGAACATGTTTACATATATATATATATATATATATATATATATATATAAACAGAATATTTTTCACGTCGCAAGTAAAATTTTCTTTGTTCGCCGGAATCGAAGCGTGGACTTCGCGCGTGTGAGGCATACGCGATAACCACTACACTACGTGAACTACGAAGAAGTTTGACAGATTTAAGTATATGAAATGAATCGTTAATTTAATTTTAGTAGTTATATTAAAAAAAATCAGTTGTTTTATATTATTTCGTAACGACCAGCTGATTTCATTGAACAGCTGATAGGCTATAATAAGTTTATGGTTATGTTATTCATTTTTTTTTTTAACGTCTGACAATTGTGCACATTTTATAGCGTATGAAAATGCCAAGCCCTTGGCCGGGAATCGAACCCGGGTCCTCGGGGTGAAAGCACAGTACGCTATCAACTAGGCCACCGAGGTGGCTGTTATATTATTAAAAACTAGCTATGTTAATTTGTCGTGTTTTTGAACAATTTGTCGTAATTAAAAGTAAAAAAAGAACAGAAAACATGATACAATGCTTTTTATTTTTAGTTCAATAACAGATTTTTTTTAAAATTTTACCTCATGTCAACTGATCCACAAAATGCATCTCACACAGGGTAATTCAATAGCAGTTGAGTAAAAATAAATTTAATCTAATTGTAGTTTAAATAAAACTATACAAATTAAAGTTATTATAATTGAAAAAAAATCATTCAAGATTCTGAAACCACTTAAACGTAGTGGTTTCTAGGAATCAAACAAACGTGTAATAATATAATTACGTAACTTCTTTTCAGGTATAAGAGGTTACAGCAATATATGCCAGATAGATGTTGAGTTCAAGGAACTGCCTTTAATAATACCTATTTGCTGAGTAAGCAAAGCTACCGCTATGTATGCAAAGTTCAAGTTTAACTATAATCGCGGTACGCGGCTGTCTCAGCTGACGTGATGGAAGCGAATTTCTTTAAAGGACCTACTTTTTTTGAGAATATTATTTTACAATCATAATCACCATTACAATCTGCATATATTGTATTGAAAATACTAAAACGAACCCTGGCCGCCATCAAAACGATTCCATCATCGATTTTGAAGATTAAAAATGCTAACTTAGGCCTACGCAGATTTTAACGTTGATTAAAAATGGTGTTTAAATCAAAGGGCAAAAATGTTACGATTTTTTAAATTTGAAATGACCGCAATTTTGAAACTGTTAAACGAATTAAACTGGTTAACGAACTTTTCCGAGATATTATCATAATCGATTTTCGTGGCAAGTTTGAATCGAATCGAACTGTAATTGCGAACATGAATACATAACAACAAAGACGAGCGTTGTTTACCTAGATGCAGAAAATACCGAAGGTTCTCCTAATTATCTCACGACCTGCTGTTGTAATTACCAGTAATTCCGTTAGGTATTAGAATAAGTTATTACCGCGCATAAGAAAGCTGTCGACTCGAAGGTGAGCCCATCTTCGGCCCGGTCGGGTAAACCGGTTCCCTTCAGGGATAACGCAAATAATGGCAGCTGAGTTAAATTGATTACAAAGTGCAAATCACGACTAGTTGACGGCCGGGTTGTACATGCACGCCACGGGAAAACCACTCATTGGCCTGGGGTGTAACGTTGGCTACTGTCAAATGAAATGTTCTAGGCTGGCCTATGATTACAGTGTAATGATATGTACAGAGTGTTAAGATAGTCTGACACCTTCACTTTTGTAACGCGTGGAAGCTTTTAACGACGTAGCTGAGGGCGTCTAGAGGTACTTAATTTGACATTTAATCAGTGGCCTTGAAAGGGAAAATTTTAGGTTTATCAAAAGAATCAAATATACCACCCCAAAGATATAATTTAATTATATAAATTTTGTTTAAGAAAAACTTCATAAAATAAACGTCGCTTTTTCCAATACAAAAACGTTTTAAAAACTGAAAAAACTAAAATAAAATTAATTCACACTTTAATTAGGATGGATTTACCGTATGTGCTTAGTAACACAAAATTTTAATTAGGATGGATTTACCTTATGTGTCTAACAACACAAAACTATAATTAAATAGGATTCACTGTATATGCCTAACAACACAAAACTATAATTAAAGTGGATTCACTGTATATGCCTAACAACACAAAACTATAATTAGAGTGGATTCACTGTATGTGCCTAACAACACAAAACTTTAATTAGAGTGGATTCACTGCATGTGCTTAAGAACACAAAACTATAATTAAAGTGGATTCACTGTATGTGCCTAACAACACAAAACTATAATTAAAGTGGATTCACTGTATATGCCTAAAACACAAAACTATAATTAGAGTGGATTCACTGCATGTGCCTAACAACACAAAACTATAATTACAGTGGATTCACTTTATATTACTAATAACACAAAACTATAATTAAAGTGGATTCACTGTATGTGCCTAACAACACAAAACTATAATTAAAGTGGATTCACTGTATATGCCTAAAACACGAAACTATAATTAGAGTGGATTCACTGCATGTGCCTAACAACACAAAACTATAATTACAGTAGATTCATTTTATATGGCTAACAACACAAAACTATAATTAAAGTGGATTCACCGTACGTGCCTAATAACACAAAACTATAATTACAGTGGATTCACTTTATATGGCTAACAACACAAAACTATAAAAAGAGTGGATTTACTGCATGTTCCTAACAACACAAAACTATAATTAGAGTGGATTCACTGCATGTGCTTAACAACACAAAACTATAATTAGAGTGGATTCACTGTATGTGCCTAACAACACAAAACTATAATTACAGTGGATTCACTTTATATTACTAATAACACAAAACTATAATTAAAGTGGATTCACTGTATGTGCTTAACAACACAAAACTATAATTAAAGTGGATTCACTGTATATGCCTAACAACACAAAACTATAATTAGAATGGATTCACTGTATGTGCCTAACAACACAAAACTATAATTACAGTGGATTCACTTTATATGGCTAATAACACAAAACTATAATTACAGTGGATTCACTTTTTATGGCTAATAACACAATACTATAATTAAAGTGGATTCACTGTATGTGCCTACACAAAACTATAATTAAAGTGGATTCACTGTATGTGCATAATAGCACAAAACTATAATTAAACTGGATTCACTGTATGTGCCTAACAACACAAAACTTTAATTAAAGTGTATTAATTAAAGGCACTGTATGTGCCTACTAAAAGATAATTTTTAATTTTTTTAAACTTTGTTGTCGTATTATATTTGTTAAAATAAAATCTAATTTATGGCACTTTTAACGAATTTTCATTAGAAAATGAACTATTGGGTCTGCAATCATGGTAAAACCAATTTCCTGGATCTTGAAATTAACGCCGGCACTGAGCCCTATATCATTTAGTAGTTATTCAGTTTTTTGCTCTATCACGTAAATGTGATCAGATTTCATTTTAATCTCGGCACTAAAAAAATGTTGTTTATTCAATAATAATCTTTCAAACATTTTGCCACACTGAATTTTTACCATCAGTTAGACTAATAAGGAAGAGGAATCGGTTTAAAGGAAAGGGCAAGGTCACGGCAGTAACTGCGTCAAGAACTCATGACCTGGAGTTGCGAAATTCAGACCGGTGTCTGAGCCACATGAATCGCCGAGTCCCGTCAATACGTAGAATTGTGCACCAATTATCTTTTGTCAAACACAGGGATTCTTTCGGATCCTTTCAACCTATTTCGTTATAAATACTGTATATTGAAATGTTGTAGAACGATTTTCAAATGGAACGCAACAAAAACAACCAACACATTAACAAGTCCAAGCTGGATGCGTGTTTAATAAAACAAACAGGGAAAATAAACAATGTACAGTTGGTATCCCTGACAACATAACAATCAACATAGTGGTGTAGTGAATGAACACAAGCGCCGCACGGTTTGGCGCAGTCAAGTCTGCAGATGTTGAGGAATGCGGTTTGGACAACTTTCGCGAACACTTTGCCCGGCAGAAGCGTCGCGTACAGTCTGGTGATAAACTGAACTTTTGCAGCCAGTTGGTCGCCAACAGTTGGTGACGTGATGTTCCTCGGGTGTGGCAAGACCGTTACCAACCTACCAAAGAAAAATACTGAAGCTTATGGATCTTAAGAAATTTAAACAGACAATAACTGTAAGTTAAACTAAAATCCTGTGTAGGCTTTCATTCTGCACTTCAGGCAAGAGCAATCAGTGAGGATGTCGTGGCGCACCTTCAGACCAATGTTTCTTCAAAGGTCGTCGGAATTATTTTCTTTCAGTATGAGTAAATGAGGCTCGACGTTGCCAAGTTTAAAAATTGCATGTTGCGTTATGTTTGACGTAGACGCGATAATAGAATCTCCTGGCAATGTCATAGATTTACAATAACGTTCAAGTGTTAAGCAACGAAACATTTGTCACTCAATGATGCGGGACTGGAGGTAATGATAATATCAATAGCGGCTCCTTTGTTAATATTCAACTGAGGTTATGTTTATTAATTTTAATTACTATGAACATTATAACTGAGGTTATGTTTATTGTCATTTATTACGATGAATATAAACGGTAATAAATAAATCATCATTGTTATTTTGTGAAAAAATATCTTGATATGACCTTTGGTGTCAAGCTACGCTGGAAGGAACACGTGAAGAAAAAACTCGAACTAGACACCCAAATGAAGAAAATGTTTTGGCCGACTCGAAGGTCAGAATTGTCAATAAACAAGTGCTAAGGTTATATGGTATACAGCTTCGGGGCTGCACCAAGAAGTCTAATATTAAAATTATTCAGACTTGTCAAAAATAAAGTACGAAGGTCTATAGTGAAAGCTCCTTGGTACGTCAGTAATGATACCATTCAAATGAATTTGAAGATTGAACCCGTAGAAGTCGAAATAAAAAAGCAAGTCAAAGAACATGAGTTTCAACTCCATCAACATCAAAATGTTGAAGTACTTTAGCTGCTTAACAACGCAGAGGATATATACCCCTTCTGCGAAAAGGGTTCGGCTACTGAGAATGAAGAGGGCTCTTGGTATAACGCGTGATATCTACAATAAGAGATGTATGTCGACGCACACAAAAATCAGACACTACAACACAGTCATAAAACCGGAGGTATTATATGCAAGTGAGACGCTAGCACTCCACAAAAGTTACCATGGAAGACATTTTGAAGGAAGAACGCAAAATCTTGAGGAAGATACTTGGCCCGAGATTAACAGAAGACGGATACAGGTTGCACTCCCGGAAGACCACAGAGAAGATATCGAACCTGGCAGCAGATATCAGAAGAAGGAGGCTTCAATTCTATGGAAACATCAGTAGACTCCCAACAACGAGACTTGACAACAGAATCCTTGAGTATATACAAAAAGTCAAATCAACAACGTCGTGGATCACACAAGTCAGAATAGACGTACATGACGCAGAAATAGGCTCAACATACATTGAAGACAGGAATGCATACAGGAGAAAGATGCTCGGTTGGAACATCTCAGAGAATGAAATCCCAAAGAGAGCAGGGGTAAAATGGACGAAGAGCGGAAAAGGATCCATGGGGACAGGATGAGGGAAGTGTGGAGGATTAGAAGGAACAAGACATGAGTCGGAGTGCTTTGCGTGATCCAACATGGTCTATACGCAAATAATAATAATAATAATAATAATAATTATTATTATATATATATATATATATATATATATATATATATATATATATATATTAATACAGAATTTTACTCTATGATGAAAACTGCACTGAAATTGCCTATTAGTTCGTTTGCTTCGCTAAAAACTTTGATTTCCCATACATTTCCCAAAAAAAACAAAACTTTCAATCATGTTGTTAATTGACTAATCTTGGTTAAACTATTAACCACTATAAATTAAAGTCAATTTTACAAGTATATTTTTTTAAATTAACACTGAAAATTTAATTCGAAATTTAAATAGAATTTAAATAGAAATTCCCATAATTATTGTCTGGACAATACACCTTGAGACCCCCTCGCTAAAAAATTCTTTAATTTATTGGATAACTTGATAATGAAAAATATTACGTTATTACCTAGAAAACATGTTTTACATATTTTGAAAAATAATTTTGATATTAGAAAGCATATTGACTAGGGCAAAGAAATCAATATCAGTTTATTATCTGATAAGCAATAAACGTAATAGTCGGGTAAATAGGATAAGTAAAAGAAAACAAATAGTTATAAAATGCAGTGGTAGTTCCCATAATTATATACAGTTCATTTACATACAATGAAATTCATTCTCTCCAGAAGTGAAATATTTAAGGACAGCCGCAGGTAAGGAAAGGAAAAATAGGCTAGGAAACGAAAGAATACTGAGTGAAGTTGGTTTACGAAATGATGGACACAGAAGAAATGACATGTTACGGACATGTACAATGCATGGAAAAATAGAGGAAATAAAGGCAGGTTAAAAGTGGAGGAAACAGAGCCAAGGAACCGGCCAAGAAGTACGAGAGTGGAACGGATAGAAGGGTTGGTGTGAAAGCGAGGAAAGGGATCGGTGGAGGTAAGGGGACTCTGAAGTTGAGACGCTGGCTGGCGAGAGGTAAACCCGAAGAAGAGGAACAGAAGAAGGAGAAACAACTTTCTGATATTAAAAATTTAAAAACCACACCTATAGATTTTATTAATTTTTGTCCAATTGAAGTTAAAAGTAGTTGTTATACAAAATAAGACATTGTAATCTTGAAAAAGATAACATTTTAATTTGAGTGTTTTTTTTAAATGACGTATGTACTGTATTAACTACAATTAACAGATAATAGTCTATAGAGCCAATAAAGAATGGGCAAAACCTCGTATCAAGTGACCACATACTACTATACATGGATATTTCGGCCAAAACGTCTGAGCAAATCTCTAAATCGTTTTACTCCAACTTTGAAATTATAGATTAAGATAAGATTTGGCAGACAAATCTTTATATAACCTATTACAAATATATTTTAATAGCTTTTAAATTACATATCATTTAAAATTTTCAATTCGTATCTCAAATACCAGCATCCTTACATATATTTTATAAGGGACAAACATTTCGGACACCATACGCGGAGCGGAAAGATAATGAATGGCAACCGGAAGCGGATTTAAAGAACGCTTTTTTATCTTTTAAATCTAAATATTTAGACATCAAGTAACGGATTTTAAGAGCCTACTACATGAACGGCAACCGGAAGCGGATTTAAAGAACGCTTTTTTATCTTTTAAATCTAAATATTTAGGCATCAAGTAACGGATTTTAAGTCCCTACTACATGAACGACAACCGGAAGTGGATTTAAAGAACGCTTTTTTATCTTTTAAATCTAAATATTTAGGCATCAAGTAACGGATTTTAAGAGCCTACTACATGAACGACAACCGGAAGCGGATTTAAAGAACGCTTTTTTATCTTTTAAATCTAAATATTTAGGCATCAAGTAACGGATTTTAAGAGCCTACTACATGAACGACAACCGGAAGCGGATTTAAAGAACGCTTTTTTATCTTTTAAATCTAAATATTTAGGCATCAAGTAACGGATTTTAAGAGCCTACTACATGAACGACAACCGGAAGCGGATTTAAAGAACGCTTTTTTATCTTTTAAATCTAAATATTTAGGCATCAAGTAACGGATTTTAAGAGCCTACTATATTTAAAAACCGTAACAGAGGTAACGAGAAATAACAAATTTGTAGACGTGATTAGCGTGGTAGGGGAAGCAAAGTCAGCTTTAAAACCGAACCTGCATACATTTTTTTTTTTTTTTTTAACGTCCGACTATTGTGCACACTTGGACCAATGCAGACGATGGGATGATTTATAGCGTGTGAAAATGCCAAGCCCTGGTCGGGAATGAACCTGGATACAGTCAAAGCTTCGAGGAGCGGAGTTCAACGACGCCGCTTGACTCCGCTCAGCTTTCAGTGGCCGCACTTACATTAAAAACAATACGTTAGGTTCTGATTGCGTTGTTCAGCACAACCCCACTCCGAATTTGGTGGCTACCCGGCCTTAATACTGAAACCCTATTTTTTTTATCTCTAAATGAATAAAAAGTTGAAACAATTATAAAATATTTTGACTTTTGACAAAATTGTTGAAAATATATTGTAGATTACGCAGAAGATATAAGATTATAAGATATAGCATGCGCCGACAGCCACCTTTCAATTCCTTCAAATTCTGGCTTTCGAATTTCACGAAGGTATTCCCTTCACTATAAGCCTTCTTTATTTTATTTTAATTTTTCAATATCGTGCAAACAGAAGTAAATTAAATTATATTAAAATTTCGGCAAACGTCAATTTGCTTCATAATTTCCTCTAACTGACTCTAACCTTTACCTGACCTCTCTAACCATTAAGGTTAACTCTAACCTTTATATCTAACGATAAAGTTTTTTGTTTAGTCGCCATTACACCCTATTGTAAAAGTATGAAAAAATAATGCACTACTTGTAAAATGTACTCGTTTCAGTTGACGCACTACGCACTGTTTTTAACACTCGAATAACGTGTTGGCATACTGAGCAATAGGGTAAAAGAGTAGGAAATGTGCACGTGTTTCGCCACTGCAGAATTTTGTTGGCCTCAATAGAGAAAGTTACAATACATATTTTTATTATAGGAATGAAAGGGACCAACATATTTTGCAGTTATAGAGAGATTTTCGTTATAAAGAGAAATCTCTTTTGCTTTCTCACAGTGTGTGTGTGTGTGTGTGTGTATATATATATATATATATATATATATATATATATATAAAGTGTGCACGTGTTTCTCCACTACAGACAGGCTCCTGGAATTTTGTTGGCCTCAATAGAGAAAGTTACAATACATATTTTTATTATAGGAATGAAAGGGATCAACATATTTTGCAGTTATAGAGAGATTTTCGTTATAAAGAGATCCACCAATAGAGATCTCTTTTGCTTCCTCATCAAAAATGGTCAAAACCTAGAAACAATTAAAGGTAACACTACTGAACAACACATGGTGGAAATTTTGTGTGTGTGTGTGTGTGTGTGTGTGTGTGTGTGTGTGTCAGTGTGTGTGTGCCAAACATACATTTTGGGGCTCCAGGCTTACTCTTCCTAGAGGCCGTGAACTTTTAAGAGCGTACAGGCAGGAACAATGAACGTAATTTCAACAGGACAACCTACATACTGACCGCCGTCTGACCCAGCAAGGATACCAGACATTGTTGACTTTGCATCACCAAAGGTGTACCAGGGACAACATGTCTTGCTGTGGTTGCTGGGAGCTATCATCGGATCACTCTCTATTCTGGTGGAAATTGGGGTGAAAGTTAGAGAGACAACTAAAAAGTGTACACTGCACAGTAATAAAACCAAATGGGACATGTTTCGTATTCTGGTAGACGAGGCTTTAGCGCAGAAATCGCACTTGAAACGGAAAATGACATTATATATATATATATAAATCTCTTTTGCTTCCTCACATTGTGTGTGTGTGTGTGTGTGTGTGTGTGTGTGTGTGTGTGTGTGTGTGTATATATATATATATATATATATATATATATATATATATATATATGTATGTATATATATATATATATATATATATATATATATATATATATATATTTCAAATTAGGTACACTTACTTCAGTTTTGATCAACATTTCTCACTTACGTTTAGGAACTATGAAAAGATATTACCAATAAATATTTGAGTAAAAATATAAGAGTAGGCTACTTGGTTTAGAAAAATACGACGAGGATATGTTTTAATACACAATAATAGCGCACACAGTGCTAAAAGGTTAAGAAACATCGTGGTACAGTAAGACCTTGACCTTCCGAAACATGGTTGCAATTACAGTCAAGGTTTTGATGAATCCAACGCGAGAAACTTAATGGAATCACCTGTACGCACGGACGCTCGTGATGGTAGAAACCAGCTCCCCACTTCCCATTCAAAACACAGGAGGTCGAAAGTTCGCTACGTGGCCATCGAGATTGTTCTTCCGAGATCAGAGGAAAAGATTGACACACATGTAACGTAATGACGCAGTTAACTCTTTCCGGTGCAAATGCAAAAAATGAGAAAGTTCAACGGTGAAATAGCAATTGCTTCACTCGACAACTGCGGGAGTTACTTTCCTTAATCACTATACGAAGGGAAAGTATTGTTTAGTGAACAATCTATTCTGATGTTTAGATATATATGGCAGTCTTCAGGTCTGTAAAGTTCAAATGGGTTTGTGCCAGTCTGCGCACATTGCTGAAGAATAAGAATTTACCAGTTTGGCATACAGACCACGACTGGAAAACAACATTTTTTTCTTGTCGATAGCTTCTGAACTGAAATCTTTAGGGTAGTTTTTTCGCTCAGCGTTCGTACTTTACGCCAGTTAGACCAATGAGGACGAGGGATGAGCGTAAACGGTAAGGGAAAAGCAACGAGAGTAACTGCGGCTAGAACTAAAAACCTTAAGGTGCGCAGTTCAAAGACGCAGCAGTCTGACCGGTGCTTTAGCCACTTCGATTACCGAATCCCCTTAGGCAGGTAGAATTCGTTGTTTCCATAGATGTTAATGGCATGTAAACATAAACCAACAAAATACCAAAGTCCATACAAACATTTGTTCCTTTTTTAGGCTGAAGAAACATAAAGACCGATTTTTAGGTATTGTGAGCCAAGGCCACAAATGATCTGTTAACTGGAATAAATAACAGCAAGATCAACCGTATTATTAGCGAATTTCACTGGAGCGCATCATGGTAAGACTCTAATTCGGAACCTGGCCAATCGTGACCGCTAAAACAAATTTTGAGAGTCGATGAAAATTCGTTAATTCGGAACCTGGCCAATCATGGCCGCTAAAACAAATTTTGAGAGTTCGATAAAAAATTCGTTAATTCGGAACCTGGCCAATCATGACCGCTAAAACAAATTTTGAGAGTTCGATAAAAAATTCGTTAATTCGGAAACTGGACAATCATGACTGCTAAAACAAATTTTAAGAGTTCGATGAAAATTCTTTTATTCGGAACCTGGACAATCATGACCGCTAAAACAAATTTTGAGAGTTCGATAAAAAATTCGTTAATTCGGAAACTGGACAATCATGACAGCTAAAACAAATTTTGAGAGTTCGATGAAAATTCGTTAATTCGGAACCTGGCTAATCATGACCGCTAAAACAGATTTTGAGAGTTCGATGAAAATTCGTTAATTCGGAATCTGACCAATCATGACAGCTAAAACAAATTTTGAGAGTTCGATGAAAATTCGTTAATTCGGAACCTAGCCAATCATTACCGCTAAAACAGATTTTGAGATTTCGATGAAAATTCGTTAATTCGGAACCTGGCCAATCATTACCGCTAAAACAAATTTTAAGAATTCGATGAAAATTCGTTAATTCGGAACCTGGCCAATCATTACCGCTAAAACAAATTTTAAGAATTCGATGAAAATTCGTTAATTCGGAACCTGACCAATCATGACAGCTAAAACAAATTTTGAGAGTTCGATGAAAATTCTTTTATTCGGAACCTAGCCAATCATTACCGCTAAAACAGATTTTGAGATTTCGATGAAAATTTGTTAATTCGGAACCTGGCCAATCATTACCGCTAAAACAAATTTTAAGAATTCGATGAAAATTCGTTAATTCGGAACCTGACCAATCATGACAGCTAAAACAAATTTTGAGAGTTCGATGAAAATTCGTTAATTCGGAACCTGGCCAATCATGACCGCTAAAACAGATTTTGAGAGTTCGATGAAAATTCGTTAATTCGGAATCTGACCAATCATGACAGCTAAAACAAATTTTGAGAGTTCGATGAAAATTCGTTAATTCGGAACCTAGCCAATCATTACCGCTAAAACAGATTTTGAGATTTCGATGAAAATTCGTTAATTCGGAACCTGGCCAATCATTACCGCTAAAACAAATTTTAAGAATTCGATTCGGAACCTGACCAATCATGACAGCTAAAACAGATTTTGAGAGTTCGATGAAAATTCTTTTATTCGGAACCTGGCCAATCGTGACCGCTAAAACAAATTTTGAGAGTTCGATGAAAATTCGTTAATTCGGAACCTAGCCAATCATGACCGCTAAAACAAATTTTGAGATTTCTATGAAAATTCGTTAATTCGGAACCTGGACAATCGTGACCGCTAAAACAAATTTTGAGAGTTCGTTCGATGAAAATTCGTTATTTAGGAACCTGGCCAATCATGACCGCTAAAACAAATTTTGAGAGTTCGATGAAAATTCGTTAATTCGGAACCTAGCCAATCGTGACTGCTAAAACAAATTTTGAGAGTTGATGAAAATTCGTTAATTCGGAACCTGGACAATCATTACTGCTAAAACAAATTTTGAGAGTTCGATGAAAATTCATTATAAAATTTCATAATATTGGTCTGATTGGATACAAACTTTGGACAAATATCGATAGCTCAGACAAGTTTGTTAGCCAGCAAAATTTCTTTAATCGTTCTAAAATGGAAAGCGTTTCAAATCTTCAAAAATGATATAATTTTTACGTTGATTCCAACACCGTAAGCCACGTTAAAGTCGGAATTTATGAATTTTCATTTTCCGTTAAAAATACAAAAATAAAAATTACGGCAATCAAGGTTCAATTTTCTATTTAAATGGATTTTTAAAATTTAACATGCTAATATGCTGATTAAGATTGTGAAAAGATTTTCAAAATAATAAAGTAAAAAATGATTGTGTATTGTTACTTTTTGTAAAACAGCTTTCATCACGCGACGGCAAGATCGTGGATCTTTACCCGTTTTTTATCCGGTTTCTCCAAGTGTTTATAAACCGCGATCGGAGCAGCGAAAGTAAAAGTATCTTCTGACCCTGACTCATCCCATCACGCCGCACGACCAGCCAACCTCAAGGGAAAGTTTCGTTAAATCAATTTATATTGTCTTAGCAAAGAAAACATATTTAACCTATTTACAAGGAAAATATGCAATACACCGGCCCAACCGCGTGACAACAACAACCTCCAGGGCCCTGCGTTGTTTTCTTCACAACATTGTAATGGACTTGCTCAGTAAAATCCTATCAACAACATCCGTTTTACGCAAAGCTAATATTTTAAAATAGAATATTAATGGGAATTGTTTAGAGAACGTGATAAAAGCGAATTTTGAAAAATTACCAATATCGCTATACGTTTTAAAACGTATACTTTATCTTTAAAATTTAAAATAAAGTATACGTTTTAAAACGTATAGCTAAAAAATTTTAGCCGCCTCGGTGGCCTAGTGGATAGCGTACTAGGCTTTCACCCCGACGGCCCGGGTTCGATTCCCGGCGAGAGATTGGCATTTTCATACGCTATAAATCATCCCATCGTCTGCATTAGCCCAAGTGTGCACAATAGTCGGACGTTAAATACCAAAAAAGAAATCTTTAAAATTTATTTTACCATTTCAGCATTAATATATGTATCAATGGGCATGGTCAATTTTCAATTAAATTAAAAATGAAAAGTTATGTTTTTTTTTAATTTTTGGAATGGTGGTCTGGCAGATCCTTTGAAACATTTTCAAAATTAAATTTCAAAATATTTTTTATGTATACAAAAATTTAACGCCTTTAATTAAGTTAACTGGATGTCAAAATTGGCGCACATTTCAAGGTCACTGGTTTGGGTTTTACTACATTCGGGCCGTTGGAAATCGTTAATAAATTTGTAAACACAAATATAAACATCCAGTAATGAAATATCGTGTACTGCATTGTCAGGTAAACCTAATGAACTCTATCGAATGTTTAAGTAATTATTTGCTCAAATAAAAATCATCTATACAAGGTTCATACAGGAACTTTAAAAGCCAATGGGCCACAAGAATCTCGGGAGAAAATAACAGTGCAAATATCGGATGACGTAACTGGATCATTTAAAATTTAGAAAATAATATATCGGTCGGAGAAAAGTCGGAATGTCTTTTATTAGGTTACGTATATTTTTTTTAATGCAGCATATCTTGTGCTAAAGGTACAATTAACGGTGATTAAATAAACCTTTCATTAATTCAAACTTCAAAAATGATATAAAAGAAATGAAACGTGCATGGAAAACTAATTGAAAAAAGTGAAACATGGAGAATATAAGAAGAAATGACAATGAATGTCACTAACGATTAGAAGTAAAAGAATATAGGCGCACCAATCATAACTGGTTCTAGTCAATTGCCGAAACCACTAGTTATAATTGCTATTACTATGAAAAACATTATGACAAAGGCGTGAGCTGTGACAATGACGTTGTCAGTTTGATAAGAGGCATATTGTAAATTGGCCGTAAGAGAATAAATAAGAAGCAAGATAGAGTCGGACGATAGCACCCACTTTATTATTATGGTAATTGCACTGGCAATAAAGAAGAGAAACACGTGCATAATTCCAAACTGGACGGGTTAAAGCACCGCGAGTTCTTAGAAACAGTTGAAGTGCAGGTGTTGTCCAGGTGTTGCTTGATGCACTGGCGGCTGGGGAAACCCCGGCGGCTCAGACGGGCTAGTACAAATAACAGCTCCTAGCGTAGCAATTAATCCCGCCTAACTACATAGATTAGCCACAGATCGGGCGTTGTTTTGTGAGAGGAGATACGTCTGTTAGTGTTTGAAGGATAACTGAGTGTGTCGGCTATTCATAAGTTGTTGTCGGCTCCATCTGTTGTCTAGCGTTCTGGAACTTTCCACCCATGTAAAAATGTTTAACAATTGTAATAAGTGAATTAAGTGGTAAATTAAAAATTTTATTTAAGAATATTTTAAATTGGGCCGCAGATTAAACATGTATGCAAAGTTTTGGAAAACCAACGCGTGAAAGTACTTTAAAAATTGACCAACACAAATACACGTTATGAGTGGAACGCGTGAAAATGCTTTAAAAATTGACCAAAACAAATACACGTTATGACAGGAAAGCGTGAAAGTGCTTTAAAAATTTACCAAAACAAATACACATTATGAGAGGAACGCGTGAAAGTGCTTTAAAAATTGACCAAAACAAATACACGTTATGAGAGGAACGCGTCAAAATGCTTTAAAAATTGACCAAAACAAATACACGTTATGAGAGGAAAGCGTGAAAGTGCTTTAAAAATTTACCAAAACAAATACACGTTATGAGAGGAACGCGTGAAAATGCTTTAAAAATTGCCCAAAACAAATACACGTTATGAGAGGAACGCGTGAAAATGCTTTAAAAATTTACCAAAACAAATACACGTTATGAGAGGAACGGGTGAAAATGCTTTAAAAATTTGCCAAAACAAATACACGTTATGAGAGGAACGCGTGAAAATGCTTTAAAAATTGACCAAAACAAATACACGTTATGAGAGGAACGCGTGAAAATGCTTTAAAAATTGACCAAAACAAATACACGTTATGAGAGGAACGCGTGAAAATGCTTTAAAAATTGACCAAAACAAATACACGTTATGAGGGAACGCGTGAAAATGCTTTCAAAATTGACCAAAACAAATACACGTTATGAGAGGAATGCGTGAAAATGCTTTAAAAATTTACCAAAACAAATACATGTTATGAGAGGAGAGAAGTTTGTAAAAGTACTTTAATTTAACCAAAGATAGAATGATATTATAATAAAAAAAACTATCTCGTAAATGAAAAACACTGCTTGTTTGCGAAGTTTTATGATACAATAAAAGTGCAACAATTGCTGAACCAATTCTTCCTTTATTGCTTAACTGCATTGGAATATTACATTCAGATACTGTGCATAAGAAATATCTAAATAGTTGAATGTGTTTAAAATTATTTGAAAACATGATTTAAGAACTTGTATGTAAGTGAGTATGTGGATATGTATGTGATTATTTGAGTATGTGGATATGTGTGTGTGTGTGTGTGTGTGTGTGTGAGAGAGAGAGAGAGAGAGAGAGAGAGAGAGAGAGAGAGAGAGAGAGAATATGTGGATATGTTAGGACGTGAGTACCGGTATGTGAGTATGTGATTATGTGGATATGTAGTTATGTGGATATGTGAGTATGTGGATATGTAAGTATGTGGATATGTATGTGAGTATGTAATTATATGATTATGTGAATATGTGGATATGCGTATGTGTGTGTGTGTGTGTGTGTGTGTGTGTGTGTGTGTGTGTGTGTGTGTGTGTCTGTGTCTGTGTGAGTATGTAAACATATTAGGACGTGAGTACCGGTATGTGATTATGTGGATATGTAGTTATGTGGATATGTAGTTATGTGGATATGTGAGTACGTGGATATGTAAGGACGTGAGTATGTGTTTATATGAATATGTGGATATGTAGATATGTGGATATGTGAATATGTGAGTATGTGGATATGTAGATATGTGGATATTTATGTGGATATGTGAATATGTGGATATGTGAGTATGTGGATATGTGGAACTACCGCTGTCTATAGTCTACTTTTCTACGATCATGCTAAGTAGACTAAAATGCTTTGGAAATGCCTTAATTAAGATTACATTTTTTTTTAACAAAACAAATCTTTATCACACTATTACGCTAATCATTCCAATCGGTTTTGTCCCAAAAATAAGGACCTGCGTTCTTGAAACTATACACACAGGTTCGTCAGAACATCAGGGTTTTTCACGCCTCGTAATTTTCCATTTTAAGGCTTTACAATAAATAGATTTAAACCGATAAAATGTTTGTAAACAAAATTCCAGAAGAAGTACAAAGTGTCTCCGTGAGAGTGCAGCTCAATGCAGGCATAAGTGACAAACAATTAGTTGTGTACCAAAACAGCTGATTGCTAAGAAAAAATATTTGAACATATTTAAATTATTGCTGTATCCAAGACTGCAAATTGATTGCACGAATCAGTTTTGAAAGTAGAGTCAATAAGACAATCTAAGCCAATTATAACATGTAAATATTATTAAATAAAATACTCTGCTTTTAGTAAACAGTAAATATTGTAGCATAATTTAGATATGTAATGTAACGGTTAATATAGGTTTCAGTAAGGTGCAATGTTAGAATTCAGTCATTAATTTTATAGGTTATAGTTTTAAATACGAAAGTACGTAGAACAAAGGTTACTGAATTAAATAACCTAAATATAATGAATGGCATTGCTTTATTAATAGATCATAATATTAAATACAACTATAGCAACTACTTTAACACAAGTTCATATTGATAAGTAATAGTAGGCCTACATGGTTTTGCGAAAATTTTACTTAGGAAGATATGTACAGCAATCTTCAAATACAAGTACTGAATTAAATAATAGTGTACAACAGTAATTAAATACCAGCCAATGATATTATTTGAATTATTTACAGAATTCATGCTTTTTACATTCAATAACGGATAACGATTTCATAAAAAAAATTCCAATATCCTTTCATTTTCGTTCATGTACCAACAAGGAAAGTTATGCCACATATTTCATAGGTCATATACATTTCAATTATAATTTATAGTTTATAAAGAGATATACCACTGTTAAACCTCTTACTATAAATTATTGTTGTGTATTATTCATTTCTTTTTCCCAATAACTAGTACAATATTAATATCAGCTGATACAGATGATAAATTAATTCCAATTTTCAAACGTTCTTCTCATTGCTTTTCTCCAAAATCTTTAGATCCCAAATGTTTTTCTTATCTTATTGTTCAGTATTATTGTTGAGTAAATTATTGTTGAGTATTATTCATTTCTTTTTCCCAATAACTAGTACAATATTAATATCAGCTGATACAGATGATAAATTAATTCAAATTTTCAACCGTTCTTCTCATTGCTTTTCTCCAAAATCTTTAGATCATAAATGTTTTTCTTATCTTATTGTTGAGTATTATTGTTGAGTAAATTATTGTTGAGTATTATTCATTGCTTTTTCCCAATAGCTAGTACAATAATAATATCAGCTGATACAGATGATAAATTAATTTCAATTTTCAAACGTTCTTCTCATTGCTTTTCTCCAAAATCTTTAGATTCCAAATGTTTTTCTTATCTTATTGTTGAGTATTATTGTTGAGTAAATTATTGTTGAGTATTATTCATTGCTTTTTCCCAATAGCTAGTACAATATTAATATCAGCTGATACAGATGATAAATTAATTCCAATTTTCAAACGTTCTTCTCATTGCTTTTCTCCAAAATCTTTAGATCCCAAATGTTTTTCTTATCTTATTGTTGAGTATTATTGTTGAGTATTATTCATTTCTTTTTCCCAATAACTAGTACAATATTAATATCAGCTGATACAGATGATAAATTAATTTCAATTTTCAAACGTTCTTCTCATTGCTTTTCTCCAAAATCTTTAGATAACAAATGTTTTTCTTATCTTATTGTTGAGTATTATTGTTGAGTAAATTATTGTTGAGTAAATTATTGTTGAGTATTATTCATTTCTTTTTCCCAATAACTAGTACAATATTAATATCAGCTGATACAGATGATAAATTAATTTCAATTTTCAAACGTTCTTCTCATTGCTTTTCTCCAACATCTTTAGATCCCAAATGTTTTTCTTATCTTATTGTTGAGTATTATTGTTGAGTAAATTATTGTTGAGTATTATTCATTTCTTTTTCCCAATAACTAGTACAATATTAATATCAGCTGATACAGATGATAAATTAATTTAAATTTTCAACCGTTCTTCTCATTGCTTTTCTCCAAAATCTTTAGATCCCAAATGTTTTTCTTATCTTATTGTTGAGTATTATTGTTGAGTAAATTATTGTTGAGTATTATTCATTGCTTTTTCCCAATAACTAGTACAATATTAATATCAGCTGATACAGATGATAAATTAATTCCAATTTTCAAACGTTCTTCTCATTGCTTTTCTCCAAAATCTTTAGATCCCAAATGTTTTTCTTATCTTATTGTTGAGTATTATTGTTGAGTAAATTATTGTTGAGTATTATTCATTGCTTTTTCCCAATAGCTAGTACAATATTAATATCAGCTGATACAGATGATAAATTAATTTCAATTTTCAAACGTTCTTCTCATTGCTTTTCTCCAAAATCTTTAGATCCCAAATGTTTTTCTTATCTTATTGTTGAGTATTATTGTTGAGTATTATTCATTTCTTTTTCCCAATAACTAGTACAATATTAATATCAGCTAATACAGATGATAAATTAATTTCAATTTTCAAACGTTCTTCTCATTGCTTTTCTCCAACATCTTTAGATCCCAAATGTTTTTCTTATCTTATTGTTGAGTATTATTGTTGAGTAAATTATTGTTGAGTATTATTCATTTCTTTTTCCCAATAACTAGTACAATATTAATATCAGCTGATACAGATGATAAATTAATTTCAATTTTCAAACGTTCTTCTCATTGCTTTTCTCCAAAATCTTTAGATCCCAAATGTTTTTCTTATCTTATTGTTGAGTATTATTGTTGAGTAAATTATTGTTGAGTATTATTCATTTCTTTTTCCCAATAACTAGTACAATAATAATATCAGCTGATACAGATGATAAATTAATTTCAATTTTCAAACGTTCTTCTCATTGCTTTTCTCCAAAATCTTTAGATCCCAAATGTTTTTCTTATCTTATTGTTGAGTATTATTGTTGAGTATTATTGTTGAGTAAATTATTGTTGTGTATTATTCATTTCTTTTTCCCAATAACTAGTACAATATTAATATCAGCTGATACAGATGATAAATTAATTTCAATTTTCAAACGTTCTTCTCATTGCTTTTCTCCAAAATCTTTAGATCCCAAATGTTTTTCTTTTCTTCAATTTTATAACAAGTTTTAAATTTGCTTTCTCACTGTGCGAAGTAATAAAAAGTATAGCTATCGTTAAAAAATCACATTCAGGTAGACCTACTTTACGTCCAAAGAATGTTTTTGCTTGTTTGTCTGCCAGTCTATTTGAGCACATCATTTGAGACTCAACCAATTATTTTAAGTTTTTTACAGAGTTTAATCATATCTTGGAATTACATTTTTTTAATTCTTTTTTCCGTTCAAAAACTGTAAAAATTAACAAAAATATGTCTTGATTAAAATTTGTGCAAACGTATTTAGTAACGATAAAAACCCGTCAAACTGGCTTATTTTCTCAAAATAATGTTACCAAAATAAGATCATTCATAACTGATTTCAGTAAAGTACAAGAAATTGGTTGCTTTGGCCTATACTGGCACACGATGCAAAAAACTGACACTAACGATCAACAAAACAACAAACCCTTTATTCTTTCATTCCGCCAAGTAAGTTGGACGACGTGGCTGTATTAATGTGGGAACGTTAATGGATAAATAGCTTCTACATTCCAAATGTTGACTGAAGTTTCTCGGCATTTTTAACCTTTGAGAAAAATCATTTCGTCTAAACGTTTAAAAATACTTTCTCAAAAATATCTAGTTACTCATTTCAGTTTTTTTTTTTTAGAACTTCCTCAATATCTTTCCTGTCATACACTGCGCAACTGTTTCTACTAACACATTTTCTCCTTTAAAGTTGTACATTCGTCTTCTTCTTCTTCAATCTGTTACGCCTTTGTATTTTGTTTTCTTATCGCGTGCCTTATCTTATTTTTAATATGTATCATGTTTTAGAGTTGGTTGTGATGGCTTTTGCGGGATATGATGCGAGGAACATGTTTATGTCAATATATAACTGTATATTTTGCGCATCGCAGGGCTCATATTAAATTAGTTATAATTAAAAATTACTATTTCCCTCTGGGATCTAACAGGACGCGAACATAGCGCGTGATAACCACTACACTACGGAAATTTTGAAGAAGTTTGGCCGATTTAAGTGTATGAAATGAATCGTTAATTTAATTTTGGTTGTTATATTAAAAGATCAGTTGTTTTATATTAATTCGTAAAGATCAGCTGATTTCATTGAACAGCTGATAGGCTATAACGCGTTTCAGGTTATATTGTTAAAAACTAGCTAAATTTGTCATGTTTTTGAACACGTTATAGTAATTAAAATAAAAAAGGAAGAAAAAATATGATCCATGATTTTTATTTTTGATTCAATAACAGAAATGTTTTGTAACTAACTCATAGAATAAAGTAACTTTCCTACTTCTCTATAATTTTGTTTCACTCTTACAACGCTCTATATAAATGAAAGATAAAAACGTAATTGTATGCGATATGATATTTTTATTTTTGTAAAATTACTTTTCACGACGTTAACAAAACAGCTGAGATTATTTTTGATAGCAATGTTGGCAAATGTCAAAATTAAAATCATATCTACAACCTTGGACTTAATACTTTAACACTCATAAGCCTTTCCATAAGCCGCCAGAATAAATTGCTACCAATTCTTTACACTTTTCAACTAAACTATAAAGTCAGAACCAACAGAATCAGGTTGGCAATTATATTTACCGAAGTAAACACTTGACACAGAGAGAGGTACTTTCTAAGTTTACAATGTTGGCAACAGTGAGTAAACAGGTTCTGCAGTCTGGCACTCGATATTCTCGCTCTACTAACATGTATGTGTCCAGTAAAAAGGTTTTAAAAGGAAGCCTTGCTTATGGTTATGCAAAGTATAAGTGATACAGCCAGCTTCCTGTTGCAGCAACCAGTCACCATAGAAGGAACAATTGTAGTGATGTCCGTCTTTAGGAAAGCCGAGAACAAAACTGTCACGCCTTTATGTTCCAGAAAATGTTTTTAGCCTTTGTAGTACAAATAATCGTGACACTCAGCTGTCTCAATGACGTGATGGAAGCGAATTTCCAAAAAAAGTAACAGAGCCAAACGGGGTTAATTTTAATTTTTGACAAAATTCCACCGGGAAATGAGCTATTGGAGCAGCCGACATAATAAAGCCCAGTACTGGAACTTGAAATGAGCGCTGACCCTGACCTGTTCGAACACTGAACACTAAATCTGTTCAGTGCTGAAATGAACACTGTTTGAGGTGTCATTTCTCTTCCGCTCCTCCGTCCATTTTACCCCTGCTCTCTTTGGGATTTCTTTCTCTGGGACCTTCCAACCGAGCACCTTTCTCCTGTATGCGTGCCTGTCTTCAACATCTGCTGAGTCCATTCCTGCGTCATGTAGGTCTATTCTGACTTGTGCGATCCACGACGTTGTTGATTTGACTTTTTGTATATACTCAAGGATTCTGTTGTCAAGTCTCGTTGTTGGGAGTCTACTGACGTGTCCATAGAATTGAAGCCTCCTTCTTCTGATATCTGCTGCCAGGTTCGATATCTTCTCTGTGGTCTTCCGGGAGTGCAGTCTGTATCCATCTTCTGTTAATCTCGGACTAAGGATCTTCCTCAAGATTTTGCGTTCTTCCTTCAAAATACCCTCCATGGTAGCTTTTGTGTGGAGTGCTAGCGTCTCGCTTGCATATATTACCTCCGGTTTTATGACTGCATATATATATATATATATATATATATATATATATGTATGTGTGTGTGTGTGTGTGAGCGCACGCGCGTGTGTGTGCGCGAGTGCGTACGTGTGATTTTGATTTTGGTAATAACTTAAAACAAATTCGATACCCAGCAAAATCCACTCAACCGAATCAAAATGGTAGTCTTTTAAATTGTTAAAAAATTCATTTTTTTTTAATTTGTAATGTAACTTGAACATTAAACATTCCAATTTGTCCAGACTTCAAAGGTGATTCTGATGAAGTAACCTTTTTTTTTTTTTTTAAATGTGACATAAAAGGTTTTATCCTACCAAATGAAAAAGAAAGGACGAAATTTGATGATTCTATTTTGACAGTTTCACATAAAATCAGAAAATTAGTTTAGTTTTCAGCTCATCTTAAAGACAGACTTCAAAATATTTTTATGTTTATGTGATCTGAAAACAAATATATTCTCCCTCAAGATTTCAAAATCAAATAGTGTATTTCACAATCACCATACTTTGTATATACACTGGTGAGTACAGTCACGATTGTAATAGGCACTTTCCCAAGCGTTACCGTTTATTTATACAATTATTTCACTATCGTATTTTGCTTATACTTCGTATAGCGAGGGAGTACAATCACGATTGTAATAGGCAGTTCCCAAGTATTACTGTTTATTAATACAATTCTATCACCATCGTATTTTGCTTATACCTCGCATAGCGAGTGAATACAGTCACGATTGTAATAGGCAGTTCTCAAGTATTACTGTTTATTTATACAATTTTTTTACCATCGTACTTTGTTTATGCTACGTATAGCAAGATAATACTATCACGATTGTAATAGGCAGTTCTCAAGTATTACTGTTTATTAATACAATTCTATCACCATCGTATTTTGCTTATACCTCGTATAGCGAGGAGTACAATCACGATTGTAATAGGCAGTTCCCAAGTATTACTGTTTATTAATACAATTCTATCACCATCGTATTTTGCTTATACTTAGTATAGCGAGGGAGTAAAATACGTTTGTAATAAACAGTTTCCCAATTATTACTGTTTATTTATACAATTTTTTTACCATCGTACTTTGTTTATGCTACGTATAGCAAGATAATACTATCACGATTGTAATAGGCACTTTCCCAAGTATTACTGTTTATTAATACAATTCTATCACCATCGTATTTTGCTTATACTTAGTATAGCGAGGGAGTAAAATACGTTTGTAATAAACAGTTTCCCAATTATTACTGTTTATTTATACAATTTTTTTACCATCGTACTTTGTTTATGCTACGTATAGCAAGATAATACTATCACGATTGTAATAGGCAGTTCTCAAGTATTACTGTTTATTAATACAATTCTATCACCATCGTATTTTGCTTATACTTAGTATAGCGAGGGAGTAAAATACGTTTGTAATAAACAGTTTCCCAATTATTACTGTTTATTTATACAATTTTTTTACCATCGTACTTTGTTTATGCTACGTATAGCAAGATAATACTATCACGATTGTAATAGGCACTTTCCCAAGTATTACTGTTTATTAATACAATTCTATCACCATCGTATTTTGCTTATACTTCGTATAGCGAGGGAGTACAATCACGATTGTAATAGGCAGTTCCCAAGTATTACTGTTTATTAATACAATTCTATCACCATCGTATTTTGCTTATACTTAGTATAGCGAGGGAGTAAAATACGTTTGTAATAAACAGTTTCCCAATTATTACTGTTTATTTATACAATTTTTTTACCATCGTACTTTGTTTATGCTACGTATAGCAAGATAATACTATCACGATTGTAATAGGCAGTTCCCAAGTATTACTGTTTATTTATACAATTCTTTCACTATCGTATTTTGCTTATACTTCGTATAGCGAGGGAGTACAATACGTTTGTAATAAACAGTTTCCCAATTATTACTGTTTAGTTGCACAATTATTTCCCAATCACCATACTTAGTATAGTGAGAGAATACAATCACGATTGTAACATACTGTTTCCCAAGTATTACTATACAATCCTATGTAACTCGCCACTGGAGCATCGTTCAATTCCTGACCTTCCTACGAATGACGTAACAAAACCGGAAGTCAACTGCAGACTACAGAGGAAGTAGGGTGTTGCAACAATAGTTAAGGGCGGTTCACTTTCTAATGCATGTGAATCTACCTACCCAACTTGTGTCTGCGTTACGGTTGTAACTTTCCCTGATGAGTAATACAAGTAGAAGGCTTTATCAGAGATTAAATGTAGACAACCATTACTCATTCATAACAATGTGACTTGGCTTTGCTAGTTTGGTTTTTAACTGGCCATAAAGAAACCTTCAGGTAAGGTAAATGTTGTAAAATGGTAATTATTGGTAATTACCAACGTAATATTTACAACATAAAATTGAGAGTATGACGCACACTGTCAGTTTAACCTTTTCATTGAAATACTTTTCAATTCCCCTTTATGAAAAAAACGGTTTCCTTGACCGTTCGAATACAGGCTTGTGGAATTTTACATATAATTTCTTGCCCGCTTTATGCCGTATTCTTTGTAAAGTTTTCGAGTTTATGTTTTTATTTAATCCGTGAAGTGGCGTATTTACTAAATTACCGCCCTCGGGCTTTGACTAATCTGCCGCTCATGGCTTATGAATAAGTTACCATATGATCCGCTAAACAATATTAGAACACTAATTAAAATTCTACGAAATATTAAAAGGAAAATCGATATAAGAATGTAAGAAGAAAATAAACTTTACATTGTACACTCCCGTTTGTTTTTAAAACGATTTTTAATACAAACAATAAATTCGAACAAATTACAGTATTAATGTCAATTCAGAGCAATAAAGGTTTTTAATTTTAAAAATGAAATATTATCAAACGAAAAGAAAAAAAATATGTCAGTTTTAATAATACAATGAATATATATATTTAATAATTAAAAATCCTATTATATTAAACGAACAATTTCTATATGTTTTTATGTTCAGCGTATCTCGAAAACGGCTTTAACGAATATCACAAAACTTCGTACATAAGGGTTTCGAAGGGTGCAGATTCGATCGCGCTAGGTCTTATGCCTGTAAAAATCGCGAAACAGCTAATTTCTAGCCTTAAATTTACATGGAGTGTATACCTATATACATTATATCTGAAACCGGTTGCCGCCCGCGTTCAGGTAGAGAAGTTCATATTCCTTACATTTCTCCTTACATCCGATTCAATAGTTAAAATTGCTAGATCTCTTAAACGAGTTCGATTTATTTTAGATCGAAAGTAATTCTTCAAACTTTTTAATACAGAGAAAGAAGGTTCTGATGAACAATTAAAAACAGGTATTGAAAGAAATAATTCTAAAGTGACGTCAAGATTTCATGGTTTTTCGATTTTTTTTTAAATAAACACTTTTTTTCATTTGATAACTTTCGTAAATACGCCATTGAATCTGTGGTTTTTAAAACGGTAACTACGGAAACCATGCTGGATCTAATTTCATTTTTTTAAATAAACACTTTTTTCATTTGATAGCCCTTGTAGCCCTCTTGTAAATACGCCACTGAATCTGTGGTTTTTAAAAGGGTAATAAAGGAAACCATGCTAGATTTAATTTCACTTCTGGAAAGTGTAAAGGTAGGCACTGGTCAAATCGGTTTGGTACATTCCGTGTAGTCAGGGATCTTACTATACTGTTTTAAATATGAGATATAACAATATCATTAGGGATCGTTGGTCAACCTTATGAAACACGAATCCCAAAAAGGAATGACATAATAGAGAAAACTTTAACTTCAAACTTCGTGGTATAGTGCTCATCTCTTCATTCCTCACGGAAGTACCTTTTGCAATTTGGTTTCATCTAAGCTGCTGAGAAGTTTTTCCGCCATCAGCTGACATTGGTATTATAGTTTTCAGTTCAGATCATCACAGATGGGGTGATTGATGAGTCAGTTTGAATCTAAATCTAAATTCCTTGCACTTCAGCAGCTACTTATAGGTGAGCGGGTAGCACCTAATTAGACGCTCAGAAATCGAAAAAGCAACCACGGAAAGTCACTGAATTTTGTTTTAGTATATGTTTTTGGTGTCGCTGAATCTGAATATGGCATTTCTTGGGAGTACAGTGACGATTGTAATAGGCAGTTTCCCAAGTGTTACTGCTTATTTATAAAATTCTTTCCTAATCGTAATTTGTTTATCCTATATATAGCAAGGGAGTACAGTCACGATTGTAATAGGCAGTTTCCCAAGTGTTACTGCTTATTTATACAATTCTTTCCTAATCGTACTTTGTTTATCCTATATATAGCGAGGGAGTACAGTCACGATTGTAATAGGCAGTTTCCCAAGTGTTACTGCTTATTTATAAAATTCTTTCCTAATCGTACTTTGTTTATCCTATATATAGCAAGGGAGTACAGTCACGATTGTAATAGGCAGTTTCCCAAGTGTTACTGCTTATTTATACAATTCTTTCCTAATCGTACTTTGTTTATCCTATATATAGCGAGGGAGTACAGTCACGATTGTAATAGGCAGTTTCCCAAGTGTTACTGTTTACTTATACAATTCTTTCCTAATCGTACTTTGTTTATCCTATATATAGCAAGGGAGTACAGTCACGATTGTAATAGGCAGTTTCCCAAGTGTTACTGCTTATTTATACAATTCTTTCCTAATCGTACTTTGTTTATCCTATATATAGCAAGGTAGTAGAGTCACGATTGTAATAGGCAGTTTCCCAAGTGTTACTGCTTACTTATACAATTCTTTCCTAATCGTACTTTGTTTATCCTATATATAGCAAGGGAGTACAGTCACGATTGTAATAGGCAGTTTCCCAAGTGTTACTGCTTATTTATACAATTCTTTCCTAATCGTACTTTGTTTATCCTATATATAGCAAGGTAGTAGAGTCACGATTGTAATAGGCAGTTTCCCAAGTGTTACTGCTTATTTATACAATTCTTTCCTAATCGTACTTTGTTTATCCTATATATAGCAAGGTAGTAGAGTCACGATTGTAATAGGCAGTTTCCCAAGTGTTACTGCTTATTTATACAATTCTTTCCTAATCGTACTTTGTTTATCCTATATATAGCAAGGTAGTAGAGTCACGATTGTAATAGGCAGTTTCCCAAGTGTTACTGCTTACTTATACAATTCTTTCCTAATCGTACTTTGTTTATCCTATATATAGCAAGGTAGTAGAGTCACGATTGTAATAGGCAGTTTCCCAAGTGTTACTGCTTATTTATACAATTCTTTCCTAATCGTACTTTGTTTATCCTATATATAGCAAGGTAGTAGAGTCACGATTGTAATAGGCAGTTTCCCAAGTGTTACTGCTTACTTATACAATTCTTTCCTAATCGTACTTTGTTTATCCTATATATAGCAAGGTAGTAGAGTCACGATTGTAATAGGCAGTTTTCCAAGTGTTACTGCTTACTTATACAATTCTTTCCTAATCGTACTTTGTTTATCCTATATATAGCAAGGTAGTAGAGTCACGATTGTAATAGGCAGTTTCCCAAGTGTTACTGCTTATTTATACAATTCTTTCCTAATCGTACTTTGTTTATCCTATATATAGCGAGACAGTACAGTCACGATTGTAATAGGCAGTTTCCCAAGTGTTACTGCTTATTTATACAATTCTTTCCTAATCGTACTTTGTTTATCCTATATATAGCAAGGTAGTACAGTCACGATTGTAATAGGCAGTTTCCCAAGTGTTACTGCTTATTTATACAATTCTTTCCTAATCGTACTTTGTTTATCCTATATATAGCAAGGTAGTAGAGTCACGATTGTAATAGGCAGTTTCCCAAGTGTTACTGCTTACTTATACAATTCTTTCCTAATCGTACTTTGTTTATCCTATATATAGCAAGGTAGTAGAGTCACGATTGTAATAGGCAGTTTTCCAAGTGTTACTGCTTACTTATACAATTCTTTCCTAATCGTACTTTGTTTATCCTATATATAGCAAGGTAGTAGAGTCACGATTGTAATAGGCAGTTTCCCAAGTGTTACTGCTTATTTATACAATTCTTTCCTAATCGTACTTTGTTTATCCTATATATAGCGAGACAGTACAGTCACGATTGTAATAGGCAGTTTCCCAAGTGTTACTGCTTATTTATACAATTCTTTCCTAATCGTACTTTGTTTATCCTATATATAGCAAGGTAGTACAGTCACGATTGTAATAGGCAGTTTCCCAAGTGTTACTGCTTATTTATACAATTCTTTCCTAATCGTACTTTGTTTATCCTATATATAGCGAGGGAGTACAATCACGATTGTAATAGGCAGTTTCCCAAGTGTTACTGCTTATTTATACAATTCTTTCCTAATCGTACTTTGTTTATCCTATATATAGCAAGGTAGTACAGTCACGATTGTAATAGGCAGTTTCCCAAGTGTTACTGCTTATTTATACAATTCTTTCCTAATCGTACTTTGTTTATCCTATATATAGCGAGGGAGTACAATCACGATTGTAATAGGCAGTTTCCCAAGTGTTGCTGCTTATTTATACAATTCTTTCCCAATCGTATTTTGTTTATCCTATATATAGCGAGAGAGTACAGTCACGATTGTAATAGGCAGTTTCCCAAGTGTTACTGTTTACTTTACAATCATACTTTGTTTATTCTTCGTATACAAGAGAGTACAATCACAACTGCAATAGAAAATTTGTCAATTGTTACTGATTTAAAGTGATGGAACATTGTCAAAAACGCGATTTTAGTCAGAAATGGGAAAAATGTTCTTTTAACTTTAACTCGCGATAACTTCGGCAAATTGTAATATTTTTCATGCAACTTTGGCAGCGTAAACTTCAAATATTTCTAAAAAAATGAAGAGTTTCCCGAAGTGTTTTTATAAATTTTTTTCAAAGATATGGTTTTTTAAGATTTTGCATCCGATATTCGAGACTGGAGAATTCAACTTGAAGAGTTGAGTAACAACGTTTCGAGTTTTAGTTTTTTCGAGACCAAATTCAGAAACCCTGCATAGTCTGGTCGACATGTCGTTTTGGGGTGGCTCCCGCTCGCCTGTTAATTTACAGAATTCCAGATGCAGCTTTGCTTATTGTTTCACCTTATCTTTAGCAAAGTTTTAACGATAAGACGATATCCCAGCTGAGTATGCCCAGGCAGCAACACTTCCAACTTCTAACTGTTTACCACCGCTCACTGCCAGTTCAGATAAATCTAAAACGATCGCAGATTTGACGGTGCAAACAAGCGGCATAACGTTTCAAGTACGTGATGTTAAGTAACTGTCTGGGAACGGTCTGTCCCGACCGGAATCACAATAACACTGATATTATGCAGCAGAGTGCCGTGTCGTGTAGTGGCACCGGACACTGCCTCACGTAATTGTTTCCGTTACTTAACGTTCACAGCTCATTTGATTGCAGCTATGACGTCACTAGTTACATTAAGAAACAATCTTTCTAACTGGTCCATTAAGGGCACAACTTTGTTGAACCTGTTATTACTGCTTGCTCTTCAATTTTTTTTTTTTTTTGCAAATATTGCAACGGCTATTATAGTAAGAAATTTTATTATCGAATTTATTTTACAAAATAAGGTATCGGGGGGCGGCAATCATGGTAATAACAGAATAAGTGTCTTCAAATAAGCACCGATCCTGAGCTTAAGAGCTTTTTAAATGGTGTTTACAAATGTTATGAGTGTGTGTGTGCGTGGGCGTGCGTGCGAGTGTGCGCTTCAAAATTGCTTGAGCGAGATCGTTAGCCACAGCGAAATACGTTCAACAATTTTTGTAACGTGGCAATTCCAAATCTTTAAAAAAACATTATTTTTAAAAGTCTGATTTTCCCACCGTAATCAGCGTCACAATGTGTATAAATTAGCATTTTAAATTTTCAAAATGCATTAAATTTCGTTCGAGTTTCTTTTTTAGTATTTTCAATGGGTACATTAACATTTTTAAAATCATATTTACGCCGGTAAAATCAATTTCGAAAACTGTTACGTGACGCAGCGCCATTACTTTCTGAGAATCCGCTTCCATCCAAATAACAGCGACGTGCAACGATTATTTGTTCACTATTTTGTCGGCCTAATCTAATCTGTCGTACTTTAGCCTTGTAAATAACCACCAAGCTGGTCACGCTGTAGTTAATCAGTAATCGAATATCGCGTTAATTATTTTTTTTCTAATTAACAGTTACCGCCTTAAATAATTAATTATATTTCAACATACGCGACTATTTTTATCACTGAACAGGCTGAGTTGAGAATATAAAACACGGATTCTTAAGACACGTAATCACGTAACATTGAAATAAAACTGTAGCCTTAAGTTACGTAATGCTGTGCGTGCGCGTGTACAGGTAAACTACGTGATAAAGGTATTTCACGGAAAGTATAAATAACAGTATATTAATGGTGACGTTTATTCTGACATTACACAAGTAATTAAATTAAAAATATGTTTTTCGCAACGTTTAAATGTTATTTGCATTGAGGAATGAATTCACAATTAATTATTGTTGATTTCCCAAGTATTTTAATTACCCTATTAATAAACTTTATATTAAATTTTTTAATCAATTTTTTAAGGGCTTAGATTCTCCTGAAACTTTGAATTCAAGCAAGGTCCGGGATTGGAGTTTAGATATGGTAAGCCTACTTATTCGAAAAGCGTTGGGTTTTTAAAAACGTTTTTCTGTCCAGACTTTTTCAATCTTGCCATTTTTCACAAGTTTCAAATTACCTCCATTCTCAAAATTGTATCACTCATTAATGCCTCCTAGACCGCCCCCCTCCATGAGATGCTTCGGCTCTACTACGCACGCGGCGGTCAGGGAGGGACTACTTTCTAAGCATTATACTTCAACACCTATGCGGAAGTGACTTGCACAAGGTCGATGAGCCTGGCCAAAACAACATTATACCTATCTCTTGTATAGCGTGGCATTTCTGCGGGCGTGGCAATTACAAACCAACTAAAATTAAATCTATTTCTGACACAACTTAGGCCCGTTCCAACACGACGCTATTGCAGAAGCTCTTCAGAACGTTTCAGTGTCCACACTGTCAATAAAGTAGTCCGAACACTTAACACGAGCTTTTTCGTTTCAATAATTACGTTTCACACAAAAACCACTACGGTATCTACTTACAAAAAAAAATCTGTTTGATTTCTCAAAATAGTTTTATCAGATTTTGCTTAAATGTTGGTCATATTAAATCGGAACAAACAAACCTGACTTTTTTTGTAATTAAATTCAAATATTTTTTTAGATAATTATAGCCTACATTTGAAGGAAGTTATATCAAAATCACCTCTAATGATTTTGAGAAAATCCGATTTTTAAACCGAAAAAAGGCATTGAAAAATATTTTGAGAACTTTTAAAAAATATTCCTTATATACAGACAAACCAAACCATAAATCTAAACTACACAATACAAATGTACAATAGAATTTCTTACTATAGCCACCTGTTCAAATAAATCATACAGTTACTCGACCAATGACACAAGTGATAAGCCGAGCTCGGTTGGACTCGAGAATGTGTTCGTTGCAGCATTCATTGCTCACGTACACGTAATTATTGTCGTAACAATAACTCGGAATAAGTGTTGCCAACTGTCACGGAGCGCAAAACTAAGAAAGTGCTCGTAAGTTGGAATCATTTTAGCATTCAATTGGAAATAATCGTGCCACTCAGCTATTCCGTTGGTGTGAATTTTCCGTTGTGGAAGCAAATTTCAAACAATCATTATTTTTTATCTTCCACCATAAGCGTTAAAATATGCGTAAATAAGCATTCTTTTTAAACAACCAGATTACACTGAAAATACGAAAATGAACCCTGACCGACGTTCATGGAATTTCAAAAAAGCATTATTTTTAAAACTTTGGAACAGCCGCCATTTTGAATTAAAAAAGCTAATACAGACATGCTGATTCCGTTGATGAAATCGATTGTTTTAAGTTACAAAACTTTTCCAAGATATCGATTTGTATGCCAAGTTTGATAATCGGGACGAAATAGCGAAATAATGTAAAATAAATATTTTTAAATATTACTTTTACACCCGGTATGGCAAATTTTATGGTGCAGTGAAATCGAATTGAGAGTAACGAAAGACAATAGTGTAAAAATTCATGTAACAGCTGATGTTTGAAACAGCTGGTTATCAGAGATTCCAGTCAGTAAGCCACTTGACCATAGATAAACTACTTCGTTCAAATGCTGAAAGGCAAGATTGGAGTAAATATTAAATAATATAATGGAGTAGAATTAGAAGTTTAAAAGGTTAAAATGAATAAAATAAGTGAAATGATATTATTTACAAATTTTGTTAATAATGTACAAGTGTTGTATTACAAACGTTATGTAATAATATATAAACAGATGTTGCACGTGTTTGTATAATTTGTAGGTTATAAAAGGCGTTGTGAAGAGGGATTCTTTTGATTTTATAAAGTTAAAAACAGGATAAAAATTCCAAAAAGAAAAAGAATGAAAGTTTAAGTGATGAAGGCAATTGTTCAAGAAACGGACTAATGCAGAGACGGAAAAAATACCAGTGTTTCTGAAATATGTACAGATTATGAAGAAATGCAAGCACTATTGAATAAAAATGTGGAAGAAAGTAGCGATTCAACGGAATCTCAATGTGGTGTTCACTTTTTCTAACGCGCCTAGTCACTGTGCACTATTTTTTTTTCTTTTTAATTTGTAACGATCTCTTAAAAAGTGTTTTGGAGATCAAGGACTCTGAGTCTTTCTATGTCGCTTTCTTAACTTATTTCTCTTCTTTTCGACAGAAGCCGCCTCGGTGGCCTAGGGGATAGCGGGCTTTCACCCCGAGGACCCGGGTTCGATTCCCGGCCAGGGCTTGGCATTTGCGTACGCTATAAATCATCCCATCGTCTGCATTAGCCCAAGTGTGCACAATAGTCAGACGTTAAACATAAAAAAAAAATCTTTTCGGCTAGTGGAGGAGAAGGAGCAAGAGAGAGCGCGACTGTTAGAAATAGAACGAAGATTTCGGGTACAATCTTTGCATTTGCAGGAGTAAGACAATTTTTTTAAAACACACCCACGGCTAAACCGATTTCGTCTAGAACAGATATTTTTTAGGAAAATAACCTTCAAACCTATCTGCACCTCGCTATGAAGTTTAAATTTTGATTCAATAAAAAATATATTTTTTTCAAAAAAACCAGTATTTTTAAAAATGTCCGATATGACAAAATGAGGGTAATTGAGGTATTGGGCATGTTTAGTAGCATATAACCCCAAAGTTTGGTTTAAATTGATTCTTCCGTTTACACGTGGGTGTGGATTGACTAAAACACAAAAAAGGTCATTTAATACCCCCAAAAAGCTAAAAAAAATTTTTTTATTTATATGTGAAAATAACATGTCTCCAAACATGTGTGAGTTAATTTAAGCCAACATATCCATAATTGTTTTTTTGATCGCACAACCATAAAACGTTCTCCGGCGTCTTCCGATTCCTAGCTTCTATTTTACTCTGTCGTTCCATAGACCTTGATCAAATCCATTTTTTCTCACATCTTTAATAATTCTTTCTCGCCAACTAAGTTTCGGTCTTCCTCTTTTTTTGCGACCATGTAGTTTCCATTTTTAAATCTCTTTGGGAAGTCGATGTTCTCCCATCCTTTGGCCAACAGTCCATTTTTTTAGCTTCAAAATATGTTTCTGTTTTTTTGTTTCAGTGGCCATACTTCGCTTCCATATGAAATTATAATTTTACTGAATGTATATTCTACATTTATTTACTTTCGATATCTGTTGATCCCATATGATGCTGTTCAGTATCCTTATTGCTCTTCTTCCCAAGGTGTTCTGTTCTTTTATCGCTGTACCTACCAGTACATCACTTGTAATTGTCATTCCCAAATACTTGTGTTGTACATCCTTTGATCTGTGTGTTGCTATTCACTAAAAGATTACTGCTCTGCCCTCCGATTCACATGTTCTCAATTTTCTTTAGGTTTACCTCAAGTCCCCAAATATCATTATCCTCTATTCATTTTCTACACATTTATTCTAGATCCTCATAATCCTGCGCTATAACTATTTGGTCACCCGTAACTTGTTTACTAATGGACATTCGTAAATCCGTTTCGTTGTTGTAACATGAAAGTTAAATAACTCCGTCTATGATCAAACAAGTTTAAGCATGTCTAAGTATTACTTACAAACAGAATATATAATAGGAATGTTTGAAATTAATTAACTACTGCAATTACAAAATTAATTAATCAATAGTATTTGGAGTGCGCGATAAACGAATGAATAACGTGTTTATAACTGAAATTCGAAGATGTTTTTAGGCATATTTCGGTGAGTCATCTATCTTGTTTTCTGTTTGTTTTGTTTTATTTCTGTTAAACAATGTTTTAAGATAAGACAAGACCGAGTTCTTTTCCCTTTATCAGTGTCTCCTGCAAAGAAATAACTTTCTGTCGGGTTTGTGTCTTGTCTCATGACGAGGTATTCACTTCTGAAGTGTGTCCTTTGGTTTATTCACTATATGTAGATGCGTAGACAGATATGTAGATAGAAAGATATTTGTAGATATTTAGAGGTTAAGTGGTTTGACAGCCTCTGGTATAACGATCAAAAGATCTATTGCGCAACTCAGCCTCTTAGGTTCGGTAGACTGGGTTCTCTCAATGAGTTTGAGCAGTCTACTGAGCTCATTCAGCTGGAGGTCTTCAGGATCCTGAAGGCTAACACTTCCGCTGCTAGGTAGGATCTACAATCGTAGATTATTGTGTTCCCTGCAGTTTCCGTGCCCGTCCACATAGCACGATGGTAAATCCATATTCTGTTCAGGTGATCACAGTGCCCCGTAATGAAACTACCATACGAAGTAGACAATAAGAAAGTATTTTTATCGTATAAAAATTCGTTTTCCCGAATTTTAATACATTTTAAATATATGTCGGTCAGGGTTTATGTTTTTTTTTATTTTATTCCAAACCGTAAATTTCAATTATTTCATATTGATTAGACTGCTTTGAGCCATGATTCATACAACAATACATCGGTATATCATGTAACATCAAAGTTTAAGTAACATTTTATAAACCGATTTTTATTTTTTCGACACTTCTCGTACCCATTGCCTCATTCGTTTTGTTTGACTACTTATACCTAGAGTACAGTAGAAAAAAATAATGGAAATTGTTAAAGACGATTTTTATTAACGTTTTTTAACAAAAATTGTTGTAGAAATATATTTTTTAATTAAAACGTCTCCAACGCTTCACACACACACACACACACACACACACACACACACACACACACACACACACACACATTTATAAATGTGTGTGTGGACTCTTGAAAAGAGTCCTGAAGCTCAGCATAGGCGCTCATTTACAAGGTACCGAGTGTTACCACGATAGCCCTTCCAATAGCATTTTCCAATGGAAATTCGTTAGCATATTTATCGTAAAGTTCATTAAGTAAATGCTAACACTTGTCTACGCACGCGCCAGTTATCGCCTACAATTTCCGTCTTTATTTCGGATAAAACAATTCCTTAACTTCCTGGTAGTGGCGTGGTCCTGAAGGCTGACCGTTGCCATAGCAACCCGACCTTGTTGACGCTGAGGCTGACTGTACCTTCAATGTTGAAAGTGAAAGGAGTGTACTACGAGCGTACAGTCTGGTTTTGTAGAAAACCGCGACCTTTCTCATCATAAAATGTTTTAGATGCTTTGAAATTGCGTGTTTTTACCTCGCGCAGTTTTAATTGATCGTTTTACCGTGTTATTGTGAATAGCCTTCATTGAGGAATTGTGGCCGCTTGTTAAATTAATCTCGGTTAACATTCCTTGTGAAACAGTAGTTGTACATAAACACAAATAGTGAGACCCGACTGTACCTTATGTAACTAGTACACAGATTTCGAATTTAACTATTTTGGGGGGGGAGCCCCTGACCCTCTGCGCTTATTTTCTAATTGACATTTTTTCTGTTCGAATCGATTCAAACGTGAGTAATCATAAATTTTGCAATTTTAAACCTTTCTTTGTAATCAAAAGTAATCATAAAAATATTCGAATGAAAATAGGGACTCGGTGGTAGAGGTGGTAAAAGCACCGATTAGTCTGCTGCGTCTCTGAACTGCGCAGGTTCTTAGTTCTAGCCGCAGTTGCTCCCGCTGCTTTTCCCTTACCGTTAACGCTGATCCTTCGTCCTCATTAGCCTAACTGTCATAAAGCCTATGGACTTTAAGAAAAAAAATTCCAAAATTGCGTCAGAAATGATCTAGAATTGTGCACCAGTGTATAGTAATGTGGACTATACTACTAGAGTTCAACTAATAACAACATATACTGTACTTTTGGTATTTTGTAAATTAAAAAAAAATATTTATAATTTTTGAATTATCACTGAAAAGTTGCAAAAGATTTATAAAATAGTTGTAAGCTACAATAATGTTTAGAAAACAATAAAAACTGTTCAAAATTAAAACTAGTCAGAATATTCATAATTTAAAAAAACATTTTTCTAATTACGATGTAATAATACAGTAACTAGGCCTACTAGTTATTCATATTAATAAAAAAATATAAATAACTAATTTATAACTAATCAAAAAGGCAGTAAATGTACAAAAATGTAATTAAAACTGAAAAATTACTGACAACACTCAAGTAATGTAGTTGTACTCAGGCAATGAGAATCCAAAACTGAATGACTTTATATAACTAGAGCTGTTATATATTATCATTAAACAGCAACTAAGACTATTTTAATAATAAATCACTTAAAAAAATGTTTGTTAATGAACCAAAAATATTAATTATGTGTCATGTTTTCCCTTACTTTTTATTTTAATTGCGATAATATGTTCGAAAATACGACATAACCTAAAACTTATTATTATAGGCTATCAGCTGTGTAACGATATCAGCTGATCATTAAGAATTAATATAAAACAACTGATCTTTTACTACGACTACCAATATCTAAATTAAATTAACGATTAATTTCGCATATTTACAACGGTCAAAAGTCTTCGTAATTTCCGTAGTGTAGTGGTTATTACGTACGTTTCACACGCGCAAGGTCTCCGGCTCGATCCCGGGCAAAACCAAGGAAATTTTTATTATAATTAATTTGATATGAGACTTGCGACGCGTTAAATATAATATTATATATCAATATAATTTGTTCACTCTAATCACGCAAAATCCAACACTACAACCAGTCCTAAAACATGATACATGTTAAAAAACGTGTTTACAATTTTAAACAATTTTTTTAAGAATAAATTATTCTTTTTATATTCTCCTTTTCTGCTAGGATTATTATCACTATGTTCAGTATAATGATCTGCCTTCCCTAGCTTCGTCAATTCTACTTTCGTTGACGCGTTTCGTACAACCTCCATCTTCAAAAACTATATCCTCACAGAGTATAGATATAGTTTTTGAAGATGGAGGTTCTCCGAAACGCGTCAACGAAAGTAAAATTGACGAAGCTCGGAAAGGCAAATCATTATACTGAACATAGGAATAAATTATTTGTTGATAATGTAATTAGTTCATAAACCCACACCCCCTCTTTCGTAATCAAAAATTAATTAAATCTCGAACGATACAACCCTTAGCATAAATACGTTATATATAAACAACTCTAAAATATGTTAATAATATTCAAGTTATTTATCTAGCTAAATCTTGTCTTCTGTTAAAAAATTGATTTTCAAAAATTATAACATTTTTGTATAATCAGTGTTAAAATCTTCATAAATCAGCAGAAATTTCATTGGAGATAATACAATAAATTCTGACACCATTTATACATATTTGCAATTAATTTTTAATGACTTCTCTAAACGTCAAGATATAATCGATGCACATTTCACGGTCTCAGGGTCTGAGTTTTTCCAACGGGATTCCCTAAATACGTTAACATAACATAGTCGTAGCAAGTGAGTTCAGCTTAGCAGCTGATATGTTTGCTTGTATTTACGTAACAGTTCTACTAGGAATTCAATAATTAGATTCATTCGAAGTGAAAATAAGGAAACTTTAACGCAAAATACTGTAAGAGTTATGAAACAGATCTGAACTGATAATTAATTAACTTTACTTGATTAGTATATACGGCATTCAAAAACATCGGCGTTGTATTAACTAGATCCTTTTGTTTCTTCATCTTCTTCTTCTTCATCATCTTCTTCTTTTTCTCCTTTTCCTTCTCCTTATCCTTTTTCTCCTTCTTTTTCCTTCTTCTCCTTCTCCTTTTTCTTCTTCTCCTTCTTCTCCTTTTTCTTCTTCTTCTTTTTCTCATTTTCCTTCTTCTTCGTTTTCTCCTTCTTCTTTTTCTCCTTCTTCTTTTTCTCCTTCTCAATATTCTTTTTCCTCCTCTTTCGCCTTATCCTTTTCCTTATTTTTTCTTTTTTTTCCTTCTTCTCCTTCTCCTTTTTCTTCTTTTTCTTCTCCTTCTTCATTATCTTCTTCTTCTTCTTCTTCTTCTTCTCCTCCTTCTCCTTCTTATTCATCTTCTTCTTTTCCTCCTCCTTCTTCTTCTTCTTCGTGCAGTTAATCTGTAAAATTATTGCTCACTTCCCCATCTTCCGGAAGGTCTAAAAGGTTTTTTCGTTTCATGTTCTGGACCTTACTATTACAACTATTAAGACGTTTATTTAAAAACCAAGGCAGGGTGTTCTATCCCGATTATCAAGTTCATTTTCGATACCAGATGTCCAGAAAATCTGCAGTTTTTTGTAGTTTAAAGTTGATATCCAGAAGCTCCAGTGAATGCTATTTAGTGTACAAATGTATAAAATAGTATAGTAATAACATTTTAGGAGTAAAGATCGTGTGCTGGGAAAATCTGGAGACCTAGTGTGGTTCCAAGACTAAGACAGGACCGTGTTAGGATGTACTGCCTGAGACCAAAGGCAAAGAAATCAGTTAACCTGGGACAGTACGCAATAGTATACCAGGTTAATGTAATGACCTTTAATGACTGGGTTCGGGAGATTTTGAAACAGGCCTTCAAGAAGGCTATCGGAACTTGTGGGTACTATAATTCAAGCTGGTCTGGGAGTATCGAGAGAACCTCAATGCTAATCCTTGGGAAACCAAGTTTCTCTTTTCTGGGTTCCGGTACATAAGCGGGTTGAGGGTAATGAGGAGGTAAACCGACTGGTTGGACTAGGATCTGCATTTGAGTTTATAGTACCCGAGCCGGCTTTAGGGATCTCTTTATCGTTAGCCGGGTGTCCTATAAATAGGTGGATTAACAAGCAATACTAGGCAAGATAGGATAACCTTCATGTGCATTCCCATAGCATGCATCTCTTGAGTAACGTTCCTCATGGAGGACTTAAAAGGGCAGTAGACGTCTTGGGCAGAGCACAATTCAGGAAAATTATGGGGCTCATTACTTGGCGTGTCCATAAACAGGACAAGTACGTACCACGGAGAAACTGTGTGTAGGTTGTGCAGCAAAGTGGATGAAACTGTAGAACACATAATTTATGATTGTGAGGCTTTAGTTAGTAGGAAGCTAAGGGTTTTTGGTTTCCAGGACCGTAGGTATTTCCAGCAGGATGAGCTGGTCAGTGGCTTGTTGGAACTTACTAAGGGAACCAATCTGCTGAACTAGTACTTAAGAGATATATTTGGATAGTTGGTCTGTTGATCGCAGTGCTTGGAGTTTTATAATGTTTTCTCTGGTATATAATCTAATCTAATGTAATCTAACGTAATAGTAATATATTTCAATAAAAAATGTTTGGAGTATATTCAGTTCGAGATCCTAGTTCTGGTTGTTACCATGGTGATCTCTCTAATAGATAATTCCAATTTAAATAAACTAATTACGAGTGTGTATTATTTATATTAGTTACAAGCAACAGCAATAAACATGATCTCATTATTAACAGTACTATTGAAAAAACAGCTGTGAAGATGTTTATATTACCTCCAAGATGCATAAACATAACGCAATATTATTCCGCAATATGTTTTTATTAACACATAACAGGTAACGATATTAGTTGAGACAATAGTCACTGTTACCTATGTCATTCTGAGTACCTAGTCGGTCATTCAGTCAGTGACTCAGTAGGTTACGGATGTACCGCTATCAAAGAACTGTTCCACTGTTGTGCTCGAATTACTGTTACTAATAGAGACGTCAGACGGTGGTATTCACGTCTACGTGAAATGAAATGTGCATAACACTTCTTCTTGTTGTATCGTCCTTATTGTGTACAGTCCAGCAAACATTGAGGAAGATGAATAGAGTTTGTGTCAAGATTGGTGGTACAGTTTAGTTGTTGGCTAGTACCGCTACTTATCCAATTCCACGATCACTGGTCCACAGAGTGAGAGGTGCTTAGAAAAACTGAAAGAAAAAATTGTGTTATTGAACCAAAAATAAAAATCATTTATCATATTTTTCTCCTTTTTATTTTAATTAGGGTTATTCGTTCGAAAACACAACTTGTGATTTTTCTTATTCTTATTTTTGAATGAATAACAGAATTTTTTTCTTAAAAATTGTATATATATATATATACTGTATTTTATTAACTAATCTTGTATTTATTGCATTACTTGTTATTTTAAATACGATTTTTTTTTTCGATTTTTAAGGTGAAAAGCACATTGAGGCTATTACCGCTTTCCTAAATGTAAGTGTGAGTGTAAAGTGTTAAAGTTGTGAGTTTAGTGTTGTAAATGTAAGTGTGTGTTAGACTCGGGTACCGAGAGGGACGTCTAAATCCTCTCAATAGGTGCAGCTAGTCTGCACGCCTCTGAGGGAGAAAACGATCAATCATATCTAGTTATTAACAACATAACCAGAAACGTATTACATCCTATCAATGAAATCAGCTGATCGTTTCAAATTAATATAAACGACAAATTAACAAAGCTAGTTTTTAACAACATAACCTAAAACTTATTATAACCTAACAGCTGTTCAACGAAATCAGCTGATCGTTACGAATTAATATAAACAACAAATTAACATATCTAGTTTTTAACAACATAACCTAAAACTTATTATAGGTTATAGCCTATCAGCTGATCGTTACGAATTATTATAAAACAACTGATATTTAACAACAATAGAACTACCAAAATTAACGATTATTTTCATACATTTATATCGAACAAACTTATTCGTAGTTTTTGTAGTGTAGTGGTTATGACGTGCGCCTCACAAGAGCAAGGTTTTTGGTTCGACCCCGGGCGGAAACAGGAAAATTTTAATTATGTTTAATTTAATATGAGACGTGCAACGCGCAAAATATACTATTATATCCAATATATACGTTCCTTGCATCACGCGACGCGTAAAATGATACATGTTAAATTACTGTTATGTGTACTTTTTTTTAATCTCAAATCAGCTTATTCGGACGTTGCTCGGGCATTTATCTCCATTTTCTATTCGTTGTTAAACCGTTTTATTATTTTAACTGAACTGTTATCAGTCTCACATTTTTCAACCTTCTCTCACCTCCTTAGCTGAACTTGGACTTAAAGGTCATCAGGAATGATATTATTCATCTCTGCTACCTCAAACATTATAATTTCGACCATATTGGTCAATGTTTATGCTGGGAGGGTGTCTTATACTGCGACAGTATTTGTTCTTAGTAAACATTGGCCGAAATAGGTTCAACCGTTATATAGTTATTGCAGAACACACACACACGTGACGGTCGCGAGCTATGCGCGCAAGGATAATGCGGTGCACCGCGTGCGTTGTTGCGTGTCATGAGTGGTTACCGAACAGTTTCCTACGACGCTGCATGCGTAGTGGCGGGAGAACCCCCAATGGAACTGATGGCTGATAAAAGAGCGAGGCTCTACTGCGCAAGCGAAGTGCTGAGCCGCGGTATAGTCATAAAATGGCAATTACAGTGGAGAGAAATCGGACCCTGGCGACATGGCAGCGACAGTGGGATGAATCAACAAATGGACGATGGACATACCAACTCATAGGTAACATCCAAGATTACTGCAACAGGGATCATGGGGAAGCGGATTTCTATCTCATACAAATTCTCACTGGGCACGGTTGCTTCCAAGCTTACTTGTTCCGTTTCAGGCTGGAAACAGACTCGGCTTGTCCACTCTGTCTTCCAGCAGTGGAGAAAGATGCGGAGCATGTGTTTTTCCGGTGTCGGAGATTCGACGAGGAAAGGATTTAGCTGCCAACTTATCTGTAACTCAGCATTATACCGGAAAGTCTGGTTGCGACAATGATGGCTTCAGAGGCCAACTGGATGGCCATTGCGAGATTCGCTGCAGTGGTCATGAAGAGGTTGAGGGTTGACGATTGAGAAAGGAGAGCCAACGCTGTAGAAGAGTAGGCGGTTAGCCAGTCCACCTTCCCACGAAGTAATGCATGGCGGCGGTTCCGTGGGGGTGTTTACGGAAGAGGAATGCTTTTGGTGTTTTTTTAGTGGGTAACAATATATCTTAACTTGAGTTTGAGCTTGAGTTTGAACTCAATTTGAGACCCACACTCTGGGGTAGTGCGTACCCTACCCCAGGTAATCTATAAAAGACTTTTTCCACCTTTTTTTGGCATCGCAAAAAATACACACAAACAAACGACAGTGTTTTGCAAGCTACAAATGTTGTAGTTTTTGTTTCTCAAAATATTTAGGTATGAATTTATTGTGTGTATTTCTTAACAAATAAATACTAAAAGAAATGTAGGTGTGTAATCTTCAAAAAATACAAACAAACAAACGACAGTGTTTGCAAGCTACAAATGCTGTAGTTTTTGTTTCTCAGAATTTTTATTTATGAATTTTAACTTATACTAAATCGTTCCCTTAAATCAAATTAATTTAATCAAAACTGATAATCTTCCTTCATAAATAAAATCCAAGCGTTAACTTTAACCGACGTATCACGTTTTCTTTGCTGAATTTTTCGACAAAATGCTTACAAAATTAACTACATATAAAGTAAATAAATTAATTAAGCCTTGACAAAACCATTAACGCAAACAAAACTCGCATAAATTTGTCTGACAGTAATGAGAACGCATTCAATAACCATTATAAAGTAAACTATAATTATTCATAATGTTCAGCTTGATCCATACAGACGCACTTGATTGTGTAGATTGAAGGTCATTAAATATGTACACGTAGTTACTTAGTATTCCGATAGATGGTGCTAGCACATACAACTGAAATAATTGAATGCTGTAAAATTACATTTTTTTTTTTTTTTTTTTTTTTTTTTTTTTTTTTTTTTTTTTTTTACTTACCCTGTCTGTAGTGCGTCTGTCAGATAAATCGTAAAATATGAAAAATCTGAAAAAATTACATATTTATTATTAGTTTTGAGGAATATTAACTACCTACAATAATTTAAAAAAGTTTTAATAACTGAACATGTACTGCAGTAGACAATAGTTTTAAGTGCTTACTGACTCAATGTCAAAAATTACTTCGCACTCTGAGACGCAGTAAAAAATGAAAAATCTCACAAATGCTTAAAAATGTGCTTAAATCAAATATTAATCCGTAAGCATATCAACAGTGACTATACCGTTATACCAATCTACGGTTAAAATTTTGAAAAAATAGAATACGTGCTTGATACACTTTTCTCCGAAATATATAGAAAGTATGATAAATGTAAACAAAAAACATTTTGATCAAATTTTGCTTCAACGTAGTCCTAAAGCATTAAAACAAACCATTAACCTATAAGCGCTATATATCTCGGAAGATTGATTCGGGAGTTATCGACAAAAAAATCGACATAATTTCCATAAATCGATTCTAATTGCACTGGTAAAGCACATTGATGTTTTAATCAACTAAATTTGAAGTATTTTTTTTTCTTAACGTCCGTGCCAGTTAAGAACTTTTAGGTGCACAGTAAACTATATGATGCTTTAACCACTTCGACCACCGAGCTCTTTGAAGTAAAAGAAATTTACGGTCCTCTAAATTAAAAACAAACCTTGACCGCCGTGTGAAGTAAAGGTTTCAGTAAATCAGGTAATTTCCTTGGTTTCTGTTAATAAACAGGAGAGCCGGAAATTTGGGGGGGGGGTGGAAAAAAATTAGTTCTATTTGGAAATGTAGAGTTCGGTGGTCGATGTGGTTAAGGCACCGGTCAGCCTCCTGCGACTCTGAACAGCGCTTCACCAGATTGTCAATTCTAATCACAGTTACTGTCGTCCGTTTACCCTTACCGTTAACGTAAATCCACCGTCCTCATTAGTCTTACTGGCATAAAATATCCAAAATACGGATGAATGTTAAAAAAAATATTTATTATTTACTAATTATTATTTATTGTTTATTATTTATTATTTAGATTTAGATTTGCAAGAACTTTAGTACTCCGCAGGGGGTGCAGACTAGCTGCACATATTGAGAGGATTTAGACGTCCCTCGCGGTACCGGGGTATAACACACATTTACACTTACGACTTTAACACTTTACACTCACACTTACATTTAGGGAGGCGATAATAGCCTCAATGTGCTTTCCGCCTTAAAATAACAAAAAACTGTAAGAACTTTACATAAACCTCTTTAACTCGTAGTATATTCTTAATTAATACACAGAGCATTCCTTGAACGCGCTCGTAACTTTCCGCCAATTTAACCGGTAACCTTAATATTTACAAAAAATGTTACCGAACCAACTTTATTGGATATTTTTTGCTTTTTTCCGTGAAGAGGTCAAAATTATGATAGGTCTTTCGGTTCAGCCAGTACAGTAAATAACCAGCAACTACCCTCTTAACATTAAATCAGAGCCCGCCATCTTGAAAACGAAAGAAAATGGGAAAAATCTCACACATACGTTTTCCAAGCTTTAGTACGACTATTGTACTAAATTTCAAAACTACCTGTTAGTACGTTTCGCCAAACTGTATACACACATTCTTGCAGATCAGAGCCCGTCATCTTGAAACGGAAGTAAATGGGAAAAATCTCACACATACATTTTAGGATCTTTATACAAGGTACTTTGGTACCAAATTTCAAAACAATCAGTTAAAGCGTTTGGCCAAAACTGCATAAACTCTCATAGCAAATCAGAGTTCGCCATCTTGAAACGAAAATAAATAGGAAACAATATTACATATACGTCATTTCGCTTTATACAAGATAACTTTGTACCAAATCTCAAAACAATCTTCTTATGAGTTTGGCCATTACTGCATAAATTCTCAATGCAAATCAGAGACCGCCATCTTGAAACGGAAATGAATGGGAAAACAATCTTACACATACATCGTATGAGCTTTATAAAAGCTCGTGACCTTCGTACCAAATTTCTGTCAATGCGTTTAGCCATACCGAGTACAATCCTCATCGTTAAATCAGTGTCCGCCATCTTGAAACGGAAGTAAATGGGGGAAACCTTTACACATGCTCTCTTGGGCTTTATAATGATACCTTTGTATCAATGTTCAATACAATTGGTCAATAGGTTTGTTTAAAATCAATTAATTAATTAAATTAGAACGCTTTATAACAAGATATCTTCGTACCAAATATCAAAACAATCAGTAAATGCGTTTGGCCATTACTGCATACATTCTCAATGCAAATCAGAGACCGCCATCTTGAAACGGAAATGAATGGGAAAACAATCTTACACATACATAGTACGAACTTTATAAATGTTACCTTCGTACCAAATTTCTGTCAATGATTTTAGCCATACCGAGTACAATCCTCATCGTTAAATCAGAGGCCGCCATTTTGAAACGTAAATAAATGGGAAAAAAGCTTTCGCATATATCATTTGGGCTTTACACACGGTATCTGTGTATCAATTTTCACAAAAATCGGTCAATTCGTTTGGCCAGAACTGCGTACACTCATTGTAAATCAGTGTCCGCCATCTTGAAACGGAAGTAAAAGGGAGAAACTTTTACACATGATTTTTTGGGCTTTATAATGATACCTTTGTATCAACTTTCAAAACAATCGGTCAATAGGTTTGTTTAAAATCAATTAATTAATTAAATTAGAACGCGAATAGTAGAGCTGAAACAGAGATCTCGCTCCGCTCGGTCAAATAATTTTAACGAATGAAAAAAATTAAAAACTCGATAGTATAATACGAATGTGTCAAATTCACTATTGTCTAGACACTAAAATATCTGTCCAAGTCTTCGTGTAACTGAGACTAAAAGCTTGAGAAGACATCAATAAAAGCTTAACAGATTCCCAACAGACATCACGTGACCTTGGATTTACGTCCACACCATAAATATAACATTTATTATTAGATCGTAAAAAAAAAAAAATCATTCGGCAAGATTCGGGTTTTATGCCGATTACCGTTTATGCAGTATCGCAGCCTTGAAAGTTTTACAAGTGTAGGAAAAGTTATTTTAATGACCGTTATAAATTTGCTACAAAAACAAGCAGTAAATACGAGTTGAACTGCCGTGGAGAATATCGAGTTAGCCGTGTTTCCTGTCTCAACAATTACTTCATATAACACTACGCAGTTTACTTTCTTGTTGTGCGAAGTAGCCAATACAGAAAGTATTGTGGTCGTACAAAAATTCCTAACTGATATTTTGGTTTTATGAATGAACTATCTGTTACCCGTTGCGGCTTTGCCTGCAATTATAATGTAAGCAATAAAATTTATCAGAATGTAAGCAATTTTCAAAATCAGAGTAGGTCATTCATTTTAATATATTGCTATATACAATATTATATGGTTTGTGGTTTTCGGCAAAGACATATAAATTTTTGCTACTCGATACGCTAAAACAGGGTCATGTCATATTTTAATAAAATACAGTATTATTAAAAAGTAATTATTATACAATTAAACTGGAATAGTATTGTGTTTATCTCAGATATCTAAAACGTGTTCACACCAAATGTAATCTCATTTGGTCCAGTAGTTAAAGTGTATTTGAATAACAAACAAATAAACAAAAACAAACTTTCAGAAATATAATATGATTAGCTGTTACCCGACACGGCTTTGCCCGCAATCATAATATACATTAAAGATCATGCATTACCGTGTTAGGACCAACAACCGTGTTAGTTAAGTTTTGGAGTACTCTTTAAAAAAAATTAAGGTTTTTTTCCTGCATCGCCGTTTAACCCAACAACCTTGTCAGTTAGGTTTGGAGTACTCTTTAAAAAAAAATAAATAAAGGTTTTTTTAATGCTTCACCGTGTTAGGCCTAACAACCATATTAGTTTGGTAATGGAGTATTCTGTAAAAAAATATAAAGATTTTTCACGCATCACTATGTTAGGCCTAACAACCGTGTCAGGATATGTAGCCTAGTATTTTAAAAAAAATATATAAAGGTTTTTTGACGCATCACCGTGATAGGTCCAACAACCGTGTCAGGATATGTAGTAGTCTTTAAAAAAATATAAAGGCTTTTTCACGCATCACCGTGTTAGTTAAGTTATGGAGTACGCTTTAAAAAAAATATAAAGTTTTTTCCATGCATAACCGTATTAGGCCCAACAACCGTGTCAGTTAGATTATGGAGTACTCTTTTGAAAAAAATAAATAAAGGTTCTTTTAATGCATCACCGTGTTAGGCCTAACAACTATGTTAGCTTATGGAGTATTCTTTAAAAAAATATAAAGATTTACCACGCATCACTATGTTAGGCCTGACAACCGTGTCAGTTAAGGTTTGGATACTCTTTAAAAAAATAAAGGTTTTTTTCACACATCACAATGATAGGCCCAACAATCATATCAGTTAGGATATGTAGTATTCTTTAAAAAAATATAAAAGTTTTTTTACACATCACCGTGTTAGGCCTAATAACCGTGTCAGTTAATATACTTAGTATTCTTTTAAAAAATTTAAAGGTTTTTTCACACATCACCGTGATAGGCCTAACAACCGAGTCAGTTAGGATATGCAGTATTCTTTAAAAAAATATAAAGGTTTTTTTTACGCATCACTGTGTTTGGCCTAACAACCGTGACAGTTAGGATATGTAGCCAAATAATCTTTAAAAAAATATAAAGGTTTTTTCACGCATCACCGTGTTAGGCCTAACAACCGTGTCACTTAGGTTATGCACTATTCTTTTAAAAAATGGGTTTCCTATCACCCAAACCCGTGTTAGACGTATTTTTATTGTTTTACTGATCTGTAGATCAGTAAAACAATAAAAATACGTCTAAAATCAATACAACACGGTACCGATTTTCGCCGGTAGCAATTTTGAGGTTATGTTGGTCACTTTTATTTTCGAATTTTATCGTACTTCTCCTGCTTTCATATTTTGGATTTTTGCTTTTGGGCACATAATAAAGCATTTTAGTAAGAAAAATATCGAAAACTCCAATAGATGCTGCACTGCATATTTACCATTTTATCATATAATGTAATTACACAAATATATATACTACCTTACAATTAAAGTATCCTAATAAAATTGTATATAATATATATATTCTGCACTCTGGTTTAAAAACATTGAATAGTCTTAAATGAAAAATACCAGATTGTGATTATTAGATGAAAATGTAACATTAAAAACAATAATTTTGCAATAAATAAAACATAGATTAAGATTTGTAAAATGGGATTAGATCTATGTCCATCTCAGGTGCCTAAATCTCATGTTCAGTAAACAGTAATTAAACCTAACTATAGTTAACAGATGTTAAAAAACTAAAAACTGATAATTATTTTGTGCTGGGTAAGTAGTATAATGACGTTTTGTAAAACGGGAATAGGCCTATATGTATCTCTGATACTTAAACCATATATGTACCAAATTTCATCTCAATTGGTCTAGTAGTTAAAGCGTGATTGAATAACAAACAAACAAACAAACAAACAAACACAAACTTTCAGAAATATAATATGAATTAGATAAATGAATGTATAGGGTTACTACTGAACTGTGACTTTTGAAGTCGATTGCCGTTTCTTAAAGTCTAGGATTGGAGAGGATTTAAGGTGGCCTTCCCACGTCTAATCGCTGACTTCCCAGTTCGTACTTGAGGTTCTTGCAGACGACCGTTTTGCTAATTACCTTTCACTTTCTCCCCTTTAATCTTGACAATCACGGAGGTTATGCCCCATTTGGCTTGCTTCTGTTGTGCGGTGAGTTCTACATTTATATTCTTATGGGAACACGAGTATCTGGGGAAATTACGTCCGACTTGACAGAGCCCCAGGCTGAGGTACATTGGGAGGTTGCCAGATGTCCTGAGGCTTCGTTTAATAAACCACTAGGCCGGTGTCATACACTCCATCGCCAAGGGTGCTTTACACTTTAGAGTTAGCCAGGTTATGTGCAGTAGTGAATGTGTGTGTGTGTGTGTCCCGCAGGGGGTGCAGACTAGCTGCACCTATTGAGGGATTTAGACGTCCCTCGCAGTACACACTTACACTTACAACACTGCACTTACGACTTTAACACTTTACACTCACACATACATTTAGGAAGGCGATAATAGTGCTTTTCGCCTTAAAATAACAAAACAATGTGTGTGTGTGTGTGTGTGTGTGTGTGTGTGTGTGTGTGTGTGTGTGTGTGTGTGTACGCCTGTGTCTGTCTTGAGTAGATGAATGGGAGTAGAGTTACGGTGAGATCGCCCAAATAACAAGCCCATCAGTTATTTCAGCTGTCTCCATCGGCAACAAAAATATTTATATTGACAATTTTCTTGTTGTTACTAGGTAACTGCTTATATTCCTTTCAAATTTTTTTTCTTCCCCTCTTCCCCTTGACTCTTGTCTAGGTTGAGGTCTCATTTAATCATCTTTTGTTGTGCTTTAAGATCCCGCTCATTCTAGTCTTAATCTTAGGGTACGTTTATGATGCAGCCTTGTTGTTGGCACATCGCCACGATTCTCTCTCTTCCTCTCTCGCACGCTGGCGTGCGCTCGCGCGCGCGCACACACACACACACACATACATATATATATATGATATATATATATATATATATATATATATATATATATATATATATATATATATATATGTCAGAGCCGCCTCGGTGGCCTAGTTGATAGCGTACTGGGTTATCACCCTGAGGACCCGGGTTCGATTCCCGGCCAGGGCTTGGCATTTTCATACGCTATAAATCATCCCATCGTCTGCATTAGCCCAAGTGTGCACAATAGTAGGACGTTAAACGCAAAAAAAATGACATCGCTATAGTAATCATTGCTATAATGACACACACACACACACACACACACACACACACACACACACACACACACACACACACACACACACACACACACACACACACACACACACACACACACACACACACACACACACACACACACACACACACACACACACACACACACACACACACACACACACACACACACACACATACATATATATGTATGATATATATATATATATTCAGAGCCGCCTCGGTGGCCTAGTTGATAGCGTACTGGGTTTTCACCCTGAGGACCCGGGTTCGATTCCCGGCCAGGGCTTGGCATTTTCATACGCTATAAATCATCCCATCGTCTGCATTAGCCCAAGTGTGCACAATAGTAGGACGTTAAACGCAAAAAAAAATGACATCGCTATAGTTATCATTGCTATATAACACACACACACACATATATATATATATATATATATATATATATATATATATATATATATATATATATATATATATAGCGATGATAAAGGAAACCAATGTCTTTTAATGCCCGCGCTGCTCGAATCTCGCCAGAGCGATGATAACAAACTGGTTTGATTTTCGAGCCTCGATCAACGCCTAGTATCTTCAAACTTTCTATGCTATTGGTACTTTCAAGGTAACCATGTACATTTACTCACTGAGCTATCAAACATACCTATTTTAACAAACACTCTAATTAATTAATCCTGAGAATTCAGTCAGTTAAAATGTACAGTTTTTTAAACTAATTAATCCGGAAAAGAAATCCGTATATAAAATCTTTTTACCTGTTCATTCCCAAGCTCAAGATAAAGTTACAAGTCGCTCTTCGACATACATTGCTTTGACTATGTTCGGTCATGTATTTAACTTCTTCATAACTTGTGGTTCAACAATTTTAAAATATAATTAAAAATTCCATTATTGCAACATAGCCATCGGACCATATATTTAAATAATTAGAATTATAACATATTTGTCTTCCGTCTAGTGGTATTTTTCACTCTCCTAATAAAGGCTATAGCGGTTTCGAAACCTTACTGTTTCATCTTCAGGCCGTAATACAAAATGTCAAATCCTTCTGTCGAGGTTGTCACAAAGATAAACAAAATATTGAAAACACACGTCACAAACACTAAACACGATTAAAATACACACAATACAATGTTTTGGCCATCCAACATGTTTCTACCATTTTTTAAACTTTCATCGCTGAAAACAATATTCATAATTTTTATAGAAACATATTTTGGTAATATGTTATGTTCCAAGTATTTTTTTTATTGAATTTTATGTTTTCAATAGTTATGAAGATCTTTAACATGTTTGTATTGGAAGGAGTGCATTTAATTTAATTCTTGCAACATTAATTTCACCGGACCACATATTTAAATAATTAGGATTATGATACATTTTTCTTTCGTCTAATTGTCTTTTTTATTCACCTCGTAAAGGCTACCGCAGTTCATAATCTTCATAATCCTTATTAATGACAAGTTGTCAATCCTTATTAAATGCCTGAAAAGCGATCCGAAAAACTTTTGAGCCGTTGATAGAATTTGTGAAAGTGAACGCGGTGGAGGCATTCCTTGTTCAAATGAGTACCCCTTACTTTCCTTCCCTCGAATCAAAGTCCACGTTCTAGTCGAAAATGAATCAGAATCACTAACAGGTGAAGACGAGAACATGTCTTTACTTTTATCACAATCGGTGTATATGGTACTGTATACTTCACTGCGCACTCACACTAACACACGACCGAATGATGGTGATGTGCACAGCTGCAGGATAAGTACACCATGACGAGCAGTGCAGCTACGGGCGATCATCCATGTATCAGCAGCCGTACAGAGGCCGATACCATTCACTTTTTCAGCAAGTGTGTGTGTGTGTGTGTGTGCGCGCGCGCGTGTGTATGTGTGCGTGCGCGTGCTCGTGCGCGTGCTCGTGCGCGTGCTCGTGCGCGCGCGTGTCCATTATTTTAGTGAAGCAGTATTTGACATTGTCTGTTGAACGCAATACAGATCCTACTCTGTCAGGGGGCGTCACGTTTGACCTTGGTACAATATAGATCACACAACCTTGCACATCCTCGACACAGTGTGGTGTGTTCAGGGTCTCCGCGAGTATCGAGTTAACGCGATCTGTTAAAACAGATGTACTTAAGTTCCCGTGTACGCGAGATCAATTACGCAAATTAATGTCCAACACCTTGTACCAAAGCAAAGTAAAAACAAAGATCCACTGTATGCGTTGAAATTCCAGAGATAAACAGTAAAACTATTTAATTTTCTGAGATCAAATCTACGTAAATATAATCTCTTTATGCAAACTATAAGAATATCAAAATAATTGTTTCCAGGTCATTCTACAAGTTTTAAAAAAATTAATTTTCACAATAAGAATCAGCTTAAAAACATGTAACAATGGACATTATAAATTTGTAAATCACTTTGTGAATCCCTGACCGCCGTTGATTCAATTACAGTAGAATATGCGGTAAATAGGTTTACTCTGAATACGATGGTGAGATCAGATTTTCAAAAAAGTGTAGGAAAAAAGTTGTGAATTTTTGTTTAAGATTTCGAATGACCGACATTTTGAAACTGTTGAACTGAGTTTGCTGGGAAACAAATTCGGCGAAGCGATGGCCAAATTTGATTTTTGTGCAGAGTTTCAAATTGGTACTATTTGCGAAGGCTAGAGTGAAACAAAGAGAGAGAGAGAGAGAGAATTTTTCTCGTTGTTTATTAAGTTCATACTTCACTCTCCCGGTTGCCCATACCGTATTCTTTGTTTTATGTGGCAAGTTTGCTGGGAAACAAATTCGACGAAGCGATGGCCAAATTTGATTTTTGTGCAGAGTTTCAAATTGGTACTATTTGTGAAGGCTAGAGTGAAACAAAGAGAGAGAGAGAGAGAGAGAGAGAGAATTTTTCTCGTTGTTTATTAAGTTCATACTTCACTCTCCCGGTTGCCCATACCGTATTCTTTGTTTTATGTGGCAAGTTTGCTGGGAAACAAATTCGACGAAGCGATGGCCAAATTTGATTTTTGTGCAGAGTTTCAAATTGGTACTATTTGCGAAGGCTAGAGTGAAACAAAGAGAGAGAGAGAGAGAGAATTTTTCTCGTTGTTTATTAAGTTCATACTTCACTCTCCCGGTTGCCCATACCGTATTCTTTGTTTTATGTGGCAAGTTTGCTGGGAAACAAATTCGACGAAGCGATGGCCAAATTTGATTTTTGTGCAGAGTTTCAAATTGGTACTATTTGTGAAGGCTAGAGTGAAACAAAGAGAGAGAGAGAGAGAATTTTTCTCGTTGTTTATTAAGTTCATACTTCACTCTCCCGGTTGCCCATACCGTATTCTTTGTTTTATGTGGCAAGTTTGCTGGGAAACAAATTCGACGAAGCGATGGCCAAATTTGATTTTTGTGCAGAGTTTCAATTTGGTACTATTTGCGAAGGCTAGAGTGAAACAAAGAGAGAGAGAGAGAATTTTTCTCGTTGTTTATTAAGTTCATACTTCACTCTCCCGGTTGCCCATACCGTATTCTTTGTTTTATGTGGCAAGTAAACTTTGCTTAATTCACGCTAACCTTGATAATAGTGATCTAACTTATTTCTTCATTTTATGTTTCAGGTTAGTGTCTATGCTGGAGATTCAGTTATAGTAAGTAAAATAATTAATAATAATAACTAGTTATTACTAATAAACATTCGAGTTTTATTTTTTCGCTTCATAAAGCATACCACGATTACAACGTATGAATCGAGCTCGAGATTTCGATAGATGTGTCCATTTTCAAGTCCGAAAACGTGGTTTCGATTTGGATATCTGTCCGTCTGTGTAACTATTCACATTGTAAAAACACACACGAGGCTACAGCTAAAGCCGAAACTCTTAACCGATTGTGATAGTAAAAAAAATTAAAAAATTATACAAAGAAGAATCACGGGTCAAATGTTTTTCAAGAAATGAAATTATACCTGTACAGTTTCGTTTTGGGAAACTGTAATGCTGAGTTTTTGATTTAAACATGTAGACCTAATATGTACACGACTCGAAAAAATAATCACAGAACATAACCATGAATATACACGTTCATATTACATAGTACATTACATTAATCAGACTGGCGAAGCTTTAGACGTTCAGCGCTAGGCTGCGCCACTGTAGAAACAGTGTTGCCAAATTTTCTGCTATTCATTTCTAACAGGGGAGTAGGTGCGGTGGAAGGGAAGTGTTAGCGAATGACACTGTTTGATCTATTCCAAATCTGAACTGTAAACCCTGCTTATAAGTCAACAAACCAGTGAGTATTTCTTACACTATTTAGTTTCAGTGCCATCACATTATTACAATTTCAAATGGATTTTGTTTTGTATTGCACACTTTAAATGAAAGAATTGTAACTGCTTACAAGCTCACAGAAACATATTTCACATGTATGTTTATGTAAATTACGTCCTATTTTTGAAGCGAAGTGGAGTGAATAGAAAAAAGTCTGCGATCGGAAGTTAGTAACGGAAATATGAAACGAACGAGCAAACGAATTTCGTCTCACTATTTCCGTTTCATTTTTTTCTTCCTCATTTTCTATAATAGTACACGCGTAATACATGAAAACTTGTGTTGCTTTGGTTTCGGTATTTTTCCTTAGTTGAAGAACATTCCGTTTATAATACATTCGGAATTAATATACACGTTTGTAATAACTATTGTTAATATTGCTAGTTATTAACAACACAACGTTAAACTTCTTATAGCCTATCAGCTGTTTATTACGAATTACTATAAAACAACTGATCTTTTACTATAACTACAGTAAATAATACGTAAGTTAGGTTTACGTATTTATTTATTTAAACAAAACAAAATATTTGTAAAGATATCGTCAAAACTAATTATGTATTCAGCAAAGATATCATTAATAAAAGCTTCGCTTCTGTCGGTAACTCCCAGAGTTCCGAAACCAGTACTTTTTTTAAATAGAATTTCTTAATCCTACAGAAAACAGATTTCTATCGACTTTTCATAATTTAGTATAATAAAAACTTTTAAAAACTTCTAGAATGGCATTAAAACGTTGTTTAAAAGAATTTATTTTTCAAATTTTCCCGGGACGAACATCATGACTTCTCTATTCTCTGCTGGAAATTCTGTACCTTAGACCTCCCACCCTTAAGGCCCTAATTCTCCAATATAAGACCCTGGCCTCTTAAAGTCTCTGGAGACAAAAGAGAAAATGATTCTTTAAGTTAACGGCAGGTGATCTTTTTTTTATTGGTGATATAAAAATAAAAATATAAAGGTTGGCGAGAGAGAAAGAGAATTGGATTACATCAAGGTCATTAATCCAATTGCCACAGTGTATTGCAATGGCGGTGATTTTTTTTTTTTTATTTTAAGGCGAAAAGCACATTGAGGCTATTATCAACTCCCTAAATGCATGTGTGAGTGTAAAGTGTTAAAGTCGTAAGTGTAGTGTTGTAAGTGTAAGTGTTTGTTAGACTCGAAGGAGCTGGGTATTTTAATATTATACTGATAAACACGCATATACACTGTTCGTGGACAGATTTCTGTAAATGATCTACTGTATGTTTTTATTTTGTAGACTATGTTAGTTTTGTGGTTATATTTATTCGATTTAAGATCGAATAGGTACAAAAAAATGTTACTTTTTGAGGCTGTAGAGAGCGGTGTTGCCGCGCCAATCGGGCAAGTATAACTAGTTAGGACGGTAAAAGTATCTATTGCCGTGCAGAACAATAAAATTACCGTGCATTATCAAGTCACGGCAATTAATAACACCTCGAACTGCAGTGAGTTTGCAGATTCATGCAAAACAAGTCACACCGTAATTTGAACTTTGCGGTGGCATATTGCTAATTAGCGGTGTTTCTAACACGTTTCTGTGGAACACCTCAGGGGCTTACAGTCCCGTGCAGTTTCATATACAGGTAGTAAAATGTGTAAAGCCTCTTGTGCAGAACAATCGATAAATAACGAATAGATAGATAAAATAGATTCTGTACTCACTGGGCAGAGTTTATAGACGGGACGAAGTTAGTTGCGCTGATAGTGGTGGGAAAATCAGCGCATGCGCTTAATATTTTTCTATCTATAACCATTGAATATAAACTTAATAACAATGATGACATTTATGAGAGATATGTGAGCACTCACTGCTGGTGGCTCAACTACAGTCAAATAGATATTAGTACTGTCTATTTCCTCAAACGTCTCCTAGCCGCCTCGGTGGCCTAGTTGATAGCGTACTGGGCTTTCACCCCGAGGACCCGGGTTCGATTCCCGGCCAGGACTTGGCATTTTCATACGCTATAAATCATTCCATCGTTTGCATTAACCCAAATGTACACAATAGTCGGACGTTATACACCAAAAAAAAAAAAAAAAAAAAAACAAAAAAGTCGAACGTCTCCTTCCCCAGTCCTTGCAGTTTGAAGCGTTCATAGCGGCAGACAGTCCAATTACTTGGACTTAAGCCGCTGATATCGAGCACGCGTTTTCTAATGGACGCTGTACTTCTAGTTCGTTTAAATTCAATGCTGTTGGGCATTTCGTTCAATTTACTCAATCAGCAAAGTTTTTCATCCAGCAGTTAGACTGAAATGATTAAATCTGCAGTAAATATATTAATTAATTGCAGAAGATAATTAATAGTATTTAATCTTAAGCAAACATTTCATGGACTTTTCGTTCATTCATAAAACCCTTAGGGGTGAATTTTGGAAATTTTTAAATACATGTTTTATTATTTTTATTCACGATACGTTTCAAGGAAAACCGACAGCAAAATTTCTGTTATCGAACCAAAAATAAAAATCATGTTTCTCTTCCTTTATATTTTAATTACGATAATTTGTTGAAAAACACGACATTACAAAACTTATTACAGCCTATCAGCTTATCAATGAAATCAGCTGATCGTTACGAATTAATATAAAATTAACTGATCTTTTACTATAACTATCAATATAAAATTAAATTTACGATTCATATCGTATATTTACATCCGTAAAACTTCTTCATAATTTCCGGAGTGTAGTGGTTATCATGTACGCCTCACACGCGCAAGGTCCCGGTTCGATCCCGGGCGGAAACACAGGACATTTTATTTATAATTAATTTAATATGAAACTTGCGACAAAATATAGGCCTACTATTATTTGTACAGTTGCATCACTCAAAATCCAACATCACAACCAGCCCTAAAACATGATATTTGTTAAAATACAAACTTGTATACGCCTTTTTATCCATATAGGGGCTGATTTTTATAATCATATTCTATTGAGTCACTAAATTATTAAATGAAATACTGACCAAATTTCATAACTATGGTTTCAGTGGTCTCGGCTCAGGGATTTTGAATCAGTTTGTCAAAACATGAATATATATTTAGATATTTTTATGTAAGATTTTCCCATTCACTTCCGTTTCAAGATGGCGGGCTCTGATTCAAAGTTGAGAATGTAATTTTGACCGCTTCGTGGAAAAAAGCACACAATTTTCAGTAAAGTTAGTCCAGTAATATTTTTCGTAAATATTTGTTACGGGTTAAATTGACGGAAACAATACTAGCGCTGTCTTGGAGTATTCTGTATATTAATTAATTGAGAATATACTGCGAGGTCTGTTCTTTGAACTACTGGCTATTAACAATCGGATTCCCTAAATGTGCCCCTTATTAAAACTCTGAAGTACAGGCCTTAAGCTTGATTTATACTTACATAACGCATCTCCACAAAAACGTACAGTATGATTCATACAAAAATAGACCATCACGTGCGCCGAGGACACTGTAGATCTATTACCGCATAACAACGCGGAACAGAGCTTACTTTGTACTTGCACGCTTCACTCAGGATGCGCCAGGTGAATCCAATTCTCGGTAAACAAATGTTATGTGATGTGTTTACTTATAGGCTCAGGTGTAAACAAGCAGTGGTGACCTTGACCTTAGAGTGACGTCATTGTTGTGTAATAAAAAATAACAACATGTAAATTCTGTGGATATCGTAAACATGCGTTTCTAATAAATGGATTCCTTTGGAAACGTTTGGGAAATAAGTTCATATAATTGAGTGGGCGTGGCACTAACTGATTGCCCGCCATTGGTTACTTCGTTAGCGGGTGAAAGGAATCTGGTAGTTGGCAATTTAATGGCAATCGGATTTTTTATTACAAACCCCTAACTTTGATTCGTTGTTGCAAGGAAACAATAATAATGTAATAAATGTTACTCGATTTCCTAATTGTTTTATCCTGAACAATAACACATACTAAGTTTGAACTTATTCAGTTTTTTATGGCGAATAATAAAAATGTATTTTTCAGCGATTAAACACAGTACTGTTGTGAACAGTATACTAACTGGGATTTGTATGTCTACTATTTACCCGGTTATTAAGTTTTTTGTGGCGAAGAATAAAAATTCATTTTGCAGCGATTAAACACAGTACTGTTGTAAACAGTTTAGTAGAAACTGGGATTTATATGTCTACTATTTACCCGGTTATTAAGTTTTTTGTGGCGAATAATAAAAATTCATTTTGCAGCGATTAAACACAGTACTGTTGTGAACACTTTACAAGAAACTGGGATTTGTATGTCTACTATTTACCCGGTTATTAAGCTTTTTGTGGCGAATAGTAAAAATTTATTTTGCAGCGATTAAACACAGTACTGTTGTGAACAGTTTACTAGAAACTGGGATTTGTATGTCTACTATTTACCCGGTTATTAAGCTTTTTGTGGCGAATAATAAAAATTTATTTTGCAGCGATTAAACACAGTACTGTTGTGAACACTTTACAAGAAACTGGGATTTTTATGTCTACTATTTACCCGGTTATTAAGCTTTTTGTGGCGAATAACAAAATTTATTTTGCAGCGATTAAACACAGTACTGTTGTGAACACTTTACAAGAAACTGGGATTTGTATGTCTACTATTTACCCGGTTATTAAGTTTTTTGTGGCGAATAATAAAAATTTATTTTGCAGCGATTAAACACAGTACTGTTGTGAACAGTATACTAGAAACTGGGATTTGTATGTCTACTATTTACCCGGTTATTAAGTTTTTCATGGCGAATAATAAAAATTTATTTTGCAGCGATTAAAAAAGCCTTGTGAACAGTATACTAGAAACTGGGATTTTTATGTCCACTATTTACACGGTTATTAAGCTTTTTGTGGCGAATAACAAAATTTATTTTGCAGCGATTAAACACAGTACTGTTGTGAACAGTTTACTAGAAACTGGGATTTTTATGTCCACTATTTACCCGGTTATTAAGCTATTTGTTTCGGATAACAAAATTTATTTTGCAGCGATTAAACACAGTACTGTTGTGAACAGTTTACTAGAAACTGGGATTTTTATGTCCACTATTTACCCGGTTATTAAGCTATTTGTTTCGGATAACAAAATTTATTTTGAAGCGATTAAACACAGTACTGTTGTGAACAGTATACTAGAAACTGGTATGTTTATGTTTACTATTTAAACGGTTATTAAGCTTTTTATGGCGAATTACAAAATTTATTTTGCCGCGATTAAAGACAGTACTGTTGTGAACAGTTTACTAGAAACTGGGATTTTTATGTTTACTATTTATCCGGTTATTAATTTAAGTCTTTTGTGACGAATAACAAAATTTATTTTGCAGCGATTAAACACAGTACTGTTGTGAACAGTTTACTAGAAACTGGGATTTTTATGTTTACTATTTATCCGGTTATTAATTTAAGTCTTTTGTGACGAATAACAAAATTTATTTTGCAGCGATTAAACACAGTACTGTTGTGAACAGTTTACTAGAAACTGGGATTTTTATGTTTACTATTTATCCGGTTATTAATTTAAGTCTTTTGTGATGAATAACAAAATTTATTTTGAAGCGATTAAACACAGTGATCAGTTTACTAGAAACTGGGATTTTTATGTGTACTATTTATCCGGTTATTAAATTAAGTCTTTTGTGACGAATAACAAAGTTTATTTTGAAGCGATTAAACACAGTACTGTTGTGAACAGTTTACTAGAAACTGGGATTTGTATGTCTACTATTTACCCGGTTATTAAGTTTTTTGTGGCGAATAATAAAAATTTATTTTTCCGCTATTAAAGACAGTACTGTTGTGAACAGTATACTAGAAACTGGGATTTTTATGTCTACTATTTATCCGGTTATTAAATTAAGTCTTTTGTGACGAATAACAAAATTTATTTTGAAGCGATTAAACACAGTACTTTTGTGAACAGTATACTAGAAACTGGGATGTTTATGTCTACTATTTATCCGGTTACTAATTTTTTTTTTTTTTTTTTTGTAGAATCCTTAGTTATTGACTTTCTTGGCATGTTTTTTGCATGAAATTGCGTCAGTCTGTGAGAGCGATAAGTTATTTCAGAAAGGTGTATTTTAAGAACTGAATTATTGTCAAAAAGTTAAAACCCGTCTGTGCTGGGCCTTCCTCAGAGGCTCTTATTGGACACAATGTGATCGTCACGTCGGACAAAGTACAAAGTGTTATCACGTACTTTGACTGACAAACGCTACAGTTACAAGCTGTTCGGCTTTAGTTTACTCCAACCAATCACTAGGTATAAACTAACCGTATAAAAGTGTCTTATTGGTGGGTCTATGAAGACCAGAAGTTTGTCTGTATGAAACGTTTTGCAAAACTAGTCATAACCCGATTTCCGAGGAATGGAAGACAAAACAAACTGTACTATACTTCTGTAACAGTACAAGATTTAGGTTTATTAACAACTGTAACGGACATGACTCATTAATTTGAGTGGAAGTCCTCCACTCCTCTCTTAACTCACTTCCACTCTCAAGTACTTTGTAGGCTTATCATTGTCAGTTTAATTTTTTAATTCTTACTCGTGCGTATCGATGTTACAAACATTTTCTTTGTAAATTGTGACAAGTCAATTCATAAAGTTTAATGTGTCGATGCCATAGAAATGGTTATAAGTGAAATCACCATTGTATTAAATCTGTGTATTTGTAACACTGTAACTTATAAAAATTTGTCAAAATATACTTATATTTGTAAATCTCGAAGCAGTTTATATTTAAAACTAGCTGTTATTTTGAAAATTAAAACTCTTTACACTAAGATCGTATAAGTTCGACCGGCAATAGCTTTGCAAGTCCAAGACTCGGCGTATCCTCTGCAGATAGACTCGCAGTGGATCTATATGAAGTATCTATATGAAGTATCTATATGAAGTATCTATATGAAGTATCTATGTTCAGTATAATGATCTGCCTTCCCTATCTTCGTCAATTCTACTTTCGTTGACGCTTTTCGGAGTTATAGTTTTTGAAGATGGAGGTTCTCCGAAACGCGTCAACGAAAGTAGAATTGACGAAGCTAGGCAAGGCAGATCATTATACTGAACATAGTGACAATAATCCTAGGAGAAAAGAAGAATAATATAAAAAGAATTTATATGAAGTATATTTTATATTAATGATGTCATGCCGAATGTGAGCATGACATCATATTATTAATATTATTACCAGCGGAATGAGCAAGATGTCAGAAAAAATTAATAACTTTGTATAAAATCAAAATTTGAAAAATTTCACTCATATTCAGGACTTTACACACAACAATCACTGCAAAAAAATGTTTTGTCCCCAAAACTCTCGACCTTTTAAAATCATAAAATTTGACAACAGCAAAATGGGTACAAAAATTGTGTTTTTTAACTATCAAAAACATTGTATACAATTCTTAAAAAATATTATATGCGTAATTGTTCAGGGTAAAACATTCAGGCAGAGCGGCCACCATATGCGGAGCAGAATTGTGCTGAGCGGAGCTGCCTAAGCATTCAAAACCGAACCTATTGTATTTAATATAAGTGTGGCACTGAAAGCGTGAACAGCTGAGCGGGTCAAGCGGCGTCAAACGACTTCGCTACGTTTTCAGGGGCCGCACTTACACTAAACACAATAGGTTAGGTTATGAATACCTTACCATGAATTACCATCCAACGTTTCTTTTTTAATTAACAATGTACTAGTAATTAAAAATTATAAGTAAGCTGCCATTAAAAAATCAACATATATTCTTTCTCAAGATGTAACTATCCGCCCAATAAACCGTCTTAGTCTTTAACAATAAAACAAAAATTTAAAAACCTTAAATCGTAAAATAGGCTCAACATATGTTCTATGAACAGGAAGAAGCACATTCCCAAAGTTAAATAAAATCAAATTAGCAGAAAAGTCTGACTTTATGACTAAAAGACTTTTATGATTAGATACAAGGATCTTATAACAGCGTATCACTTACGATGATGATGTGTTTGTCCCAAACTGAGCCGGTTTTGTTTAAATTGATTCCACCTTTCACTGGAAGCTTCCGTCCTGAAGCTTGGTAAGGTTAATGCCCGGAGACTGACGTAGGAAGACACTGAAAAGCGGATTGTTTTTATTTTTGCGATCAATTCATCGAAATCGTCTAAGAATTTACATTGCGTTGCAGTAATTCAGCTTTTACAAAACTTTAGTTTGTAATTTCTGTACAAGTTCATTAGATTTTTTGTTTTGAGTCGACGCGTGTCAAGAATGGCGTTCACTTGTGATTAATATGAAGTCGAAGACGCATTTCATGCTTTGTTGCTAGTACAGCAACGACTTGCCTACATGTAAGTGCAAGATAAGCAACAACTACAAGTAATAAATAATATACAACAGACAAGTTGGACAGGAGGAAATTTGCTGCCAAGACCAATAGTTTACACAAAACAACTTGTCCGTCAGAAAATGTATGCATTCGTCGGTCATAAAAGGCGAACGGTTGTGGAATAATTTAAAGTAAAGACGTTGGGACGTGGGTGTTGATTAAGGAAAATCTCACGCGCTTTTATTCTCCGTGTGATGAATGAGTACGTTTTCTGAAAAAAAGGAATTAAGAAAAAGCCGGAGAAGACAAAATGGCGTAACGGAAGAGCAGAGCGTGAGAGGGTCACGATTTTAAAGGGTCTAAGTCCACAAAGCGGTCAACAATGTAAAAATTTGAAGCCATAAGCTCATTTTTCGTAAAATACTAATTTTAGCCAATTATAATGCTGATAGTATATATCATTTCACAAGTCAACATTCCTTTTTCTGAGCACATGCTATTCTTACAGGCATAAATAAGGCCTCTTTAGAAAGATTTTTAACTGGCTTCCGACATTGCAAAACGATATTGCCCTAAAATTTAAAGTTTGTGGAAAATTTTAACGTAAAATACACTTCTAACTGTCATAGTCAAAACGGCATCACGGACGCGCATGCGCGGTATCACAAATCAGACAGTAATTTGTATATTTTCCGAAGCTAACTTATTAATCACGAATAGACAGTCGCATTAAAAATGCATCTTTCTTGCACAATTTTTTTAAAACAATTTCAATATTTACTTAAAAGTTATTAAACTTATAGGTTATGTGGCCCTACTGACAGTCCCCTATCCCTGCCCGTCGTACAAGCCGGAGCAAGCATTTCGAATACCAAACACATGTTTTGGAGACTTTTTACACAAATATATTTGTGAATTCTCCTTCCATCGTTCATTTATCTGTTATTAAAACGGACAACATAAAATACGAAGTACAATTAAAATGTCAAAATACAGTTAGAGGTTACCAAGCATTCCTTTTCAATTTACTAGAAGACCTATTAAAATTGCCTTTGTTATAACTATAAACAAGTCGCAGGGACAAACACTTCAAAGAGCAGAATTGTATTTACCAATTGCCGCCTTTACTCAAAGACAATTATATGTAGCCTTTTCAAGGGTAACTAAACCAACTAACACGTTTGTATCCATTAAAGAAAATTAAATACAAAAAGTACAAGAAGATTACACATTCTTTCATCAATTATCGTTTACGAGGTTTTGTAATGCCCTGTAAAAATTTCTATTAAAAAAATAATTATCTGTATTGAAATGTATACACTACAATGAATCATAAATTTGCATTATTATTTCAAACCAATCGCTTTTTAATTTTAATTTTTTTTTAATGTTTTCCCTTCCTTCCAACTATTTCCCTCACCCCAACGACTATTCTTATTCAAAAGGCTGTGTTTATTTAAAACGTTCATAGTGCGAAATTTCGCACGGCCTCCTGGTTATGATGTAAATAAGATTTTTAAATTGTAATACACTTAACAAAGTATATTAGAAACTGGTTTCCATCAAGTTATTGCAGCATAACACTTGCGTACAAACGTTTTGTTCCATATGAAAGCGGAAAGAAACCAGTTAAACAGTTATGGACGATACATGCTTTTTGTAAATCCGAGAAAGTTTAGCGACGTTTGTTTTTACTACAAGAGGACTTCTTTTCCGTTTTAATAGCTTAAAGTGTGTTTTTCTTGTGAATAATTGTCACAACGTGGCAGAGGCTGATTACGGTAGCTAAGCGAGCGTCAAGGTCGCGCAAAAATATAAGGAAGTGTCGAGACAGTCAGGGCCGAATTGTCGACAATTAAAGAAAAGGCGCTGTGTTTCAAATATTAATAAGACAATTAATTATGCAATAAGGATCCGCCTGTACGGTACAAGCGGTATTGCAGACACAATTATTCATACTACTAACAGAATTTCCACTGGAAATGGGCTATTGTAGTAGTCATAAAAACTCATAACTGCCAATAAAAAATGTGAACGATTCTGGTTTATACAACAAGTTTTAAGGCGTTGTTCAAAATTTTATAACATTGTGTTTGTGTTTACTTGCATATATAATTTATTTATGTATTCCAAATGTTTACATAGTAAGATACATAAAATATGTCAATACCAGTAAACCCTACAGAGGTATGCAAAATACCTGTGTGTAGGATTGGATGAAAAACTTAATACTAAGAAAAAAATATTAAAGTACAAGTAAATTATTACAACACTGAACCATCCTTAACAAATGCTAATTAATAAATATTATATAATTTTAACACAATTAAATTTTATAGCGAAAATATCGGATATAACTACTTTTAATATAATTATAACTAGCATTACCCGTCGCGGCTTTGCCCACGAAACTTAAACTGTTTCAGTAGTGTAATAATTTAGAAACATAAAAAAATATATTAATAAAAGCGTGATCATCTAAACTCGTGATTATTTTACAGTGAATATGAACAAATATTATAACTGAAATATGTTGTTTTATTGTCTTGAAAGTGTTCCATTCAAATTTAATACAAAATATTTTTCTCCATTACAAACATTTATACCTATTTTATATTTTTGTTCTTTTAGGGGATGAATACATAGGAAAATGCTGAATTACGTGTATCATAATTTGTGCTTTAGAATATTTTGTTTACTTTTATGAAAATCCTTTTTACTTTTATAGAAAATATTTTTCTCCAATGCAAACAATCTTTTCTCCAATTATACTTTTCATTTTTATTCTTTTAAGGAATGAATTCGGAAAAATGTTGAAATATGTTTTTCATTATTTGTGTTTCACAGCATTTTTCTAGAATATACGATCTAAAAAAAAATGTTTTCAATGCAAAATAGTATACCCCTTTTTTACTTTTTCTACCCCATTCAATCTCTTTAGAAGTTGAGTTTTGGGAAATGGTGAAAAATATATTTCATTACTTATATTTAAGAGTAACTATGTTACGTTTTACAAAGGTTAAACGAAAAACATTTTTTCCAATAAAAATTTTTGTACCCTTTTTTTACCTCTTTAGGGGTTGAATACTGGAAAATCGTTTTTAAGTGCACCCCTACATGTGGTGGTAATTCAGAAAATTCCAAAGTCTATAATAATGAAATTCCCAAGACTTGGCTGTATATTGATTGTTAAAGTTGGACTGGGTAAGTAGTTTAATGGCGTTAAAATCAAATTTTTGCAAAATCCTTTCTCAGTGCATCTCGACATTGTTGTAAGAAGGTACCCTGAAAATTTCAAGTCTCTAGCTGTAATAGTCTTGACTGTATGTTGATTATTAAAGTGGGACTGTGTAAGTAGTTTAATGGCGTTAAAATCAAATGTTTGCAAAATCCTTTCTTAGTGCACGCCTATATGGTAACATAAATGTATCCACAAAATTTCAAGTCGCTAGCTAAAATAGTTTTGGTTCTGTGTTGATTATGAATCAATCAGTCAGTCAGTCAAGACTTCATTTATCTCGTATATTAGATCCATTTGTAGAGATCCAATTTTTTGGTTTTTCATTACGTGATTTGGTATTTTGTAACATTTTTAGTTTGTTAAGAAGACGATTGTAAATGCCAGTAGCTTTGAAAACACTATTTTTGCTTCCCAGTTTTACGTATGGCTGGCAATGGTAAATTTTTATTTCTAGTAATAATACATGAGTTAATAAATTTTTCTTTCAAAGTATCAATGATATGCAAGTCACACAAAGGCAAAAGTGTGTATGGATATATGTGTTTATTATTTAGCAATTTTTGAAGTGAATACTTCTTATGGCGGGGTATAGATGTTTGTTTTGCACGGGGAAAAAATTCAGTTTACCGTCACGCTTCACGCTCTTACAGGCTATATATTTTTGTTTTAAAACGTATATATATTTTAAAAAATATTTTTAATACACTTTAAAAAATATATTTTTGAAGTGAAAACTTGTATGTTCGCGCCCAGTCCAACTTAATTATTTAGTATTGTGACAAGTGTTAACTGTGTAACAGTGACGTTTTATACGTTTGTTATATATTGGTAGGTGTGAATAATAAATATTTAAATTATTTTAAACTCCATTATACACTTAGCCAGTCCAACTTTATTTAGTATTTAGTTTTATGACAAATGTTAACTGTGTAACAGTGACGTTTCATACATTATTATATATTGGTAGGTGTGAATAATAAATATTTAAAAGCCATTATACTACTTACCCAGTGCAACTGAATTATTTAGTATTCAGTTTTGTGATATGTGTTAAACGTAGACTACAACAGTGACGTTTTAAAAATATGTTATACTTCTTAATATAATATTTTAAATTTGAAAGTTTATGTGTGTTTTTTTGTTTGTTATTCAATCACACATTAACTACTGGACCGATTGAGATGAAATTTAAAATGAACATGGTTTAGGTACCTGAGATAGACATAGATGTATTCCCTGTTATTATTTATTATAAAATTATTGTTTATAAGCTTACATTTGCAATGATTTTAATTGAAACAATCTTATAATTCCAAACAACCTGCCTTTCCAAATTAAAATATTGCAGTTTCCACCGAAGTTGGCATTTACAATGACAATCAGTAAGTCATTACTGGTTAGATATTAAGAGTAGCAGGAATACATTTGGGACTCCGTGCTTCTCCCATTGTCATTTATAGCCTATTCTAGTGTCGAGTAGCAAAAATCTATGTCTTGGCAAAAAACCATAAAATCATATAATATTGTATTTAGAAATATATTAAACTGAAATGAACGTACTCATGATTTTGAAAATCGACTATAAATTTTATTTTGTGGTGTAAAATATATAGCCATAACCCGTGATAAGAAGATAAGAAGTAGTCACTTCTGTCGGCAGTACCTTTTTTTCCTAATTTTGCGCAACAGAACTTGTACGTAACTCTACAGAAATGGTTCTTTAGCCATTAAAATTTCTTTTGTCGTTTTTAAAATGTTGAAATAAACATGATATAACTACAAAACATGTTTTAAAATGAATTTCTGCATTAAAACCTTCGTAAATGTGCATTTTTAATTTTCAAATTTCAATGAAAATACGACAATAAAACTAATCTCCCAGATTGGTGTCATTTCGCGAATTCAAATATTTAAAACTGTAATTTGTGCAAATTTCAACACCGTTTCCGTTGGGGAAATAATATTTTTTTTAAATTGTAAGATAAGAAGTTAAGATTTTTGTAAATATTTGTAACGCCTTCACATTTTGAACGGTTGAACAGGGTAACGAACTTTTCCAAGTTCCAAAATCCAGCCACCATTATGAAAAGCGTGCTCGATATTAGCGGCTAAAGTCCAAATGACTGTACTGTCTGCCGCTACGAACGCTGCAAGCTGCAATAGAGTCGTTTGAGAAAATAGACAGTGCTATTATGTATTTAACTGTGGTTTATTATCACTGCCGCAAGATGGCACCAGCAACGAGCGCTCACAAAGCTCTAATAAGAGTTATCGTTCTAGTACGTTTATATTCTATGGAATTACCAAAATCGGTTTTTGTACCAAGGTAGAATCAAAGAGGACCAATATTACTAACACTGTTTTCAAATGTGTGTGTGTATGCGTGCGTGCGTGCGTGAGTGAATGCGTGAGCCGCTCAATTAACTCATTTTCCATTAGAACTTTGCTAAATAACTTTCTATATGCCTAGACAAAACTGTTCCAGAGGTTGTGTTCATTTTCTGTCCTGTCCCGTCTGAATTTTACCATAACTTATTTTCCAATTTAAATTGCTAAGTATGAATTTAAAATTGTAAAACCTGATCGAAGACCACTGGACGCCGGTGCCAAGTGAGCTAGCGCGGATACATTCAGTACACGTCCGGACGTGTTTCTTTTAAAAGCGCAAAACCAGTTTGAGGAAACTCTAACCAGGATGTGAGCCTACAGGATAAGCCCCGCGTTACATGATGCCACTTTACGTAATGCAGTTCAACCAGTGTGCGTGTACAATAAGCCTTCATGCTGGTAAATCCGGTGGTAAAATAACACGGCGCTAAAAGAGAATATCTGTTAACGAATGCGTTATTGGGGCGTTATCCGTTACGGTGACGTGGGATGTGACCGATCGTGGTCTTTGGAATTTAATGTGGTCTTAGGAATTAATAGGGCCGTAAAAATGTATATTTAAATTTGATATTTCCTGTAGGTTATCCTTAATTGTTTCGGAAGGAATGTGCCGTATTTCACATACGTATTCTTCACCATCAATAGGTTGTATATGTTCATATAAAGGTCAAAAAATTCTTCGTCAGCAAATTCCTTGAATCTTTTTCATGCGATTTTTGCTGCAAACTGATCATCAAGTTCTGCTGAAATTACTGACACCAAAATTATTGCACACATTTATTGGTTTTATGTGGTTTTTATCTGAAAAATTTATAGAAATATATTTATCATCTAATATAATCTGAACATCCTAAAATTGTAGATCAGATTAGATTCAAACTAGAGGAAGGGATAATACGATCTATTGTGCAACTAAACCGCTTGAGCACTAGTTTAGCAGATTGATGCCCTTAGTTACTTCCAACAATCCACTGATTAACTCATTCTGCTGAAGATCCCTAGGGTCCTGGAAACCAAACCCTTAGCCTCCTACCAGCAAGAGCTTCACAATCAAGGAGTATGTGTCCTGCAATCTCTTCCTCTCCCCTGCACAACCTACACACGATTTTACCGTGGTACATACCTATCCTGTTCATGTGCACCCTCAGACCACAGTGCCCAGTAATAAGCTCTATGTTTTTCCAGAGTTGTGCTCTGCCCAAGATGTCTGCTGCCCCTTTAACTTCAGTTTTTAACCAGAATCTAGGACCTGGTTTAGGGCGAATTTTCATTGAAATATGAGTTATTGGAACTGTCATCATGGTAATCAAACTTTGAAATGATGAGCACCGATCCTGACCTCTGGATCACTTTTTTATGGGTCGTTAAAACGTTATGTGTGACTGTAAGGATCGTAAAAAGTGAGAGTGATTTTCTGAATTTATTTATCGGGTAAAATAAAATCGCATTTTTTCGGGAAATTATTCAGTGTAAGAATGTTTGCGTAATTTTTTTGCATAAATTATTTTTTTTCAGTTTGAATCGTACCGGTCTGAGATTCCGAACTCTGAAGTTCTAACAAACATAAGAGCATACGTCTTAAGGTCTTGGTCTTACCTGTATGATGGACCTTCCAACAGTTCATTTTGAAAAGGAAGTTTGCAAAAAAAGATTTTTAGCAAATTTGCATTAGAAAATGAGATGTTGGAGCAGACATCTTGGTAAGACCCAGACCCGGGATCTTGAAATTAACCCCGGAATGACCTCTAGATCAAATTTTATGTGTTAATGTGTGTTTAGCAATTTTTGTCCGATTTGATTTAAACTTGGCAAAAAAAAATCAATTACGGCAATAAACCTGGACAAGTTTAAAAGAAAAAATTGTTCAACAGTTTCAAAATGGCGGTTATTACAAATCTTTAATTTTTAATTTTTGAAATCTGGTTTCACTAACATAGTCAGCGTTAAGAACTGCATAAATTAACATTTTGAATTTTCAAAATCCGATGAAATTAAGCACTATTTTTTACGGCGGTCAGGGTTGGTTTTTTTTATTTTAATAAAAGCATAATTTGAAAGTTTAAAATCCAGATATATGGAGATTTAATGCTGATTATAATGTTTATGTAAGAATTTAAAAAAAAAATAAGATAAATAATCTGCTTTGGGAAGTTCTCTTTTATTAAGTCAGCGATACAGCTGCGTGCCGCCATTATTTTACTTCTAAGGAGATCGCAATGCTTCTTTTCCATTAAAAAACAAACTGCTGCATAAAATCTTTTTACTTTACCTAGTCGGCCTGGTAATTAAGTAATTAATTCACTCTATGAAAGCGCTCATTCGTATAGAGTCGACTTCAAACCGACTTTCCAATCATAAATCTTATTTTTATGCTTTTATTATTAAAGTGATCGGCGTGCTAGACTTCATAAATTTACATAGATTCAGGGAGTTTCCAGTTTGCTGAGCGAGCCAAGGTCGGGTTGAAAGGAAATAGGAAGCCCATTCAGGGCCAAATCGTTGGAAATTTTAAAAAAAGGGAAAAAAGTAAGCCAATTACTTTTTGTTAATAATTACGTTAGGTACGGCTGACAATACAGACGTTGCCCGTATTGGGAACTTATATACTTAATTTGAGCAAAATTATTTTAGGTACGGCTGACAATACAGACGTTGCCCGTATTGGGAACTTATATACTTAATTTGAGCAAAATTAGATGAAAATCGTTCAAGGACTTATACACTGTACAATCGGTTCGATCAAATCGGTTTATCCATTCGATTTGGGCCCAGACATCACATGTTCAAGCGGGTGTGTCAGATCGTCTTGATAATTTCTTTTCGACAGTTAATGTAATCTCCAGTCTGCACTTTTTTCTCCGTGGTGGTATTTCTAGAGAATGTTTTGTGTTTTCATAAGTTTTGTTTTACTTGGAAACGTGTTCAAGTAAAAATGATTCTGAATGAGAAAGTCAATTATTTGCAGTCCAGTGGCCTGACAGAAGTGCAGTGCTGATAAAAAGAAGAGAGAGAAACAATCGAAAGTTGTGTAGGTTCAGGATTGGTTAGCGAAAACTAATACCAGCTCGTGATTTGTAACTAAAATGTAATATATAGGTCAGTTCATTTGAGTTTGGGCTTTATTATAATGATTTTTTCAATAGAAATAAAAAATGAACCAAAAATAAAAAATCATGTTTTCTCTTCCTTTTTATTTTAATTACGATAATTTGTTCGAAAACACGACAAATTAACATAGCTAATTTTTAACAACATAACCTGAAACTTATTATAGCCTATCAGCTGATGTTCAATGAAATCATCTGATCATTACGAATTAATATAAACGAAAAATGAACATAGCTAGTTTTTAACAACATAACCTAAAATTATTAGCCTATCAGCTGTTCAATGAAATCATCTGATCGTTACGAATTAATATAAACGACAAATTAACATAGCTAATTTTTAACGACATAACCTAAAACTTATTATAACATATTAGCTGTTCAATGAAATCGTTACGAATTAATATAAAAAAAAACTTATATTTTAATATAACTACCCAAATTAAATTGATTAATTTATATATTTACATCAGTCAAACCTCTCATGTAATTTCTGTGGTGTAGTGATTATCACGTGCGCCTCACACGCTCAAGGTCCCCAATTCGATCCTTGGCGGAAACGCAGTAATTTTTATTTATAATTTATTTTAATATTAGACTTGCGACGCGCAAAAATATACTGTTATATACCAATATAAACATGTTTCTCGCATCACGCGTCCAGTAAAATCCAACATCACAACCAGCCCTAAAACATTTGACATGTTACAAAAATACCATTTAACCCCTCCCCCATTAAAAATACACGCTGAAGTTCCCCCAAAAGGGTGGTACAATTTTGAGGAAGGACCAGGACACTTCTCGTTCATATGTTCTTTTATTAAGAAACAGGACATGAATATGCGATACACTACAGTTTATCAAGAGAGATTTACTGCTTCTCTCCGTTACTACAGAGAGATCTCTGTAGGACTTGAAATTCACTACTATTATTTCCCCCAGAAGCATTAGGAGGGGTAATACCTGCAAAGCCACTGTGAAAGTGTTGGAAAAGGCTGAGCATCGCGGGAGTTTAATTGGAATTAGAGGTGGGTGAAACTGTTATTTCCTAAAACAGGTTCCAACGTTACCGTTCCAGCCCAGTAATAGGTTCCATAACACTGTTAAAAAATAACAGCGTTCGAATCTGTTTAAATAATTGCATTGTAACATGTTTTTATTTTACAATGTATTTATTGTACAGACAATAAAATTTGCAAAATGTGATTTGTATTCAGTTTTTAAGTTACAAGGTCGGGTGTTCACAAAATGCGAAGTGGAGTTACACTGCGCGGAGAGAGACTACACATTCAAAACCTAACCTATTGTGTTTAATGTAAGAGCGGGGACTGAAAGCGGAGCGGAGTCGTTTGACGCCATTTGACTCCGCTCAGCTCCATTTCGCTTTCAGTGGCCGCGCTTACGTGAAATACAATAGGTTAGGTTTTGAATGTGTAGTCCGCTCCGCTCCGCATTTGGTGGACCGCATTTGGTGGACAAAATTTCAAATTTTTACTAATAAAATAGGACAATACGGAACAAATCTATTTTATTATTTATACAATGTTTAACGTCCGACTATTGAGCACACTTTGGCTAATGCAAACGATGAATGAAATTGAAAATGCCAACCTGGCCGGGAAATTTTAAACAACCTCAACTCGACCACATCACCTTGACAGGTGAAAGAAAGACTAAACCCCGCAGGGAGGTGAAGACTAGCTGCATCTATTGAGAGGATTTAGACGTCCCTCGCGGTACCCGAGTCTTAACACACATACTTACACTTACAACATTACACACTTTACACTCACACTTACACTGAGGGAGGCGATAATAGCCTCAATGTGCTTTTCGCCTAAAAATAACCACACAAAAAGACGAAAGACTAAAAATTAAACACTATTACCGTCTGTCTAACAGAACTCCTAAACGTTTTTGGCTATTCTTTGGTAAGAGAATGTAACTAAGCTTGTATATAATTTGGAATGGAATGTCAACTATATAAGTATAATTGTAATTTTTGAAAGAAAACATGACAAATCGTTCCACAAAGCCGGAAACTGTTATAAAAAACACGCATGCGCAGTTGCAATTTGCAGTGAAGAATGTCAATTGGCATTGTCATTACCGTATTAACGTATGACTGTTACAAAAATAATAGAACAACTGGAATAACTTACTTCAGGATCGCCTTTTTAATTGAAACGCTGTTATTTTGGCTGTTACGTTAAATAACGTCCACCTCCAGTTTGAACTGACGCGACCAAGTTCGCTTGCCTTCAAGCGATTGTTCAAACCGTTTGATGAAAATGCATCAAACCTTCAAATCATATTTTTGAATTGAGGTTAAAGCACGGTGGTCACCAAATGCGGAGCGGACTACGCATTGAAAAACTAACTAATTGTTTTTAATGTTAATTGTTGCCACTGAAAGGGAAATGGAGCTTTCATTTCATGACGTCGCATGACTCCGCTTCGCTTTCAGTGGCCGCGCTTAAACAATAGAATAGCTTTTGAATGCGCGCTCCGCTCCACATTTGGTGGTCATCTAGCCTAAATTGTTTTGTATACATATGGTATAATCGGTTTAAGCAGTTGGTTTAAACAAACCAACTGTACCGTGTATAGCCCGCTTTAGAACATATTTTGATTTTTATGGACGCGCGCACGCGCACGCACAAGGAGAGACGTTAACTATAAACCAGTTTTATTGAATGAGGAGATGTGAAAATACCGATTTATTCACTTTAGACGAACTTTCACCGTACGTCGTATAGGGAGAAAGTACGGTGGTAGCGAAAAAATCTTGCTTGAAATTTCGATGCATCTATCCGTTTTCAAATCCACTAAATCAAAAAAAGGGATTTTTACTTGAATGTCTGTCCGTCGCTTGAGAATAAACTAAGTAACTGCTTTTTAACTGACTTTCGTTTCAATTTTATTTTTAACGCATAATGATCTATTGGAGCAGCCATCATGGTAAGATCCAGACCCGTGACCTTGAAATGAGACCGATCCTGATATACGGTTTACTATTTAATAGGTCGTTAAAAATTCTATATATTTTTTTTTGGGACATGTTTGTTGCCCGACAAAATACGTTTAACAGTTTCAAAATGGCGGACATTTCAAATCTTGATAAATCCATAACTGATTTTTTAAAATCAGATTTCATCAGCGTTAAAAACTACAAAATTAGCATTTTGAATTTTAAAAATCAGTAATTAAGAAATTTAATTGACGGCGGTCAGGGTTCATTTTCGTATTTTGAATTTTTTAAATGCAGATTTTAATGCTGATATTTGCTAACATACGTCAGCATATATTTGCTAACATACATAACATGCTGATATTAATAATGCGTGCCGTGATTATTAAAAATATTTATTCGGTCAAAATACACAATACTGAAGTAGCATGCGCGAGTGATCTTGACTGATTGATTTGCTGAACATTTTTCTTTTGCCTCAGCTTAGCCTGTAGAGGCCAAGCTATGAACAGCACTGTGTTGATAGGCTATATGTTAGTCAAATGCAAACAAACAAAGCATCGCTGTCACATATTAACAGCAGACAGACAGTCTATCGTGAACCACTTAGCTGTTATTAAACATTGAAAGGACGCAGTTTACGTGGTTGGGGGAAATCCTAGCTATTACTAACGCCTATTAAGACATAGTTATGCATTTATTCATTTCCTTAATAATTATGCAAATTACGTAGAATAATAAATAACTGGTGAGAGAATTGCAGATTTAATAGGAAATTTTATTTAGCAAATTTTTACTTGAAAATCAATTATTGAGGCTGTTATTATTACAAAAAAAATTGACTATTCGTATTTTCATTGAAAATGAGTTAATTAAAAAATCCAAACCTGGGAACGTGGTAAGCACCGACCCTGACACCTACTACACTTTATCAGTGTCGTTATAAATTATAATATTTTTAAATTGGCCTCTAATATGTATTATAATTATTGACCGAACGAAGTGAAGTCTTTGTTTCAATTTGACAATTAGGCACTTGGTTTATGTGTGTTTATTTGTTTGTTACGAAATTTTGGACAAACGTATTGACCGATGGTTCTGATATTTCGTGCAAAGGTATTTCAAGATGGCGTTCTCTTATGACCGAACTCATCGATCGATTGTTTTCAAACTTAGTACAAAGGTACCTTATATGAAGCCCGAACGAAGTATAAGATATTTTCTCATTACCTTCCGTTTCAAGATGGCGGCTTCTGATTTAATGATGATTAGCGTAGTTGCTGGTTATTTCTTGTAATACTGAATGAACGGCAAGACCTATCATAATGTTAACCACTTCGTGCAAAAAAGCACATGTTTCCAATAAAGCTGACCCAGTAGCATTTTCTCTAAATATTTCGATTACCGATTAAATTGACGGAAAAGTTAGGAGCGCTATTTTTATCCAAATTTATTTAAAGTTCGTTATCCAGCAAATCCGTTCAACCGTTTCAAAATGGCTGTCTTTTAGAATCGGAATTTGAAGAAAATCATAACTTTTTTATCTCATTTTTTTTAAAATGTAATTTTACTATCGTAATCAATGTTAAAAAAACTGTATAAATATTTTAGCAAATTCTATTTTATCACGTCATAAAGACAGCTGCGAGTCGCGATTATTGGATTGTTTTTTTAGTGTATTTGTAGTGTAATTTTTTGAAAATTGAAAGTGTTAGTGTATGCAGACTTTACTGCTGGAATTATATCTTCAAAAAGGACATACTATAAAAAATATTTTAAGAAATTCGCTTCCATCACGGTAACGAAACAACTAAGTAGATTAACTAACCGTAAAATGTTTTCGCAAAATTTTTTTACACCATTTTGTTTACAAATTGGTTAAAAAATATCATCAATAGATATTTTATTAAAACTCTGAGGTTTGATTTTCTGACAACTTGACCGTCTGTATGTTTGTTAAACAGTTTTAGCCAAACGTACTGACCGATTTTTTTGAAATTTAGTACGAAAGGTACCTTGTATAAAGCCTGAACTACATAAGATGTTTTTTCATTCACTTTGTTTCAATATGGCGGCCTCTGATTTAACGATGGCGTGTGTAATTGCTGGTTATTTCATTTAGTTTAAACCATTTTATTTTACATTTACACCAAAATTTTACAATGATTTTACTCTTCTAATTGAATATAGGTATAAAATATAACGTATACGATGTTCAAACTTCGGACTAGCCCAGCCAATCACGACCGACCCTCGGACCGCTTAGTATGGTTAAGGATTACCAAGGTGTATACCCCGGGGCCCGACACGACTCGCCACGGCAAATGTCAAGGCTTTACCCGTTGCTTCTCATTTCATCTGCCAAGTTACCGAGGTATTCCTTGAGTTACCCAGGTGAACCTTTGTGATTTCGGAGGAGGCGTGCAACTGCAATGTCCGGACAAACCTGTTATCACGCAATGCTTGTCTTCGGCGGGGTTTTTTTAGTTAACATTTTTAATTTATGCCAGTAATGAAAAAGGAGGAACTGAAAACACGAAAATACCAAACTTTGTTAACTAGTTTCGAACCCGCGTACACTATTCTAGCGAAATGCCCGATATCCTACTGATTGATCGACGAACTCTTATATACAGGCCGCTTAAAACAGTGCGAGAATGCACTAAAACCGCTTACCTAATATACTTACGCATTAAAAAAATGCTTCTATTCCATAAATAAATATTCCGTTAAAACGCAGTGCTTCAACTCAACCGTCTTTATGTTTGTTAAGCAGTTTTGGCCAAACGCATTAACCAATTGTTTTGAAATTTGGTACGAAGGTATTTTGAATAAAGCCCGAACGACATATGTGCGAGATATTTTTTCATTCACTTTTGTTTCAAGATGGCGGCCTCTGATTTAACGATGGTGTATGTCGACAAACATTGTTCCGACGTTTCGTCGAAAACTTATCTGTCATCGCCAAAGTGGCTTTTGCTCTGACTAATTTTTTTTTTTTTTTTTTTAACGTGGCAGACGATGGGATGATTTATAGTGAAAATGCCAAGCCCTGGCCGGGAATCGAACCCGGGTCCTCGGGGTGAAAAGTTTTATCTGTTCTGGCTGAAGTCAAAGTGAAGAATTTTATCACTTGTTGTTATTGTATGACGGAAATTACAACTGGGCTGGCTTGGTACTGACGTAGATCGACCCGTCAAAGACTCAAAATGATTCGATGTTTTCTGCTGTTTTAGTAAAATTGATAATTTTATAAGATTGCAATTAGATCGTTCGTATTTGAGGTTATTTCAGGTAGCGGGGAAAGTGTGGACATCGTTCTTTTGTCAAATTCGCCCGTTGTTCGATTTCAATTGCTTATTGAAAAATCCTCTAGTGGTTGAAAAACAAAACGAACTAAACAGGATGGACGATGCCAAAAAAAGAAATAATGGCTGTCTTGGAAGATAGCATTAAAACAACTGATTGTGTGCAATCTGCACAATAGTCACTGTCAACTTCACAGTTGATATATACATTTGTTTTGTTGATGTATATAAAGTTTGTAATATATTTCAAATTGCTAGTTGCTGGATGAACGGCTAGTCCGCACAATTTTCACCGTTTCGTGGAGAAAGAGCAAACAATTTTGAAACAAGCCGGACTAAAAACTTTTCTTAAATATTACTGTTAACTTTTAAATTGGCGGAAAAGTTTATGAACGCGTCAAAGCGTTGTCGTGGAGCGGTCACAGGCAATTAATTAAGAATACACTGCGAAGTCTACTGTCCTTCCAGCTTCCAGTACAGTTAGTGTTTAATCATGTCCTTCCAACTTGTAGTACAGTTAGTGTTTAATCATGTCTTTACTTGCTTTGCCAACGAACTTGTGTGCTTAACGCGCTAGCAAAATCATTCCGAGAATGTTAACGCATTCAGTTTTTCCCAAAAAAAATCCGCTCCGTAAGTTCAGACAACAATCATCCTACTTTTAAAAATTGGTTCATCACATATTTTAATTTTTAGACGAAATAAAAAAAAAACTAAACAAAAACGGCGGTGATTTTTTGTCGGTTTAATCTCACTGTAAATTTATTTTATTTCAAATTTACTGCGCTGAGTTCACAGGCATCATTATTAATTTAAGACAAATATTTCATTTTTAATTTGTTTTGAAAAGAAAACTGTGTTTGTATCAGATTACTTTTGTATAAATTAGAGTTTTTTTCTAAAACATAAAAAAGCGGTATTTTATTTCAAAGGCTGTTTTTTTTTATTTTAGTTTGCTACCATTTTGTTTCTATGAACACCAAAAAAGAATTGGTTGAGGAAAGCTATTAATAGAAAATCAAAAGCGTGTACTTCTTCTTCGTAGGACTTTCAATGGTGTATGTGTGTGTGTGTGTGTGTGTGTGTGTGTGTGTGTGTGTGTGTGTGTGTGTGTGTGTGTGTGTGTGTGTGTGTGTGTGTGTGTGTGTATTGTGTATGTGTTTGTGTGTGTCTTTGTGTATGTGTTTGAGTGTGTGTGTGTGTGTGTGTGTGTGTGTGTGTGTGTGTGTGTGTGTGTGTGTGTGTCTGTGTGTGTGTGTGTGTGTGTGTTTGTATTTATATATATATATATATATATATATATGTGTGTGTGTGTGTGTGTGTATGTGTGTGTGTGTGTGTGTGTGTGTATTGTGTATTGTGTATATGTGTGTGTTGTGTCTGTGTGTGTCTGTGTGTGTGTTTGTATATATATATATATATATATATATATATGAGAGAGAGAGTGTGAGAGAGAGAGAGTGTGTGTGTGTGTGTGCGCGCGCGCGCGTGCGTGCGCCATTATATTATGACGAATTACAGCAAGCGTGTCGTTGAAACCCATCAGTCAGAATGCAGCTTTCTAATTTTTTGAAACCTAACCGTCACCAACGTTTGTAAGAAAACTGTTAAATCCGAACTTTTAAGTTGAATTTATGGCTTTATTGGTTGACGGTGCTCATGCCGAGGAAGACTCTTTAAGTGACAGAACTCGAATTTGAGTACATTTCATTCCAATTGTGCAAAAACTGAATTGTGATTTGCACCCGTTCCTAGGCACTACCTAATATTTAACAAAGTTTTGCAGGCTAACTTTCTAAGCATAATACTGAAAATTTTAGATAGATTTCTAAACGTAGCTGAGACATTAGCGTATCGTTATTTATATATATATATATATATATATATATATATATATATATATATGCAACATTTGTTTTTGCTTCCGTTTTCTTAAAGGTAGTCTAATAAGAGAATCCTTAAGAAATTATTAGACACATATATTTAACAAAACACATATGTCTAATAACGTGTTCATTAACACTGGACTTGAACGTTCTGCCTATAGAAAACTAATGGCAAAATTATAACAATTAATTACGACAGAAACCATTCCACAAGCAAAACTATCATTAATTCCTTATTAGAATGAGATTAGGCCAAGTCACAAACAACCAGCCAATCACACGGCGAATATATTTAAACACAATATAATTCATTATAATTACTTAATTACTCTCATTAATATTTCTTACACAACCGTGTCTAACAAGATAACACGTTTGGGTTTTCCCCGGTATAGTTTACATGCGACCGATTGTAAATACATAAAGAATCTATAAACAGAACAATAAAAAAAAGCTGCACGCAGCTGCGTCGCTACCGAGATAGAAACAAATTTCCAAAATCACAAACGATCATTTCAATAAGAAACAATGAATTTTTATGTTGGGAGTAAAAACACCCAGTTCTTATGTTCAGTTTTACGTTTGTATGCTTCAAAACAGAAGCCATTTAAATTATTTAAAAATCCGTAAACTTAGAAGTTTTAAAAATCTGATTTCACCAGAAGGTTAAAATTCACATAAACTAGAGTTCACTTAAATACGCTTAAGTTTGTTACGTATTTTCAATCAAAATTAAATACTACTTTTAACACTGATTACGATGTTGTAAAACTTCAAAAACCTAAAGTTTTTAATATTGAATAACCGCCATTTCGGAACGAACTGTCTTGGGTAAGCTATTTGACCATCTTCTCTAACTATCTAAACTGTCTTCTCTGAGCTATTTTTTTACCAAATTTTATTTCCATATGTTGAAATCTTATAGCTTATGTTATTTCATTAAAAAGTTATTTACCATCATGAAATGCACAAATTTTTTTAATTAGTTGTGCGAAGGAAAGATGAAAAAATTTCAATTTTTTCATTTTTATATAATTTTTTCTTTATAGTTGTTTTATCTTCAATCTAAACATTATAATTGGAAAATATAGTCAGAATAATCCACAGTCAGCTATTCTAATAAATAGTATTTTCATGATAGAGGAATAAATTATTATTATCACTTTCTCGTTCAGTTCAATTTATGAACCGTTTTTGAGAAATTACGCCAAATTTCGTTCGAATTTGTTAAGCTTTTTATAATGTTTCTGCATCACTTAAGTCTGCGCACAGACATTGCAAATAAATTTCTGTAATTTAACTAAAAATAAAAATCATGTATCATGTTTTCGATTCTTTTTTTTTTAATTTTAATAACGATAATTTGTTCCAAAGCAAGACAAAATAACAAAGCTAGTTCTTAACAACATAACCTAAAACTTATTATAGCCTATCAGCTGTTCAATGAAATCAGTTGATCTTTACGAATTAACATAACACAACTGATCTTTTAACACAACTATCAAAATTTAATTAACGATTCATTTCATGTATTTAAATCTGTCAAACTTCGTAGTTTCCGAAGTGTAGTGGTTATCGCGTGCGCCTCACAAGCGCAAGGTCCCCGATTCGATCCTGACGGAAGCACAAAAATGTTTAATTATAATTAATTTAATATGATACATGCGACGCGCAAAATTTACTGTCGTCGATATAAACACGTTCCTCGCATCACGTGTCGCGCAAAATCCAACACCAAAACCAGCCCTAAAACACGATACATGTTAAAACTGCATATTTTCCAACTACCGTAGTAGATGTTTAAATGGGCGTGTCCGAGGGAAAGACAGACAGACGCTTCAGGACTATAAAAGTGTTGATGTAACCTCTGCCATACATAAAACATACATAAGTGCTAGTTTTCCTGGTAAAACAAGCCTGCCTTGTTGATTCTCTGTACATATATAAGATTACCAAGGTACTTATAAACGCCGTTTTACGTCTGTTTTAATTTCCATAAATTTTAACTGATGCCTTTTTTAAACATGTTTTCCTTATAGTTTCATGAGGGAAATAACACGAAGACGTAGCAAATACTATATTAGTCCTAACTATAGTAAAAGACGTAGCTTCATAAATTCCTTCACTTCAGTATCACACGAATAAAATATCAACAATGGGGGAAATTTCATAAAATAATGTGGTTGTATTTCCGTAAGCCAAAAAAAAACTACAGTACGAAGACGTAACCTAAGCTACATTAGTCCTAACTATAGTACAAGACGTAGCTTCATAAATTCCTTCACTTCAATATCATATGAATAAAGTATCAACGAATTCAGTATAATGAGGGAAATTTCATAAAATAATGTGGTTGTATTAGTTTCCGTAAGCCAAAAAAACCGCAATACGAAGACGTAACCTAAGCTACATTAGTCCTAACTATAGTACAAGACGTAGCTTCATAAATTCCTTCATTTCAATATCATATGAATAAAGTATCAACGAATTCAGTATAATGAGGGAAATTTCATAAAATAATGTGGTTGTATTAGTTTCCGTAAGCCAAAAAAACCGCAATACGAAGACGTAACCTAAGCTACATTAGTCCTAAGCTACAAGACGTAGCTTCATAAATTCCTTCATTTCAATATCATATGAATAAAGTATCAACGAATTCAGTATAATGAGGGAAATTTCATAAAATAATGTGGTTGTATTAGTTTCCGTAAGCCAAAAAAAAACCACAATACGAAGACGTAACCAAAGCTACATTAGTCCTAACTATAGTAGAAGACGTAGCTTCATAAATTCCTTCACTTCAATATCATTCGAATAAAGTATCAACGAATTCAGTATAATGAGGGAAATTTCATAAAATAATGTGGTTGTATTAGTTTCCGTAAGCCAAAAAAAAAAAACCACAATACGAAGACGTAACCTAAGCTACATTAGTCCTAACTATAGTACAAGACGTAGCTTCATAAATTCCTTCACTTCAATATCATTCGAATAAAGTATCAACGAATTCAATATAATGAGGGAAATTTCATAAAATAATGTGGTTATATTAGTTTCCGTAAGCCAAAAAAACGACAATACGAAGACGTAACATAAATTGTACTCTTAACTATAGTACAAGACGTAGTTTGATAAATTCCTTCACTTCAGTATCATACGAATAAAGTATCAACAAATTCAGTATAACGAGAGAAATTTTAAAGTAATGTGATTGTATTAGTTTGCGTAAGCCAAGAACCCTCTTAAATTCGCACGCATGTCTGTCAGTCGGTAACGCATCTCTTCTTCGAAAACTATGTGACCGATTGCTATAAAATTTGAAGAAAGTAGTCTTTGTAGCAGCCCAAACTCAGGAAAAATATAGACGTATTATTATTATTGAAAGACGTATTTAAGGGATAAAATCTTAAGGATAATATTTTTAAGTTTAGTGTGGATTACCGTGAAACTATAAGTTATACTATTCCGAAAGCTTCTACACATAAAGAGTTTATATAAAAACATGAAATCACTTCAAAATTCATTACTCCCTCCTTTAATTTCGACAAGTACGGTCGAAAAAAGCTCGAAAAATTCATTAACCTAGTTTCGAATGAAAAAAGTGCTTTTCAGAATTTTTCGATATTTTTTATGTATGGACCTCAAAAAACGCTTCTTTTGAAAAATTCACCAACTTTATCATGACTTTTTTCACTTGACCATTTTCAGTGTGAGTAGAAGTAAGTAGAATACGATTGAAAAGTAATTTTTAATCACTGTGTTCAGTATAATGATCTGCCTTCTCTAGCTTCGTCAATTCTACTTTCGTTGACGCGTTTCGGAGAACCTCCATCTTCAAAAACTATATCTATACTCTTGATATAGTTTTTGATAGAGTATAGACATAGTTTTTGAAGATGGAGGTTCTCTGAAACGCGTCAACGAAAGTAGAATTGACGAAGCTGGGGAAGGCAGATCATTATACCGAACACAGTGATAATAATCCTAGCAGAAAAGAAGAAGAATATAAAAAGAATGTCATTTTTAATGTTTGGGTTTCGAAAACGTTTTCAAAAGGACTACTTGATTCTACAAGCTGTAGAGTCCGCGTCGCGGCAGTGTAAATGACACGGAAATCAGCTGATTCAATCTTGTTATTATGTAGTTTATACGAGGGATATTCAGAAAGTAGATTACGTTTTTGGATAAAAAAAAAACTAAGTACAGGAAAAAAATTTTATTATATACATTTGAAAGAGGAACTAAAATACTATTTTTCGACATAATCGCCAAACAAATTTAGACATTTGTCATATCGGTGAACTAGCTTTGAAATTCCCGTGTCGTAGAATTCCGCCGCCTGTGACGCCAGCCAGTCAGTCACGCCCGCGCGGAGATCTGCGTCGTCATCGAAGCGCTGTGTTGCAAACCAAGTCTTTGTTTCCCACAAGTTTCGCGAACATTGTTGTACGAAATTGTCACCAAAAAGTTAGGATACCATAAGTTTTGTGCCAGATGGGTGCCAAAGTTCCTGACAGAACAGCACAAGGGTCAGCGTATGGCTGCATCGTTGTCATTTCTGGACGCTTACGACAAAGATGGTGAATCATTTCTTGATCGCATCGTAACGGGAGATGAGACTTGGGTTAAGCACGTTACCTGTGAGACAAAACTACAGTCTATGGAGTAGGGGCACACAAATTCCCCCAAAAAACCGAGGAAATGTTTGCAAACCCTGTCAGCAAGGAAGATCATGGCGACCGTTTTTTGGGACAGGAAAGGTGTTCTTCTGGTTGACTTCCTAGAACGTGGAGCAACCATAAACTCAGAAAGGTATTGCCAAACATTACGAAACTTAAGACGAGCTATCCAGAACAAGCGGAGAGGAAAACTGAGTGCAAAAGTGTTGTTTTTGCACGACAATGCCCGCCCTCACACGGCAAATCGAACAAAAGACGTCTTGACGGCCTTCAAGTGGGAGATTTTCCCTCATCAACCCTACAGTCCGGACCTGGCACCTAGTGATTTCCACTTATTCCCGAAGATGAAGACTTGGCTTGCAACACAGCGCTTCGATGACGACGCAGATCTCCGCGCGGGCGTGACTGACTGGCTGGCGTCACAGGCGGCGGAATTCTACGACACGGGAATTTCAAAGCTAGTTCACCGATATGACAAATGTCTAAATTTGTTTGGCGATTATGTCGAAAAATAGTATTTTAGTTCCTCTTTCAAATGTATATAATAAAATTTTTTTCCTATACTTAGTTTTTTTTTTATCCAAAAACGTAATCTACTTTCTGAATAGCCCTCGTATTTAAAACAAGGCGCCTGTGGATCTTCGTTACGTGCTAAACCATTTTATTATTTATGCACTCACTGAATGTGTTTCAGTGTGTATAAATACACTATATCGTAGATGTATTTTAATCTTCTCAATAGACTATACCATAAGTGTATACAGATAGTAAAAAGATAGTATTAAGTATATAATAAACAAATCTTATCTTGAGGTCCTTACGGATACAGGGTGTTCTAAACCTGTAATCTTCGGCTACTAATCATCGAACTCCGGCTTCTTAATAAATAATTCCCATCAAAAGTCGTTAAATTTCAATTACATTCAATGTGTTCAGACGTAACCCTGTCTAAGCTTATAAATATTTCAGTATTGACATCTAAAACGCCATTCATAATTATTTGTAATTATTTATATTCATCGTTGCTACCGGCAATAAAATTAATTCAATTATTCACTGTAAACAAATGGCAATAAACATAATGTTAGTTGAAATGGTAATACTGAAAAAAAGAATATATTACGGAATTAGCTGTATAAAGAAATGTTACCTTGATCCTCACATTGCCATAGAGTATCCATTTTTTATTACATCTTTTTCAGAATAGTTCTGTTTTCAGATCCTTGAGTCCAAAATTGTTTTTTTTTACTTGAGTGTGTGTCCTTTCACCACTAGAGACTAAATTAATTGAACAATGTTAAGAACCTGTGATCACTGTTGGCCAGTTTGTTAATCTATTTCCTAAAAGACTAACGATAACTATGATACAGCTAACTCAGTAGTTCTTAAGATAAAATAATGTTGATGTATCATTATTATACATTATACATGATACATGATCTTGTATATGAAAATGTGGTGCGATCTTTACATTTCGTGTATGTATCTATGTATGAATGTATATATGTGTTTTTTTTTGTGTTTAACGTCCGACTATTGTGCACACTTGGGCTAATGCAGACGATGGGATGATTTATACCGTATGAAAATGCCAAGCCCTGGCCGGGAATCGAACCCTAGCCCTCGGGGTGAAAACCCATTACGCTATCAACTAGACTACTGAGGCGTACATACATATATATATGTATATATATATATATATATATATATATATATATATATATATATATATATATATATATATCATATATATATATATATATATATATATATATATATATATATACATATATATATATATATATATATATATATATATATATATATATATATATATATATATATATATATATATATATATATATATATATATATATATATATATATATATATATGTATTATATGTATATATATATATATATATATATATATATATATATATATAATAATAATAATAATTATTATTATTATTATTATTATTATTATTATTATTATTATTATTATTATTATCTGCGTGTAGACCCTGTTGGATCACGCAAAGCACTCCGACTCATGTCTTGCTCCTTCTAATCCTCCACACCTCCCTCATCCTGTTCCAATGGATCCTCTTCCGTCCATTTTACCCCTGCTCTCTTTGGGATTTCATTCTCTGGGACCTTCCAACCGAGCATCTTTCTCCTGTATGCGTTCCTGTCTTCAACGTCTGTTGAGTCTATTTCTGCGTCATGTAGGTCTATTCTGACTTGTACAATCCACGACGTTGTTGATTTGACACCTTGTATATACTTAAGGATTCTGTTGGCAAGTCTCGTTGTATATATATTTGATATAACCTACAAATTTTGCTCAGCTTTGCAAATTTTTATCGATCCTACAAATTTTGATCAGCCTTTCAAATATTGATCGACCTTACAAATGTTGAACAGCCTTGCAAATATTGATCGACCCTTCAAATTTTGATCAGCCTTGCAAATATTGATCGACCTTACAAATTTTGATCAGCCTTGCAAATATTGATCGACCTTACAAATTTGATCAGCCTTGCAAATATTAATCGACCTTACAAATTTGATCAGCCTTGCAAATATTGATAGACCTTACAAATTTTGATCAGCCTTGCAAATATGAATCGACCTTACAAATTTTGATCAGCCTTGCAAATATTGATCGACCCTTCAAATTTTTATCAGCCTTGCAAATATTGACCGACCCTTCAAATTTTGATCAGCCTTGCAAATATTGACCGATCCTTCAAATTTTGATCAGCCTTGCAAATAATGATCGACGTTACTAATTTTTATCAGCCTAGCAAATATTGATCAACTTTACAAATTTTTATCGACCCTACAAATTTTGATCAGCCTTGCAAATTTTGATTGACCTTACAAATTTTGATTAGCAGTTCAAATATTGATCGAGCTTACAGATTTTGATCAACCCTAAAAATATTGATCGAGCTTTTGATTAGCTTTCCACATTTTTATCGACACTACAAATTTCGATCAGCCTTGCAAATTTTCATCGACCCTACAAATTTTAATCATACTGGTAAATTTAGATCGTCCTTACAAATTTTGATCAACCCTACAAATATTGATCGACCTTACAAGTTTTAATAAGACCTACAGACATTGATCGGTCCTGCGAATTTTAAACGGTCCTACAAATTTTTGTAACATTTTGGTCAGATAAAGTCCATTAGTGTACGGGTCGATGCATTGCCTAAAAATCTGGTTCGGAAACTATTGACAAAACCTTTAAGAAATCGACTTAATTAATCATAATTGTTTATTTAGAATTTTCTCAAATTTTAGTCACACGCGAAGATTCATAGTTCAGTCATGTGAAACAAATTTGAAATAAATTTAATTTACGGTTCACAACTAGATTGAAACAAGCAAAAATTGACGATGACCACCGTCAGTTTTGTTTTGTTTTTGTTAATCGATTTCCTTTTTTATTTCGAACCGAAAATTTATTTAATTTCATATATATATATATATATATATATATATATATATATATATATATATATATAAAATTAAAGCAATATAAGATTTATAAAAAGTATAAGATACCTTAGTACGTAGATAAAATCTTCGTCATCATAATTATATAAATATTAAAAAAAATAATCTTGTACAATATATCCAAATATTAATGCTCTAATAATTATTACTGCTAAACCAGGCATGTAGTATAACAGCGTTCATTGGTAATTTAAATGTTAATGAACTTATTTATACACAACGTGCAAAATATTTTAATATTTCAGATTCTAAAAATTTCCTGCTAAATTGATCGGATATGTAGTATAATGGCATTAAGATTAATTTAAATACTTATCATTGAACTTTACAAATAAATATTAATTGCAAAAAAATAATCAGTAGCGGGTTTAGAACCCATGTCCCTTTGTTTCACAAGCAGGAACCATAGCACTGAGTCAGGAATGCACATTCACTTTAACTGTAGTAATAGCGTATATGTGGCAAGCGAGACACTTTTTTACATGTTATTTGTACTATGATGAGTTTTTGTATTTGTTCCTTAATAGAAAAAAGTGATACGTCCGCTTACTCTTCAAAAATGTCGGAGGTTTTTGGAAATTCGCTTCCATCATGTCAGCGAGACAGCTGCATACCGCGATTATACGTATTCCAAGCATTAGTGGCTTTATTTCTCTTAAAGCACTATCGAATTAACACCCCTAATCTATCTCTATTCACTGATTTATTCTACTAAGCGATATTCCCTACGCAATAAAACACCACTGAACAGATTTCGACGAAACCTATCCGTATAAGACAACAATACCATCTAATTGCAACCTTGAGACGATAGGTCTATTTAATATTCAATACTTGCATTCAGGCGCTTTGTTACGTCTGCCTTGCAACGAATATTGCATTGTCTTTATAGAAATAAATAAGGTGCAAGTGACATTGAAAGAAAGTCTGTACCGCCTCAAGGTCACGCAGACTGTCGTTTACTCCACTCATCTGGAACGGAATCTGTTGTAGGATGACGCTAAATGGTGCCTGGCAGGTCGTGATGCATGGCTCATGAACAGACGAATCTGTTGGAATATGAGCTGTTGGAGCGGTTAACACAACGATCATAACCTCAAAAACTGTTAATATAAATACATTTATTTCTCATTTAATATGTGCATACGAATTTTCAATGAATGTGATTAGTACATTAATAACATAGCATAACTAATAAAAATAAATGCACAGGCTTGTCCATGTAAACTAGCGCCACCTAGACTGTGTTTTATAAAACTTATAGGCTTAAATATTAGAATTATAACTCCTAGCGTACAGTACCAGAACTGAATAAATCAAAAGAATATTGTATACACTTACACAATGAGAAATATAGACTAGACTTTCAAGGTAAAGCCTGGCTGGGAAAATTCCAATCAGTGTTTTATTCAGAATTCATTTTCAAAAAATTAAACTTCAATTTTTGTTCAAAATTCATACGTTTGAACAAACACACTCTGTTTTGAATAGCTGTTAATTTTCAAATTATATATTTTTTTCTTGTGTTTAACGTCCGACTATTGTGCACACTTGGGCTAATGCAGACGATGGGATGGTTTATAGCGTATGAAAATGCCAAGCCCTGGCCAAGAATCGAATTCGGGTCCTCGGGGTGAAAGCCCAGTACGCTATCAAATAGGCCACCGAGGCGGCCCTATATATATATATATATATATATATATATATATATATATATATATATATATATATATATATATATATATATATATATATATATATAAATATTTCGAGTATACACATTTTGATTAACCATGCAAATTTTATCGACCATACAAATTTTGATCAATTCACGATTTTCAAATTTTCATCGCCCCTACAAATTTTGATCAATTCTACGATTGTTCCATATATATATATATATATAGTCATAAGTTCCTTCGACATTAAAATCCGTTTATGTGTTTCAAATTAGCGTTCATCTAAAGTATTATAACTTTTTTTGTCACTCACGTTCTCGTTATTTGAAAATTATCGATGATTAAAATCATCTCGTTGAAGTCTGAAGAAATTAGAATTTTAAACCTCAAATTTTATTGAAATTATACTTCTTTATGCAAATTCCGTAGCTGATTTACGGTGATGGAAATCTATTTTTAAAATGTTTTAAAATAAAGAAAAGTATATATAATTGTTTTTATTATGTCGGACCACGGTTTTATAAAACAAGAAACACGTTTAAGTATTTTTTTAAACAATCGCTTCTATCACGTCAGAGAGCAACGGTGATTATGTATCACTGTTTATTTCCAACTAAAGTTGACCAAAAATGCTACACTGGAAGCTAAATCAAATTCTAATATGACAGTGGTTTTAAAATCATATGAGTGGAATCGAGTTAATTAGCTACAATATTCGTATTTTGAAATATATCAGACCAAAAATTGGACAGATACCGGGAAACAGGTTAAAACGCTTTTTTCTGGAAAAACTTGATTTCTAGTAGCACTGAATTCGTTTACTGAATTCGTTTAATGCCTTTATTCATTGTGTCTGTGTGAAAATAAATTTCATAGCCTGCAGTGTATGTATTCAGTTGTTTGGCAGCGGTATCAAATAGTTAATACTTGTAATGCACTCGCGTAATATTAACAACTTCATAACGGAATGTACGTGACGTTTTGGGTGTAATTTAAATATTGCAAACTTCTAGGTAAGTTACTGGTTGCATCTACATTTTTATAAAAATATATTTACTCTATCAATGTACAGCGCATGCAACTTTTTCGCTGACGTGATGGAAGCAAATTTTTAACAATAAAATGAATATTTAGGAGTCACAAACACATTGCGACCTTCATAGAGTTATTGTGCCCCCTTTTCTATAACCCTTAGAATCTCAGCATTGAATATAAATGGACTAGAAGTACAGCCACCATTTTAAAAAGCGTGCTCGATATTAGCAGCTGAAGTCCAAGTAATTGGACTATCTGCCGCTACGAACGCTGCAAGCAGCAAGGACAGAGAATAGAGACGTTTGAGGAAATAGATAGGACTATTACCTATTTAACTGAAGTTGTACATTTTTCCGCAAGATGCCACTAGCAGCGAGTGGTCTCAAACCTCTCATAAAGATTATCAATCTAGTACGTTTATACCATTGCTCTCAGTTATAGTACTTTCTCTAGTCTTGGCCTCTTCATGACTCCAGGATTTGAGAGGCTCTTCTTGTAGCAATCGCCTCACAGTTTACCAGCACGTGGTAGGGGAGTTCTCTGCTCAATGTGGAAGGTAAATCTTCTACTAAGCCAAGATTCCTAAGGAGTCCGTTAAGGGTGTCATGTCCAGAAAGAAAACCCTGCAGAAGTCTTAGTTTATTTTTACTACGGCCGATACAGGTCTTTGCTTGCTCAAAGTCCTCAAGGAACCTAAACCTCGCTTGTCTTCACAAAGCTTAGATCTT
>CM040183.1:75982863-76005363 GCA_022606455.1 Callitettix versicolor
GTTTACCTATTAAATATAATATTTTAAGTAAGTACTATACTATTTAATTGGCAGTAAGAAGTTTATTTCATATGCTTCCTATATGTTGAGACGTTCATTTACCTAAAGGCATCCTTGCCTGCTTCGTTACAATCCCGCGATAAACTTTATAATTTTCAAGTGCTGTAAAACAGAAACAGCCGTCTCCCAAAACACACGTTGCGTTCACCGTTTGCCCAACATCTGTGTATACAAATTGCCTATACAACCCCTTATTCGTACACATTGCTCTTGAACCGGTAAACAGGCCTTCCACCCGTTATGCAATACACCTATAAAAGGCCTATTTATTTAAATCGAATCATTAAATATAAATCGTTGTTTACGTTACAATTCATTAGATTATTTGTTTATTGAAAATCAGTTACGGTATATAAAAACCTAGTAAACAAAAAGAGAAAAAGTCATTGTATTGTTTAATTTAAAAACATAGAAAACTTGTTTACCGATTGTAAAAAAATACACACGGTTGTGGCGAGAAGACACGAATTACGTAAATACGTATTTTTCAAAGAAAACTTTATAAAAAATAAAATATACGTATTTAATATAGAACTAAACATAACTGAACAAATAATCAGTAAATAAAATATAACTTTAATTATTAATTACTAACGGCGTAATCACAATCACAATAATCTTTCTGACGTGATGGAAGCGAATTTCCATTAATATGAAATTCAATAACTTCATTTGAATAGACATTTTAATATGCTAACATTTATTTATTTTAAGCAATGTAAACGCCTTAAAATTCATAACTTGTTTATCCTTCATGTTTTTTATTTATCATCGTAATCAACGTTAAAATTTGTGTTTAAGTACACACACACACACACACACACACACACACACACACACACACACACACACACACACACACACACACACACACACACACACACACACACACACACACACACACACACACACACACACACACATTAGCTAAATACCTGAACGCTATATTAACAAGTATCACTATGTTCAGTATAATGATCTGCCTTCCCTAGCTTCGTCAATTCTACTTTCGTTGACGCGTTTCGGAGAACATCCATCTTCAAAAACTATATCTATACTCAAGTTTTTGAAGATGGAGGTTCTCCGAAACGCGTCAACGAAAGTAGAATTGACGAAGCTAGAGAAGGCTAATCATTGTACTGAACATAGTGATAATAATCCAAGCAGAAAAGAAGAAGAATATAAAAAGAATTTTAACAAATATCGTTTAAATGTAATGAAAAATTTTGAGGTTATGTTAAATTGAACAAACAATAATATATAGTCGAATGATCTGTGAATACCACAGAGCACGAAAGCGTCGGTAGGCCTGTTCATAAGCAGTAATTAATACGATAATTAATAAGCAATTGTAATTTGAGTGTTTAGTCTAGAAGTGCAAAAACACCTAACGTGCACGTTTGCAAATTTACATTACAATCCAGTAAGATTCAGGACAAATGTTATTTTTATTTCACATTTATAGATTAAAACGTGTTTAAAAAAAACTTCCATTCAGATTTACATTTTAACAAATATTTACTTAACGCATCTCAACGAATTGAAATGTTCTTGGAATGTATAAAAAATTTACAAATTCATAGATTCACTCATCGCATATATTGTACTGAACCCGCCTCGGGGCACAAAGAACCAGCAGCCCGATGACGTAAACTGCTTCCAACAATTCTTGTCACTCACAACTGATAAGGAACAGCAATTAAACGTACGCTTTATTTATTTTATTTTATTTGTTTGCATAACATAGAAAAATAATTTAAATACAATCGTATTTTTTTATGGAGGAGTTTTTTTCATATATATTTTGACAAGTAATGGAACAAAATTTTAACATAACAAAATACTTGATAAACGTTTTGAAGCTGGGATGATCTGAAAACAGTGGGAAAACGGTAACAACACACTGAAACATTGTAAATATAAGAGATTCACTTGCTAAAATGAGGTTTATTGGAACAAAGGTTTAATTGTAAAATAAGTATAGAATTTCTTAAAATTATCCGAACATCCATTAAGTAATAAGTAAAAGTGCCTTAGTAAGTTATTAACTAAAGTAAGTCAATCAGTAACTAAAAGTAATTTTAGCAAAATACTGTATGTAGCTTAGTCAATAAAAATAACTCTACACTATGTGTTTGTGTTCTATTTCATTACTAAAGTGTAAGCCACTAAGTAATTATAAAAAAAAACTTACTTTAGCGACTTAAAAGTAATTCTAAGTCATTAATAGTAACTCAATTAGTCACTTAAACCAATAAAAGTAGAAACTAGTTTAGAAAAAAATGACAACTATTACCAAAGCTATTGAGAGTAGCTCAATCAGTCAACAAAAGTACTTTTAGTCAGTCATTGGAAGTAACTTAGTCTCTTAGTCAATTTCTGAAAGTAACTAGGTAAGTAAAATTTATTAGTAAAATAATGATTTATCAATTGAAGCTACTTAATGCGTTACTAAAATTACATCTAAAAATCGTTACGAATAAAATGATTTACTAAAGTGCGTATTTAGCCTTTCATTAAAAGCAAATGTTAACAAAAAAACATGAGTTATTCAGTTTCTAAGGCCGATTTAAGTTAATAATTATCCAAACATAATTAATTTCTAAGGTTACTTTACTCAGTTGGTAAATGTATCAATAATTAATCGGTTATATCAATTATCTCATCGCACTTGAAGCTATTAAACAAGATATACTGATTTGTTAAAGATTATTCAAACAGCCATTAAAAATGTTTAAGATAATTTTAAATTCTAAAAAAACTTTCTACCAGTCGCCAAATACAACGACTGAATCAGGCTCCTGATCTAATTGTTTATTGATTTTTTCAATATTTCCAAAAATACTTTAAAAATACAACTTATAGTTTTAATTAGTAGCAAACATCCGATCCGGATAACAATCGATGCCACTTTTAATTTTGCTTTGTTAAGTTAAAACATGTTATCGCGCTACCTAATTGGGTGCTATTCTTTGTTAATTAGGCCAAATGTTATCTGGCCCGTGGGACAAACACATCCATAAACTTAGAAAACTGTTCGTTGTTTAATGCTATTGATTAAATGAGTTATTTTTAATATTTTTTCCAAGTGTATGCAAATGTAAATTTTTAATTAAAAATTTAAGTAGCTCAATGAAAGTAGTACGGTTTGAAGTAACAACAATAAAATGCCTTTGTAAGTCACTAACCTAAGACGTATGTGTGTATCTCAATAAAATAGCATATTTATTATATTATACACATTGAGAATACATTTGTTTTGTTCTTTCTGACGCTAACGTCTCTCTAGCACCAAAACGGTAGGTCAGAAAGTTATGAAACTTAGAGGTTCTGGCCCCGCAGGGGGTGCAGACTAGCTGCACCTATTGTGAGGATTCACACATCCCTCGCGGTACCCGAGTCTAACACACACTTACACTTACAACACTACACTTGCTACTTTAACACTTTACACTCACACTTACATTTAGGGAGGCGATAATAGCCTTAATGTGCTTTTCGCCTTAAAATAACAACAACAACAAAATGAGGTTCTGTTAATTTTCTGATATACAACTATGTTTTTAACCGATACAAAACTTATACAAGTGTATAAGAGGAAGATACGTTACTGTAACGTATGCCATGTTCAGCATCAGAGAAAGGGAAGCAATAACATTCGGTTTATTAATACACAACGTCTTACTAGGTTTCTAATGCTTTTCGTATTACAATGGTACCTGTTGGATTTAGCATTATTCCATAAGAATAATTTCTAACTTCTAACTGTGTTTATATTTTATATTTTTCGATAAAATTTTACCTAAATCTTGTTTTAAAACTATAACCTGTATATAACGTAATATCTTTTGTGATTTCCGACCTTTTGTTTATATCTTTCGATTGTTTTTAACATATAAAACCAAAATTGATATTTTCTTCCGGCTGAATAACTTGAAAATTTTTTTCTTCTTCTTCGTTTTCTTTTTTTCTTCTTATCTTTTCTTCTTTGTCTTCTTTTATTTTCTTCTTCATCATCATATTTTCTTCTTCTTCTTCTCCTCCTCCTCCTTCTTCTCCTTCTCCTTCTTCTTCTCCTCCTTCTTCTTCTTCTCCTTCTTCTTCTTCTTCTTTCTTCTTTTTCTCCTCCTCCTTCTTCTTCTTCTTTTTTCCTCCTCCTTCTTCTTCTTCTTTTTTCCTCCTCCTTCTTCTTTCTCTTCCTCTTCTCCTTCTTCTCTTTCTTCTTCATCTTTTCTTCTTCTTCTCCATCTCCTTTTTCTTCTTCTTTTTTTCTTCTTTTTCTTCTCCTTCTTCTTTTCTTTTTCTTCTTCTTCTTGTCCTTCTTTTCCCCTTCTCTTTTCTTCTTCTTCTCCTCCTTCTCCTTTTTCTTTTCTTCTTCTTGTCCTTCTCTTTCTCCTTCTCCTTTTTTTCTTCTTCGCCTTCTCCATTTTCTTTTTCTTCTCCTCTGTCTCCTTTTTTCCTTCTTCTTCTCCTTCTCTTTCTCCTTTTCATTCTTATTTTCGTTCTACTTTTCCTTCTTCTACTCCTTCTTCTTCATTCTTTATTGCAGTCCAGAGGTCTGTTCTTCTATTGCTGTTGCCTCAATCAGAGTCTACATTATCGCTTGATCGTTGTTTGTCTCTCCCAAAACTACGCCTACCGATAGGCGAGTTGTCTCCACCAAACTTTACAACTCTTCTGTTGTCCATTCTACTAATACGAATATTACTTCAGTTCTGAGATCGCCCACCCAGACGACAATATTTTTGTTCTGGCATAATTCTCGTATCATTCCACCAAGTAAGATTTTACCCGAAAACCGAGGAGGAGGTTTTCTGCTGCCTGGATTGATTCTGTTTCAGCTGTAATATTGTTTTATATATTCTGATCTTTGTTTCCATTCCAATATGTCAACTTCCCCGTATAGTATCCTGTCAATCAAGTATGATAACTCTTAGCTTGATATCGAACTTGATATTTTCTACATTGTCCAACAATCCCAAGATATTTAAATATCACAGCCTGTTCAATAATATTACCTATTATTAAAACGTAAAAAGTTTAACTGTAGAAAAATACTCAAAGCCTTTTTGATATGTATGGTCGCCGCTAAAGAGACTGGACAGAAGAGAGAGAAATGATTTTCAGTTTAGCTAAGCCTAAAAGGACATAAATCTAATCCATAACTAAAGGAAAATATAGTATCCTAAACAATAATCACACCTTTTAAAGAAAGCGTCAAGCCAACAATGTAGTATACAGCGCCCTTCAAGGACACGTCTTTTCATTCACTCATTTACTTTTAAACTGTTATTTTTTATTACATGTAATTATTGGTTTAACTGTCGATTGTATACAAATAATTGTTAAAGTATTGCAATAACTGACAAGGACGCACACGTTGCGGACTATTGGCTGTTATATTTAGCTCGAGAGAAATTCAATAGGCTGGAAGACACTGTCATTTATGATATCAACAAAACATAGGCCTATAATATGCTGTATCTAAAATCCCCCGCAGGGGGTGCAGACTAGCTGCACCTATTGAGAGGATTTAGACGTCCCTCGCGGTACCTGAGTCTTAACACACACACTTACTACACTACACTTAAGACTTTAACACTTTACACTCACACTTATATTTAGGGAGGCGATAATAGCCTCAATGTGCTTTTCGCCTTAAAATGACCAAAAAAAAATGTATATAAAATCAAAAATTTTTAAATCAAAAGAAATTTTTGGTTTGACTTAAAACTCACGGTTTAATAGTTCAGATTATAGTGGGATCTTTACAGGAATAACAATTAATAATAATAATTATTATTATTATTATTATTATAGAGGGTTAACCTGCAGCTTTTGGCCATCAACCCACGGTCTATAAGTAAATAATTTCCGTCTGAACTTTTTTTCAATTAAATTCGAATCACTTGCTTTTAAACAACTAATTATCTTAATGCGACAATATACGGTAATTACTTAAATAACAGTTATTTACAATAATCACGTTATTGTTTTATTTCTCTTATTTGTAATATTACAACTATTCTAAATGTTAAATTACATTAATAATGATTTATTTGTTATTATTTATATTCATTAAACAATGACAATAAACGTAATCTCATTTGAAATAGTATTCACTGATTTTTTTATATCTCTATTTGACTGAATTTTTGATTAAAAAATTAACAAAAATCAGTACTTTTACGAAAATAGTTTAAAAAGATTTTTAATACCCAAAAACAAAAAAACAAAATAAATACAATTCTCCCGCCTCCCGAAAAAAAGGTCGATAGTTAATGTTAACTAAACTGGCTTCATTTCTTAAAAACTGCTTATTAAATTGAAAGGTTAGGAAAATTATTAACCGCTGTCGTGTTTTTCCGAACATTCCTAGATCCGGCCATAGCTTCGTTTGTGTCACATTTTAAAAATATATAAATACATCACGTATTTTTCTACCGCTGGGGTTACATTCGCCAACGAACGATTCAAACGAACCCGCCTATAGGATAAAATATAACCTAACATTCAACTTTACAACTGGCGCGACCTATTTACATAACATTACAGTAAACTAGGATCGGCGCTGAGAGAAGCGGCGTGTTGCTGAGCGAACGAGCGCGTTCTTGACACAGTGACGAGCGAGGGACGCCCGGTGAGCCTAGGTCGACCGCATTGTCACTACACAGCTGATCCACGCAAAACTCACCAACTGTCCACGCATTTCCTATTAGGGGGGGGGACTAATCAGTTCATATTATATGCATTTCGTCTGAACGTCTGTAATTATATGATGCAAATTCTTCAGTAACTTGAATAAACCAAGTGTTGAGGCATAATTGTTGATAGCACAACTACTGAATTACTCGTATATACGTAAAACACTTATTAGCTATTTTTCATTGGATAATGAACTAATGGAATGACATCATCGCAGTATCAGACCCGTGACCTTGAAATGAGCACCGATCCACGCTTCTAAACCACATTTCTATGCGATCGTTTCAAATTTAATAAATAAATAGTGTGTGGGTGTGCGCGCGCGTGTATGTGTAATATATATATATATATATATATATATATATATATATATATATATATATATATATATGTGTGTGTGTGTGTGTGTGTGTGTGTGTGTGTGTGTGTGTGTGCGTGCGTTTTAGCACTCTAGCTTTCGTAATTTTGGTCCACATTCATTCAATTTTGGCAGAAAAATCGATTTCTGTAATAACTTGGACAAGTTCGTTATCCAACAAAATCTGTTCAAAACTTTTAAAATGTTTAATTTTTTAAATTTATTTTACACTTTTGTCGAAATTTAATTTCACTGTCGTAATCAGCGTAAAAATGTGCGTAAATTAACATTACATATTTTCAAATTCCGTTGACAATAAGAAACGAACCTTACGGCGGTCAGGTTTGATTTTCATATTTTCGACTGAAATTTGAAACTAACCCTGTCACTCTAAAAATACCAGTAATGATACAAAACTTGTTAATACCCGTTATCGAAGTTAAGTAGTTCATATCTAACACTTGACATACTCGTGACCTTGAAAATAACAAACAGGTTTCAGTTATAACAAAACTGATCGCTTTTCTTTAAACACAATTAACATGTACTTTCTCTCAATAAGGAAGTATAATGCACTATCATGTACAAATATATCTTGAGGTTTTGTGTTTATGTAAACATTTTCAGGTTATCTGATCCCAAAAGTGGTTTATAGAAAATGTATGACAGTCTTTACGTGCGATATGTACAGGTACGTCGTTGGACGCAAAAATAATTGAACGACTTTGTCACGGAATATTTCTTTTTACTTTAAAATAAATACTTTCCAAGACATTTTCTGGCCAAAAATGTACTGAAAATAAACAAATGTCTAAACAAAATGTAATTGCGTCACAAATTTCGCTTAGACAGATAATGGTCGATGAAACTGGTTGTGACGATATCAGATTCATCTTGTTTTTGAAAGTGCTTGAGGAATGAATAAAGTTGAAATGCACTGCGACTTTGTAGATCCATTATGTCCCCTTGCTATACTCCTGAAATGCCCATTTACAGCGCCTTCTCCAATTCTAGTCTCTTTATAAAGTCATTGTACAATGACTGCGCCAAAAATTTCACTTAGGCAGATAATGGTCGATGAAACTGGTTGTGACGATATCAGATTCATCTTGTTTTTGAAAGTGGTTGAGGAATGAATAAAGTTAAAATGCACTGCGACTTTGTAGATCCATTGTGTCCCCTTGCTATACTCCTGAAATGCCCATTTACAGCGCCTTCTCCAGTTCTAGTCTCTTTATAAAGTCATTGTACAATGACTGCGCCAAAAATTTCACTTAGGCAGATAATGGTCGATGAAACTGGTTGTGACGATATCAGATTCATCTTGTTTTTGAAAGTGGTTGAGGAATGAATAAAGTTAAAATGCACTGCGACTTTGTAGATCCATTGTGTCCCCTTACTGTACTCCTGAAATGCCCATTTACAGCGCCTTCTCCAGCTCTAGTCTCTTTATAAAGTCATTGTACAATGACTGCGCCAAAAATTTCACTTAGGCAGATAATGGTCGATGAAACTGGTTGTGACGATATCAGATTCATCTTGTTTTTGAAAGTGGTTGAGGAATGAATAAAGTTAAAATGCACTGCGACTTTGTAGATCCATTGTGTCCCCTTACTGTACTCCTGAAATGCCCATTTACAGCGCCTTCTCCAGTTCTAGTCTCTTTATAAAGTCATTGTACAATGACTGCGCCAAAAATTTCACTTAGGCAGATAATGGTCGATGAAACTGGTTGTGACGATATCAGATTCATCTTGTTTTTGAAAGTGGTTGAGGAATGAATAAAGTTAAAATGCACTGCGACTTTGTAGATCCATTGTGTCCCCTTACTGTACTCCTGAAATGCCCATTTACAGCGCCTTCTCCAGTTCTAGTCTCTTTATAAAGTAATTGTACAATGACTGCGCCAAAAATTTCACTTAGGCAGATAATGGTCGATGAAACTGGTTGTGACGATATCAGATTCATCTTGTTTTTGAAAGTGGTTGAGGAATGAATAAAGTTAAAATGCACTGCGACTTTGTAGATCCATTGTGTCCCCTTACTGTACTCCTGAAATGCCCATTTACAGCGCCTTCTCCAGTTCTAGTCTCTTTATAAAGTCATTGTACAATGACTGCGCCAAAAATTTCACTTAGGCAGATAATGGTCGATGAAACTGGTTGTGACGATATCAGATTCATCTTGTTTTTGAAAGTGGTTGAGGAATGAATAAAGTTAAAATGCACTGCGACTTTGTAGATCCATTGTGTCCCCTTACTGTACTCCTGAAATGCCCATTTACAGCGCCTTCTCCAGCTCTAGTCTCTTTATAAAGTCATTGTACAATGACTGCGCCAAAAATTTCACTTAGGCAGATAATGGTCGATGAAACTGGTTGTGACGATATCAGATTCATCTTGTTTTTGAAAGTGGTTGAGGAATGAATAAAGTTAAAATGCACTGCGACTTTGTAGATCCATTGTGTCCCCTTACTGTACTCCTGAAATGCCCATTTACAGCGCCTTCTCCAGTTCTAGTCTCTTTATAAAGTCATTGTACAATGACTGCGCCAAAAATTTCACTTAGGCAGATAATGGTCGATGAAACTGGTTGTGACGATATCAGATTCATCTTGTTTTTGAAAGTGGTTGAGGAATGAATAAAGTTAAAATGCACTGCGACTTTGTAGATCCATTGTGTCCCCTTGCTATACTCCTGAAATGCCCATTTACAGCGCCTTCTCCAGCTCTAGTCTCTTTATAAAGTCATTGTACAATGACTGCGCCAAAAATTTCACTTAGGCAGATAATGGTCGATGAAACTGGTTGTGACGATATCAGATTCATCTTGTTTTTGAAAGTGGTTGAGGAATGAATAAAGTTGAAATGCACTGCGACTTTGTAGATCCATTTTGTCCCCTTACTGTACTCCTGAAATGCCCATTTACAGCGCCTTCTCCAGTTCTAGTCTCTTTATAAAGTCATTGTACAATGACTGCGCCAAAAATTTCACTTAGGCAGATAATGGTCGATGAAACTGGTTGTATGAAGCATGATGTGGCTAAATCTGTTTCACCTCATTTTTGAATTTTTTTTGTTTAAGGCGAAAAGCACATTGAGACTATTATCGCCTCCCTAAATGTAAATGTGTGTGTAAAGTGTTAAAGCCGCAAGTGTAGTGTTGTAAGTGTAAGTGTTAGACTCGGGTACCGCGAGGGACGTCTAAATCCTCTCAATAGATGCAGCTAGTCTGCACCCCCTGCAAAGCTCCTACTGGAAGTGGCTGAATGAATGAATAAAATTCAGGGGTTACTATTTCACAGCAACCTTTGTAAATATATCGTAAACACTTCTATATTCCTGAAATGATCATTTATACCGTCTTTGCAAAGTCTCTTTACAAAGTCTATGATTTGGTGAGACTTTATAAATGATCAATTTATAAGAAAATTAAAGAAGAACCACGAAAATGAAGAGGGAAAACAATTTAAAGAGAGGAAGGAGAACTCAACAATAAGGAAACCATTGTTAGATTTTATTATTCTTGTCTAAATATTTGAACAGAGAAGTTTAACAATTTGAAGAAGGTAATAATTAAGCGTTTATTTTCGTGAAACAGTTAATTAAAGTACTTGAGACTGCACTATAACCTGTTTTATTTGTGACTAAACATAATTGTAAGCTTTAAAAACTTGACGAGTGATACTTATTTCAAATTCAATTCAATTTAATTAATTCAAATTCAATTAATTTAATTCAAAGTGATTAATACCAAATTCAAAATTCCACCAGTCGCAAAGAATCAGTGGCCCTTAAAGTATACAGTTCGAAAATTTAAATCAAAAGTTTAAGATGTTTTTATGATGAAGTCATTTGACGATAACGAAATACTTGGTCAAAGTTGAATTAAAGTTAAAACTAACAATAACATGAAAATATATTACATATGATAATAGACTTATTAAATTTAATGAATCATCAGACTTAAGAACTTAATTTTTTTAAATATCTAAAACTTTCGTTTATAATCAGTGAAAATGTACAGACTGTTTTAAAAATAACATGATGTATAATAGCCTAAATTTAAATTTCTTATTTTATTTTGTTTAATCATGCATAAACCACTTCAGTTCTTTCACACACCATCACCCGTCTAGTTATTAAGTAAACTGAAATACGAGTAGGCCTACTTTTAGAATAGTCTTTGTAATTTATTTGTAAGATTCCATAAAGAGTTTATTTTAACTCTAGCTAGCCAAGGCACAAACAAACTGAACATTGACCCCTACATTTGTGTTGTTACAAAATGAAAAAGGTCAATCAATAACTTTTGTAAATCACACACTGTTTTTGTTCTGTAAAATTGTTTAAAAATCTTTTAAGTTTAAAATGTAAGAATACAAATTATTTTAGATAAACTTTACTTATTTTCATCAAAGTTAGGGTTTATTTTAGATTTTGTATTTACTCACTAACCGTAAATTTCTTTAATTACAAATTTCCTACAATAATTTAATTTATGAATCTATAAATGTAATAAACGATTGAGCTAAATTTAATAGATCATTTTTGTTTTTTTCTGTAACTCCCAAATAGAATTTTTTGTGAAGACATTTATATATTAGTAAAATTCAATTAAAATCATAGAGCCAATTTGTGAAAATTCAACTTTTTTTTAGTTTTTTTGCTCTCAAAAAAAAATCATAATCCCGAGTAATAGAAAAGCACGTAAAATTGCATCAAAACCTCTGTCAATTCATATTTTCACAACAATGTGTAGGCCCTACACACAGATATTCTACTTTTTTAAATTAGTGGACCTAAAATTATTCAAGTCAAAAATTCAAGTTTTTTTCATGATTTTGAAGTAATTTTTGACGATAATGAAGTACTTAATCAAAGTTAAAGTGAAGTTAAAACTAACAATAAAATGGGAAAATAGATTACAGTTAACAAAAGCAGTGTTGTAGCAGAGGTTATGTAAGCAAGTCAGCTGTTTATGACGAGAGCACACCTGAAGCAGTCTTGCCAACATTATTACTGACATTACTGATTCAGAAACCAAACAATACTGAATACCTTAACTAGATTTCGATTATTTGAAAATTTTTAACAACTGATTGATCAAAATGTTTGTTGGTTATGTTATTTTAGTAACTACCGCTAATTTACGTTTTATATCAGCTGATTTTCAAAAACTACCAACATACAGGGTAGGGCGAAATTTGATTAATTTCTTTTTTATTGATACGACTTCGAGAAAATAGTTTCTTTCATTTAAAAAATACTTGTTTTGCATGTTTACAGAATTTCTATTGATTAATATGCTATTTTAAATAGAGCCGTATTCATGGCAAGATCCAGAGACGATCATGAAATGAGAATCGATCCTGATCTTCATAACTCGTTTTGAGAGGGTCATTAAAAGTTATATACTGTATTTATTTAAATATATCGTATAACATGTGTGTGTGTGTGTGTGTTGTGCAGGTTGTCGTTCCCAATTTGTTTAAGATTTGTTTTCATCTTAATACAAAAACTTATTTTGGTAATATCTCCAACAATTTTTACCCAGCATTCCCCGTTCAACAATTTCAAAACGGCGGCCCTTCATAATCTTAAACATGTGGTGCCTCATTTCACGTTACTTTTTTTTAGATCTGATTTCACCAACGTAAAAGGTGCTAATTTTCAAATGTCATTAATATATTGTTTAAAAATTTACGAACTTTTTAACGCTGATTTTAAGACTAATTTCACAAAAAGTATAAGCTAAAAAAAAATTATGTATTTTAGGTCAGTAAGGGTAGTCATATTTTTAAACTCTATTAAAATCAAGAAAATTAATTTGACGGCAAATATTCAATGTAATTACAAAGCTAAAAAATATAATTTATGCTGATTCAATGCTGATTATAAAGGTGAAATAAGATTTCCAAAGGATTGTAAGATAAAAAAAATAATAGTATCACTTTCGACGCGTCAGCGAGACAGTTGCGTGTCGCATTATTTTTGTTAAGGATCGCAACTTTACACCTACAAACCGGTTTGGTCTAGGCAGACTTTATGGATTAATTTTATCCAAATTACGCACACAAATGCGTAACAGTTACGCTGAATATATCTCTACAGGTGTAATACGGACAGGCACAATACAATGCAATAAATTATAATTGCCTATAAGGTACTGACTTTATGCTTCAGCTCAGCCTTGACCACTGATATAACCTAACCTACTTATATCAGGATCTGTTCTTAATAACGTTAAGGCCTAAGCAATAGGCCACTGTACCTCAGTCCTACTTAGTCTGAAAATATGATCTCGCTAATGTGATAGAAGCGAATTTCCAAAACCTAACAATATCAAAATACTTTCTTCGTAGGCCTATTACAATTAAAAATATGAAAGTACATCCAATTTGAGAAAACAGCGACGCTATGGTTTGTTTGTGAACTTATGCACCACGTTTAAGCAAAATTTTATCAAAATCGAAGAGCTGGTTTTGAGAAAATCTGTTTTAACAGGTATTTTTTATAAAAAAGAGCTTCAGAAACGTGTTTTGAAATTTTAAAAAATAATAATCCGGTGATATGAGGTAAACGAGATCTTTTCGGATCACACACACACACACACACACACACACACACACACACACACACACACACACACACACACACACACACACACACACACACACACACACACACACACACACACACACACACACACACACACACACACACACACAGGACATGATGATATGAAGTAAACCAGACCTTTATGGATCATACACAGAGAGAGAAAGAGAGAAAGAGAGAAAGAGAGAGAGAGAGAGAGAGAGAGAGAGAGAGAGAGAGGATATGGTGATATGAGGTAAATCAGACCTTTATGGATCATACACACACACACACACACACACACACACACAGAGAGAGAGAAAGAGAGAGAGAGAGAGAGAGAGAGAGAGAGAGAGAGAGAGAGAGAGAGAGAGGATATGGTGGTATGAGGTAAACCAGACCTTTATGGATCACACACACACACACACACACACACACACACACACACACACACACACACACACAGAGAGAGAGAGAGAGAGAGAGAGAGAGAGAGAGAGAGTTGGACAGATATCCAAAGAAAAACCACTGCTTTGGCCTCATGAGACCTGAAAATAAAAGACCAATCTAATCTAAAGACCGATTTTTTCACGGTCACCATTCCTTCTTAGTAATTAATTCTTACAGTGTGAAAGTAAAAGCTTGCTGAAGATCAATTACTAGTAAATTCTAACCACTATAATCCAATTGGATCAAATTACTAGAGGGGCTCGCCTTTAATATCTCCACTTTTCCTTCTCATTCACTGATTTCATAATGCCACCTACTTATCTGTACAGTACTGATGGTTTTCCTCTTTTCCTCAATTAAATTCCTCACCACATTCCTTATTCTTCCTTCTTTCCTTGTTTACTACAATAGGCAAAGAGAAGATTACGTTTGACTTATCTGTCATTTGTATGTTGCTGTTGTATCTTGAGTATGTTTGTGGTTGCTAATTTGTTGTATGTTTAATGCCTCGCAGTATATTCTTAATTAACATACAGAGCTCCACGACAGCGCTCGTAACTTTTCCCGCCAATTTAACCGCTAACCGTAATATTTACGAAATTGCACAGGACCAACGTTATTGGATATTTTACGCTGTTTTTCCACGAAGCGGACAAAATTATGATAAGTTTTGTCGTTCAGTCAGTATTACAGTAAATAACCGGCAACTATATTCTCAACGTTGAATCAGAGTCGGCCATTTTGAAACGGAAGTGAATTGGGAAAAATCTTACACATGTCGTTAGGCTGTAAATCAGGTAGCTACGTATTATTTAATTAAAATAATAGAGCCAATTTTGTGGAAATTCAACTTTTATTAGTTTTTTTGCCCTCAAAAAAAGCATAATCCCGAGTAATAGTCAAGCTACACGTAAAATAGCATCAAAACCTCTGTCAATTCATATTTTCAAAGCAATGTGTAGGCCCTACACATAGGCATTCTACTTTTTTAAATCAGTGGACATAAAATAATTCAGGTCAAAAATTCAAGTTTTTTTAAGATGAATAATCTTGAAGTCATTTTTTGACGATAATGAAGTACCTAAAATTAAAGTGAAGTTAAAAGAGAGATTTCAAAACAATTTCAAAACAATCGGTCAATGCGTTTGAACGAAACTGCGTAACAAACAATCACGCAACCAAATGCCGAACGTTTAAGTTAAAACAATCTTCGCTCGATCAGTTAATTGTTGTAACATCATTCACATGTTTCTTGTTTTTGTCGGTTTTTTTGTATTTTAATTGACTTAAAGGTAATATAATTAATCCTTCTTCACCTAAGATAAATGATTTTTGCGGCACGCAGCTGTCTCGCTGAAATGATGGAAGCGAATTTTCAAATATTACTTTTTTGATCTTTCAGTTTTTTTTTAAATCTGATTTTACCATTATATTTTTGTATATACATTAAGGCGAAAAGCACATTGAGGCTCTTATCGCCACCCTAAATGTAAGTGTAAGTGTAAAGTGTTAAAGTCGTAAGTGTAAGTGTGTGTTAGACTCGGGTACCGCGAGGGACATCTAAACTCTCAATATGTGCAGCTAGTCTGCACCCCTCTGCGGGGTTGTTTTTGTCGATACTTATATGTTTTATTATTATCAAGAATACGTTTATAGTTTCTGTTTTTTATCACTTGCTGTTAAACCACATTAGTTATTTTTTAGCGCCGATTCTGAATTCCAGATCACTTTTGAAAGGGTAGTTAAAATTTTTACGTCTTTGCTACGCAAACGTTACCAATTTTAGTCCAATTTGATTTAACTTTGGCACAAAAATCGATTTTTTCAATAATTTTTACAAGTTCATTATATAGAAAAACCCGTTAAATATTTTCAAAATGGCTGCCATTGCAAAATTTACAAAATTAATGAATTTTTCAATCTACTTAGAAAGCAGATTTCAAGCTATTATAAAAACCGATTTTCGTGCTCAGTTTGAAAAAAGTTGGTTTGAACTGCGAACGCCAGAGTGCTTCGACGGTTTAATCAAGGTCACCGTTTTGGGTCGTACTACGATCGCCGCTCCAACAGATCCAATAGGAATTTGCTAATAACACCGTCAACAGATTTCGTTAAAACAACAAAAAGGTCAAATCAATTCTAAATGATTGGTAAAACAAAGATAAGTTTGACCACAGATTGATAAACAACAGACATATTTAACGAGGTCTATATGAGATCTATGTGGAACAATTAGGCAAAGCACGTGTGCGCAAGCGCGACGGTTAATGGGCTTTTAACGACGTGTGACAAGGTCTGTATCAGGTAGCAATTAGAAGAAGACAGAGAAACAACCAAATTTACCAGCGTTACATTGTCACTACAAATTGTAACAAAAACTGTAACTCGATTCGGTAAATGCAACTACAAATAATAGCTGTCTCGCTGACGTAATAGAAGCAAAATTTCCAAAAAAGTATTTTTCTTTATCTTACCCTTTTCAAAATTACAATTTCAGCACCATTAATCTGCGAATATTAGCAATTTAAACTTCCAAATCACATTGAAAATATGAAAATTAACCCTGACCGCCGTCAAATATTTCTTAACTTAAACGAATTTTTAGAAATTCAAAATGCTAATTTAGGCAGTTTTTAACAATGGTGAAATCAGATTTTTTTAAAATTTTAAAACAAAAAAATTCTGTTAACGAACCAAACATCACGTATCATGTTTTTCTAGATTCCTCGTTTTTGTTATTAATTAGCTGATGTTGCTCTTCAGTCATAACTCTTTTATTAATTGTAACATTTTTATTGTTAATTTCATTTTTCGTTTTAATTTATTTTCTAATCACAATAGGATTTCTCGTTTATTTTTTCACTTAAAAAATTTTGTTTTCATAGTTTTATTTTCCTTTTTATTTAGAAATTGAATTTCTAACATAACCTCAATTGAAATGATATTGAAAGAACAGCTGTTGAGTGAAATCAGCTGTTCAGAAGTAGGCACAATTATATTTTTATAAATACAATTGCACGCTACGCGCTTTAAATATGATAATATGCAATATGACATTGACACGCATCGCAACCAGCCCCAAAACATGATACATATTAAAAGTATTGATTTTTTTTAATGATTTTAAATGACAACAATTTTGAATGAATGAATGAATACTGTAGAACGAATTTCGCTGGTTAACTTACTTGTCCATGCTATTATCACAATCGATTTTTGTGCAAAGTTTGAATAATATCGGACCGAAATTGCGAACTTGCTAAAAGACACACACACACACGCGCGCGAATAAAAATCACTTATTTTAATTCGGTGATTTTAATTTCAAGTTTGATTTTTCACAGTCACCAAACTTTCCTTATACTCCATACAGCAAAACAGTGAAAAAATGACGTGCAATTTTCTAATCTATTGAAGTACTTTCTCTATTTAGAACAGGAAGAAAGTATTAGAGCCCTTCTGTCATCCAGTACCCAGTACTGCGCCCGACCTCCAATCAAGGCTATGTTTATTTGGCCCGACAAACCTCAACACATGTTTTCCGTCTGAAGCAGTTGATATATCCGCCAGCAAACCCACGCCCACAAGCAACACTTGCAGAACTGAATTTGTAAATATTTGTTTCATAATATAATTTTATTATATTTACCCAACCTATTTATAGATTCAGCGCAAATACATTCAGGTCGGGCCCTAGTTCTGTTTCAACAAAATGTATCCTGCGAATATATTTACACGTTCTTTATAGCTTTGCACTGAATTTCTGATTTAATTTTACCATGCCTTGAAATATTTCGCTCACGTGGCGCATCCAAGTTAGCGAAAGAAAATCGGAAACACGAAAACAGCTGGCTCGGTGACGTCATTGGAAGCATATTTTCAGAAAGTAACGATATCACAATAAATGTTCTGGTTATACATTTTTGAAAATTTGATTTCGTCAGCGTAATTAGTCGAACTGTCAGACTTGAAGCGAAAACCACCTCGAAGATGCCACATATGACTTCGACGAAACGTCAGAACAATGTTTATTCTAGAAATGGTCGTGTCGAACGTAGGTAAACCGATTTTTAATGAAATTCACATTTTCCCCAAAAGTGAAAGAATGGGAATTTTAGCATACAATGTAAGGTCGAAACGATCCCGAAATTGTTCCATGAAAATTTTATTGAAATTATATATAATATTTTAACCTTTTTTCCTACAAAGTATTTTTCTTTTGAATGTAAACACTTCTTCCGTCTCTTATACAGTTGTTGGAAACACTCCTGAAAGCCATTTTTGAAAATTTCGTTTAGCCAATTAGTTGCATTTTCCATCACCTGTTGCGAATCAGCAAAACGATGTCCCTTCAATGTCATTTTAAGTCGTGATAACAGATTAAAATCAGGTGGTAAAAAACATGGTGTTACGACCCTCAGAAGAAACGTTAGTCTGCTGAATGGAAATCAAAAACGTCATCAGAAAGGAAAAATTTCGCTTGGACAGAAGCCAGGATAAAGTAACGTTGGAGTTGTTTTTTTTTACGAGGCCTTCATTCATTACGAAGTTATTCCTGAAGGGGAAATAGTTAATAAAGAACTGTACAATAAAGTCCTGAAACAGCTACGAAATGCAGTTAAATGAAAACGAGTTGAAAATGTGCAGGGAACGATTGGTATTTGTTCTTGTAAATGCCACGTCACATTGATCGCTGACGGTGAAACAATACCTTGCCAAGCGCAATGTTACCGCTCTGGAACCGTAGCGAGAACCACCTCGAAGATACCAGATATGATTTTGGCGAACGTATGTAAACCGATTTTCCAAAGTTTATTTTCCCATGGAAAATGAAAGTTCTTTCGTTGACTGGATTGAAACGAAAATTAACTTGTTTTTGTTATTTTAAGGCGAAAATCACATTGAGGCTTTTTCCATCAGTGCACTCCCTCTCTGCAGGACAAAAATTAATGGCCATTATAATTTATATTTTAGCATACAAAGTAAGGTCAAAACGTTCCCAGAATTGCTCAATGAAAACTTATTGAAAGTACGTATAATACTCTAACCTTATTTTCCTTCAAAATACTCTCCTCCTGTATGTACACACTTCTTCCACCGTTCATACAATTGTTGGAAACACTCATGAAAGCGATTTTTGAAAATTTCATTTAGCTGCATTTTCCATCGTCTTTTGCGCATCAGCAAAACGATCTCAATTCAGTGTCATCTTGATAACTCGTGATAACAGATAAAAATCAGGTGGTAAAAAACATGGTGTTTCCTTTACGACCCTCAGATGAAACGTCAGTCTGCTGAATGGAAATCAAAAACATCACCAGAAAGGAAAAATTTCGCTTGAACAGAATATCAGGTTAAAGTGACGTTGGAGTTTTTTTTTACGAGAGCTTCATTCACTACGAATTTATTCCTGAAGGGGAAATAGTTAATAAAGAACTGTACAAGAAGGTCCTGAAACAGCTACGAAATGCAGTTAAATGAAAACTAGTTGAAAATGTGCAGGGAACGATTGGTATTTGTAAATGTAAATGCCGCATCACACAGATCGCTGACGATGAAACGATACCTTGCCAAGCACAATGTTACCGCTCTGGAACACCCTCCTTATTCTCCTGACCTTGAACCACCGGATTTTTACCTGTTTCTACGACTGAAAATGACGTTTTGCTGATTCGCAACAGGTGATGGAAAATTCAACGAATCAGCTGAAAGATTTTTTCAAAAAAAACTTTCAGGTGAGTTTCCAACAATTGTATGAATGGTGGAAGAAGTGTGTACATGCAGGAGGATAATATTTTGAAGTGAAAATAAGGTTAATATATTAAACGTAAGCTAATTACAATCAAATTTCATTGATCGATTCCGGGAAGTTTTTGACCCTGCCTCGTATATCTATTTTTGTAATTTAAAAGTCTATAATAAACACAATTTTAAAGTTTTAAACAAGTTACGTAATAATACTTTTTGAGTGTGGTACGATAAGAAAGTATTGTTTCTTATTGTGTGTTATTGTTACTGTGTGATAAGAAATAAGTAGTGTGCCTGTCATAAAGTTTGTCTGTTCTTGACAATTACCAATTTTTTTTAGGTGTTTTTTACGATAATTTGGTTATTTTTCAAGTACACGAAAAATTAAAAAAAACATTTCTGTTTCTCATTACAAAATGTAAATATTTCTTCTCATAAACTTTTCGTATATTTAACTTTAAAACTGTCTTAATTTTGAATATTTTCTTTTTTTGTATACTGATAAGCATAAACAATGCGCATACCAAATTTAAACTAATAATATTACAAATTTCTAAAGTTAAAATTAAAAAAAAAACAAAATGGCCGACAGAAAGAAAACGAAACGTTTCCGGGCCTATGTCAATATGAACATTTTTGCTTATTTTTAGATCTCCTATCACCTCCCGAAGTTATGGCGGTTATCGCAAATAACCCTGAATATAATTTTTATAATGCTCACTCACAAACAGATCTAGAAGTCAGGACTCGACTCTCATTTCAAGGTCCGTGTTGGCCACTCCATGGAAATCGCTAGTAATAGCAGCATGCAGTTGTTTCGTTGATTTGATTGAAACAAAAATTAACTTTTTTTTGTTATTTTAAGGCGAAAATCACATCGAGGCTGTTATCGCCTTCCTAAATGTAAATGTGAGTGTAAAGTGTTGAAGTCGTAAGTCTAGTGTTGTAAGTGTAAGTGTGTGTTAGACTCGGGTACCGCAAGGAACGTCTAAATCCTCTCAATAGGTGCAGCTAGTCTGCACCCCTCTGCGGGACAAAAATTAACTGGTCAGGCTAATATATATAACATAATATATAATATATTATAATATAATATATAACATAATATATATATAAACGATATAACATATATATATATTCATATAGGCTAAACTATTGCAAATTCACTCTGTAATAAGCTGTTTTTTTACAACTTTAATGTTTGTGAGTTGTCTTAATTATTAATTAATAAAGTTTTCACGCGCTTTTGTTACAATACAAAATACGGTAAATCCTTAACAAAATAGCTTCGGACACCTCAAGAGGCCTCAACAGCCTCCTTGACTATTTTCCTCGAAGCTAATATACTTCCATTTCAAAGAAGTAAAATAGGATATTTTACATTTTTTTTTATTTTTTTCTCTCGGGAGGGGCGATAGGGGCTTTTCCTCTCCCCTTTAATCCATCCTGGCAATTATCTAGGGACATGAAGTTCGCTGAAACGTTACTCTCTTTGTGGTCTCATTCACTTTATCAGCACGGGTGGCTTTACACTTTAGAGTTAGCTAAGCTATGTAGAGTAATGAATGAATGTGTGTGTGTGTGTGTGTGTGTGTGTGTGTGTATGTGTGTGTATGTATGTATTTATGTATGTGTGCCCACCATCTGCTAAGCCGCTAGACGGCTATGGCGTTACTTTCTATTTGCTTCTTAGGTTAAGAAATGCCTTAAATAATATTATTCAATGTTTCTGATTTTTGTAAATTAATTTCCCATTACTCCATGGACAACTCTGCATGCTACCATTTTAAACAATTTATCCACAGAACAAACTTGCCCCAGCATCGTTAACTACAAATGGAACAAGGCTAAATCTCACAGTCTTGTCTCCCATTGTTCGCTCTGTATCAACAATAAATCATTACGTTTATTCAAATGTTTTCTAAATCCTTAAAATAAAATCTTTTAACAGCTTCTCCGATAATAAGAAGAACAATGCCAACCTTAAGGCAATTATGCAATAAATATTTTATTATTTCTATGATAACTTCACCATATTATATTCTCAGTGTCAGATTGCAAATAAAAGGTGCAATAAACATTACATTTTTCTCACTTCGAGTATGTTCACGAAAATCTGGTTCTAAAGTTACAAAAAAAAAGCAAAACCGGCTCATCAGATTTTGTTCAAATTTTGATCATATATTGAAGAATTATAACTATTAATTACAAAAAGAATAATTTAAACATAAGTTTGTGACTAAATAAAAACAAGACAAACCCAACGGAGGTCAACTTTTTTTTTAAGATGTATTTACAATAGTAAATGTCTCAACACTCACTTGTGTCATGAATCTTGATGTTTGAGGATTTGTAGCGACCCTTTCTGTTTGAGCACTTATGGACTATATTTGAGAAAAGTTTGATCAAAATCGTTAGAGCTGATTTTGAAAAAAATAGATGTTTTAACAAAATGTTTGACAGAAGACGGGCTTTATTTTTTTTTAATTAAAAATGATCCTGAGGTTTGTAGGGTATGTCAAATCTACATACCACATTTTATAGAAATTGGCGAAGTAGTTTTTTGCAGTGTGTGTGTGT
>CM040183.1:76010363-76015363 GCA_022606455.1 Callitettix versicolor
ACTTTTTTTCGATTTTGAGATCACAAAATATTCCGAATACAGATTTTGCGACATCTTATAAAGTAGAAAGCGTATATACCACAGGACCATCTGTTGGTATCGTACAGCCCATGATATTGTTTTCACTGGCCGAAGAGCTGTACTTACTGGACATAATCCGTTTAAAAACGCAGACTTGTCCAAAAGAACCCGGCTTCGTTTGGCCCAAAACCGATCAGACGATTCCGCAGCTAGATTTCGTAACACCGAAGAATGCCGGGCGACACGTGATTCGACCGGTGATTGGCTTAATTTCGCCTGGCGCTGATGGAAGACTTCCGCCGGAAATGTTTGCCAAGGACGTACCATTGACAGTGACGTGCGTAATTACCTTAGCCAGGAAACAATCTGTGTCATGTTCCCATCATTGTTGCACTGCTGCAGTAGCACGGTGACGTACCGTGAACGCACATGTCCCGCTCTGCGTTCTGCCTGTATTACACGCATCGTTTGATGCGTTATGGAACTACTTAAGCAGAAACACTTCACTGGAGTGAGAAAATCAATATTTATTCCTCGTATAAGGAAGGAATATACGAATGTCATCTCTCCCCTTTCCCGTCTTTCTCTCTCTCTCTCTCTCTCTCTCTCTCTCTTCTCTCTCTCTCTCTCTCTCTCTCTCTCTCTCTCTCTCTCTCTCTCTCTCTCTCTCTCTCTCTCTCTCTCTCTCTCTCTCTCTCTCTCTCTCTCTCTCTCTCTCTCTCTCTCTCTCTCTCTCTCTTTCTCTCTCAATCTGATGCGCAAACATTTTTCTACTTGTCAGAACTATGAAAGACTTACTCAATATTCTGGAAGACTGAGCCGGTCGAGAGGGTCAGGATTTTGTTATAATGGCTCTCGCGTGTCCTTTAAGGCAGCTTTTTACGACACTAGTAACTTGTACGAGTCACTGAGGCGAGTACTGTACAAGGATAGTGGCGTCTACACGCTAAAAATGGCTGAAAAAGTGTAGACGCCACTCGGTTTAGCGGCAATTTCCAGTAGTCAAGTTTTTTGTCTTATTCCCTTGCACAGATGAGCACTATATGCAAAAAGTCTTTGATCGAAAAGACACGTGTTTACAGACGTGTATTGAAGTGTTGTGCGAAGAATTGATGGAAATAATCGAATCAGAAGTAAACGTGCCAAATATAATATGGGTAAGAAAATGGCTGAATAGAAGATCCGCGCGTGGGGCCTCAAGTATGCTTCTTAAGAAGTTGGCCTTCGAGGACATTCCCCAATAACGAAATTGTATGCGAATGTCTCCAGATTCTTTTAATTTACTGTTGGAGAAAATATCGCCACGAATACAACGAACCGCTACAACAATGAGAGAAGCTACACACAACCGAATAAGTTGGAAATAACTTTCTCATAAAATTCTGTTTATATTCTTCTTCTTTTCTGCTAGGATTACTGTCACTATGTTCAGTATAATGATCTGCCTTCCCTATCTTCGTCAATTCTACTTTCGTTGACGCGTTTCGGAGAACCTCCATCTTCAAAAACTATATCTATACTCAATAATTGAATGAAATACTATAGGCTTTGATTATTTGTTACAATAAAATAAACAATAAGTTATTGATTAATACATTCATTTGTTATCACTTTGCGCGAGTACATTTCCTTGTAAAGCGAAAAGCAGGTAAGGGAACACTGAGCACAAGAGCAGAAAGCAGAATAGTTGAAGAGTAATCACAACTGCTCATTGCACAGTGCCAAGAACAGCGTTCTCAGTAGCAGTGGTAGCATTCACAGTCTCACCTCAAGAAGCATGAAGCAAATGATTATATTTAGCAGTAACACACCGTAACAAAAGAGACACTGAAGATACTTGGGATTAAGAAGATTGAATATGCTTAATCGCAACAGTCTCGCTGACGTGATAGAAGCGAATTTCCTATAATATTTTTTTTACTTTTTAAAAATCTGATTTAACAATCATAATCAGCGTTAAAATATCCCTAAACTATCATTTTAAACGACACTGAAAATACCCTGACCACCTTCTGGTTTGTTTGCGTGCTTTTAAGGGAATTTGAAGATTTAAATTGTCAATATATGTAATTTTTTTTCAAAAAAAGATAAAAATAAAAAAAAATATTCATATTTAATCCTTGGTACGACCGCCATATTTTAAAATGTTAAACGTATTTTGCTGAGTAATAACTTGTTCGGGCTGTTACAAAAGACAATTAAATCTATTTCCCCGTCCGTGACTTAATTATTTACGTCTTTTAACGCGTTTCGGGATTACAGTCCCATCTTCATTATCTAATGACATTATATAATGCATTTGTTATGTGATATTTTATGTACGTTGTGTTGTGCTTTCTTTACATTTTAATGCAACTACGACCTCCCAAGAGCGAAACATTTGAAGATGGGATTGTAATCCCGAAACGCGTCATAAAACGTACGTAATTACATCAAAGGAAAATATATTTAATTTTCTAAAACACTGGACTTGGATGGAGTAAAGACATGAAAATCTGTTCGTGTTTTTACCAAGTGTGAATTAAATTTGACCAAACACGCGGACAATAGAGTATACACTCGGTGTGGCAGCGATAATATCGCTTTTAAAGACTGCGATATAAGTAATATCGATACTTAACCTGCCTACGCTTCATGTAATGGAAAATTTCCATAGTTTAGGTTGGACGACGTCCAGCTGTGGTTAGTATGTAACCGATGAATACCTTCCAATCGTCAACCCATTGTCACCTTGAAGTGTCACATTTGTATGAAAGTTTGGTACTAAACATTTGGATGTTATACTCACTGATTCCTACCCTCTAGCCGCGATTGTATACGTGAACTAGCATTCACCTGCGGTTTTGTTATTCGTCCTAGTCGATTTCGTGATTCGATATAAATAATTGTTGCATTCAAACAAAAATACATAAAACTAATAAAATCAATAATCTGATGCAATGTTCAGGGTATTTTAAATTTATTGATTTTTTTAATGAATAAAATTAATTTAATGGAATTGGCGTTTCAATTAACCAAAGAGGTGTACAACAAGAAATCGCTATCCTGGAATTCCAAACTTAAGCATTATAAAACTGATCAAACCAGAGGATTTATATGCATCTGAAACTCTTACACTCAATAATAAAGGATTACTGGACAACCTGGAGAAGAAGGAAAGAAAGTTAATAAGGAAGATATTGTGCCAAAACTTTAGAAATAATGAAGTAAAGTTGCTTTCTAATAAAAACCTGTATCTCAAAATTGAGAGACTCTCAGATAGCATGAGGAAAAGACGACTTAGTTTTTATGGCCATATTAGTAGAATAAACAGCAGTAGACTTACTAGGCGGATCTTTGCTTTCTTTAGAGATCGGAAAACGAAGAGTAATTGGTTCAGGCGGGTCCAGGAGGACTTAACTGAGCTGGCGATATCAGATGAGATGATTGACGATGTACTTAAACTGCGAAAACGTTTACATAATGAAAACCTAAGGTTCCAAGAAAAACCAACATCTAAAAGGGGCGGGGCAGTCTCGGATGAAAGAAGGAAGGCAGCCTCGGATAGAATGAAGCAGTATTGGATACAGCGGAAGGCAGCTAACGCACATCAAAGTAATTGATTTGGCGTACACCAAAGTGGATGATCCTGATGAAGAAAAAATAAATTTAACGCAATACAGGTCGGTAGATTTTGCAATAATTTTTTAGCAAGCTTCAACCGCATGTCCGGAATCTCTATGCAAATTTTAGCTATATTGCAATTGCCGTTTTAGCGATATTGTGTGAAGTCTTGCAATCTCGCTCAGCAGTTCGTCAAACATAACCTCAGTTTATCCAGCCTTAAAAAACAACTGAGGTTATTTAATCTGCATTAAACAATAAACACCAAATTAAAAGTTACTTAGGCTCGCAACCATTGCACGGACTTTTCATTCGTTTATTCTCATGGGTCAAATTTTGGAAAATATTTGCTGTAGAATCTGTATGCTAAACTCGAAGAAAATATTTTTCCAATACATATTCGTATAACCATTCAAACATTTATTATATTTTAGGGCTGTTTGTGATGTTGGATTTTGCGGGACGCGTGATGCGACAAACATGTTTATATTGATATATCAGTATATTTTGCGCGTCGTAAGACTCATATTAAATCAATTATAATTAAAAATTACTGTATTTATCCGGGATCGAACCGGGTTACAGGCGATCGCGATAATCACTACACTACAGAAATGAATCGTTAATTTAATTTTGGTAGTTACGTTAAAAGATCAATTGTTTTATTAATTCATAATGATCAGCTGATTTCATTGAACAGCTGATAGGCTATACATTTCAGGTTATGTTGTTAAAAACTAGCTATGTTAATTTGCCGTGTTTTCGAACAGAAATATCGTGTTTAAAATAAAAGTAACAGAAAACATGATACATGATTTTTATTTTTGGTCAATAACAGAAATTTTTCATTCGTTTATTCTTAGGAGTTAAATTTTGAAAAATAAATTTTGTAGAATACTAAGTTTAAAGAAATTTTTTCCAATAAGTCTACATATTTTTATACAAACATTTTACCCCTGTAGGGGTTGATTTGGGGGGGGAATTCCTTTTTAGTGATTTCCTACATTATAAATGAAACTACTGACTGAATTTGATAATTTAAGCTTCAGCGGTTTCCGCTTAGTGATGGTGAATCTATCAGGACATGTCTTTTTATAATAACATAGATAATAAAACATGAAGTAAGAATGTAGAAGAAACAGCTGTGTCGAAATTTTGATGTTGGCGAACAACAATGTTTAATTCTCACTTTACGCAGTACAAACCTCGAACAAACAAAATATTGAAAATAACACATCTTATTAATTTTATTCAGAATTATGTACCCAGAAAATTTTAGCTACAACGTCTTTTTAACCTCTGATTACTCTATCGTTCAAAAAAACATACTTAAAAAGCTGTTTACAATTCCAGACACGGCGTAATACTTTTTGAAT
>CM040183.1:76020363-76025363 GCA_022606455.1 Callitettix versicolor
GTAGATTTTCAAAAATAGCTAGGATTATTGACTCAAAACAACCACGTCAGCTTTGGTTAGCAATTTTTTTTTAATCTGAAAACACGGGTGCCTATAGTACCAATATTTTCCCCTCCGTTTCACTGAAAGTGCGGACCCATACTAGTTGCAAAGTATGCCTAAGAGCTCGTGCACTTATCGCTTTGCTCATGTCGTTGGCTTTCACATTGGTTGTTTCCCACGTTCATTAGAGTGTGCGTATGGATGTGTTAGAGCGTTCCGTGACGGCAAACTGATTTTCCCCGAGCAAAAAAACACCCATATCACGCGGTAAGAAGTAGTCCAATAAAATTTAGAAAAAAATTATTTTTTTTATTTAGCAATACAGACACAAACATTTATATAAAACCATTATTTTGGATTCACAATAACTGAAAATGGAGACATATTTCATTTGTCAATGTAATTTTTATGAGAATAATTGTTTTGGGCTTTTAACAATCTTCATTTGAGTCTAAAAAAATGGTACCGTAATTAATTTGTTACAAATAAAATCCAATTTTAACGATTTTTTTAACAAAAAAATGGCTTCAAAACAAATTTTTAGAAAAATATTCTTCGTATATGACTGGCATATCAAATCTATATTTCGAATTTCATTCAAATGCTTGCTGGAACTCAAGCACAATAGATTTACAAAGATAGCAGTGCAATTGTAAAAATGAAAAACTTGAACTCAAGGTACGGTCAAAAGGTTCCTTCCAAAACGGCTTTGATCAATAACCTAAAACTAAACCTGAAACCGTACATACCACCAAAAACTAGTATAAACTAGAGAAAATCGGTTTATCCCGGTATAATCTAGTTTGGGTCAGAGTGAACCGAGCCTCACTATAGTTCTTCGATGAACTGGTTTTTAGGCTAGCCTCCTGAACTAAGTCAAAAATCGGTTCTGACCTAATTCTCCAGAATTTAATGGTTGTTGAAATATTCAAAAACTAAAACAATCAAACTTAAACAAATCCATTATCTACACACAAGTTAACCAATATTAACATATGGACGGACTGAATTTAAAATCTGAAAAGGATAATTTAAAAATGAAAATCACAGAATGTCGACAGGTTATATTTATTTTCATTTTTCACTCTAAGCTACAATATACATATACATAAAGGAAGGTAGTTGTAATTTTAGAAAACCGATTTTTTTTAAATCCTATTTTTGTTGGTTATTTAATTGTTTATCGATCAAAAATGGTTTGTATAAAAAAACTTAAAGGTATATTCTTGGAGAAACTATACCTACATACCAACTCTCATCAAAATCGCTCAATTTTCCAGCTTTGTACAAAATCATTGCATATAAACGTGCTAGAAGAATAACACTTATGAGAGCTTTGTTAGCACACGCTGCTGGTGGCATCTTGCGGCAAACTGTTCAACTACAGTTAAATAGATAATAGTACTGTCTACTTTCTCAAACGTCTCCACCCCTTCTCTACAGCTTGCACCGTGCGTAGCGGCAGATAGTCCAATAACTTGAACTTCAGCCGCTAATATCGAGCACGCATTTTATAATGGTGACTGTACTTCTACACACATTCAAGACCACCATTTTGGAATCTGGATAACTGAAACGAGATAAACCTCTGATCTAAAAACATTTTAATAAAATTTAAAAAATGCTTTTATGGTTTATTTTGCTTATGGTATAGAATGATGTTTTTCTAATTAATTATTATTACGTAACATATTGTAATAAGTATTTGAAACGGAGAAAAGAAGATTTCATTTAAGTATTATTTATAAAATAACTTTTTCGAAAATCAAAACAACGAATGACATTTTCTTTTTTTCTTGTTTAAAATATTTAAGACATTTGGTGTTTTTATAAAAATATAGAGTATTTGTTACCTAATCCTTTTACTTTACTTTACAGGTTAGTGGTACAGAGGCTCTATCTGCCGGTTACACTGTAAGTTATTTTTTTATTTTTTATTATCTATTAATTATTCCACAAATATTAAAAAATTGAAATACTAACCACAACATGCAACATGCTCGTATATAGCATACAAATATAAACGCAAGATTTATTGTGCAAAAGAAATATTTTATGATACATTAGGTGGAAGTAATATTCACCTAAACAGCTGATTCCACAACAGCTGACGTCTTACAACAGCTGTTATTTCGAAATTATTATTTGTTGAAGTTCATTGCTATTATTTACAATAAATATAAATAATAACACATAAATCATTATTTATTGAATTTTAATTGGTCAATATTGAAATGTTATGAGTAATACAAACAATTAAAGTGTTTATTCGAATACAATTGAAGTGATTCTAGGCCGAGAAACGGTCTGGGAACGAGAGTTGGTAACTAAAGTTGGGCAGAGCCTCAATCTTTAAAATATGAAATTAATCCTGGCCGATTTGAAATTTGTAGCACTGATGGTGTGATTGAGTTAAATTTCTGAAAGGATTTCATAGTGTCAAAACCACGTTATTCAAAAAAATCGACTTTCTGTATTTCTGACTTTTCGGGACTTTTGCAAAAGTCATGATTTTTTTTGTTTTTATTAAGTGCTGTATCATTTCGTTTAGAGATTAAATTTAACCCGCGGAAAATTAAATTTATTACGATAAATTACAATTTTCAGCCATTTATTACTAAACTGTATTCTGACGTCATTGATGTTTACTTTGCACGGAGCATGCTAAATTTACTACGTTCGATTATTAATACACGTATTACGTGTATGTCGCCAATCGTGGTACTGCGCATGCGCGTTATCACTTCACAATAAATCATTTATTATCCAGACAGTTCTTGTATTGAAAACATCTTTAGGAAAATGGCTGCCGTTATTTGTGAACTTGGCGATTTGTCACGATCGAAAGATGTTGGCGTGAAGTTCGACACACGATCCCACAGTTTGGCGTTACACACACACACACACACACACACACCACTTCTTAGGATGTTTACCCGAATTTCAATTTAAATACAAGTATGGATAAATACTATTTGTGTGTGGATATATACAATATATATATATATATATATATATATATATATATATATATAATTATATTCAAAGCTTAGGTTAATGGTATATTCTCGTCGGCAGTGTTAAGCTGGCTTATATTAATGCACTTTATCTTATCAGTCCTTAATAATTATAAGATTTGTATAACATCAGTGTACATTAGCCACAAAACATGTGAAACATTATATTTTAAATAGGCCTATCCGACCTAAACATAAATACTTATGGTGTTTAAGTTTCATTTATCACAATAACCGTGACATCCAGCTTGTATAATCTGCTTTGCACAAATTTCGCACGAATACAGTCGCTCGAATACCTAAACAAAATTTATGAATCCATACAGATCAAAAATCAGATACGAGAGCTATTTGAAAAAAACTGAAAAATCGGTATTTTGTCAAAACAGATTGGTCATAAAGGAAACGGTATTATTCAGTAATGGGGTAAATGTGAAGAAATATATCTACGGTTAAGAAGTTAAACCCTGAACTCCGTCGGGTTTGTTTTGTATTTTCCATTTACACTGGAATAATGAGTTTTCTTTTGTACATTTTCTTTTGTACACAAGCTGTTTACCTGTGTTTTTCCACGGTATTTTTCATAAAATACAAATTGCAATTGATTAATTTAAAAGTTCACTTAAAAATTTGTATGTTTGAGAGTTCAATGTTTGTTATTGTTAGAATATAAGTATTGTTATGATTTCCGGTAACAACACCAAACCACCCATTACATTACACAAAGAAATCATACAGTAGTATTGTCGGTTGGTAAGCCTGTTTTGCAGACAGAGCCCTCGGAAATACCTACTTTTTAAGTAAACCTGGTATTTTGAATGACCGCCATTTTTTTTAAAACAGGCGAAAGGAAGTTTGATTTTTAAAAAATACTAAACATTGCGTTTAACATATATAAACTTTTCATTGAAATCTGTCGAGTTGTCTTCTAGTAAATAGCTACGAAATTGGTATTTTTGACTGACACATTGCATAAAGGGACCAACAAACTAAAATATAAAGTATACAAACAAACCGTTAGGACTCGTTAAAATACCCTGTTCAAAATAAATCAGACATTTTGAATAGCCGCCATTATAAGTTTAATAAACAGTTTAAGATAGCCCAAAACCTTTTAAAAATTGTACTTAATAAATATAAAAGTTTTCTTTGAAATATGTCATGCTGTATCACAGTGAAAAGTAACACTAGGTTTTTCAAAGTAACAGACAAATAAATTTATATTTAACAAAAAAAAAATTATCTAAATGCGTCAAACCTTGCTCCAGTGAAAAACGGACTATGTAAGCTTTTTAAAGTAACAGACGAATAAATCAGAAGTTTTGAGTGCCGTAGTTACAAAAAAATAATAATAATATTAGGCTTATGACAATTTTCATTGCTTAAAACCTAGTCACAATTACAAATAACAACAGAAAAGTTTTTTTAATATATATATTTGATGGCTCTCAGTCAGAAGGGTATTCCAGAGTGGTAACATTGTGTTTGGCAAGGTACTGTTTCCCCATCAGAGTCGATGTATAGGGACTCTGATACATTGTCACGCAACAAAACCCAATCGTTCTCTGCCAATGTTTCATGTAGTTGTCATCTAACTGCATCTCGTAGCCGTTTCAGGATCTCGTTAACTGTTTTCCCTTCAAGAATAACTGCGTTGTGAACCAAGCCATGGCAGTAAATAAAAACACCTCCAATATCACTTTACCCCTGCTTCTGTCCAAACGAAATTTTTCTTTTCTTGGTAACGATTTTGATTTCCACTCAGCAAACTAAAGTTTCACCTGTTTGACGGTTGTAAAGGAAGCAAGTTTTTTTACCACCGAATATTTACCTGCTTCCACGTCTGGAAAAGACACTGAAGGACATTCACAAGAGCTGATGGAAAATGCGCCAAAACGGCAAAACGAAATTTCAAAAAATGTCTTTCTGAGTGTTTCCAAA
>CM040183.1:76030363-76047863 GCA_022606455.1 Callitettix versicolor
TGAATTTCGTCTCTGTATTTCTGTCCATTTTATTTCTTCCTACTTTTCGATAACAGTATACGCGTATTATATGAAAACGTTGTGTTGCTTTGTATTTTTTTTTAACTGAAGAACCAAGTCCACGCTGCAACCGTTTATAATACATTCGAAATTAATACAAACGTTTATAATAAATGTTGTTAATATTGCTAGTGTTTAACAACATAACCTAAAACTTAATATAACCTATCAGCTGTTTAATGAAATCAGCTGACCAACGATATAAAACAACTGATCTTTTACTATAACTACAGTAAATATAACTAAGCTAGGTTCAAGTATTTAGTTATTTAAACAAAAACAAAATCTTCAAATTATATATTCAGCAAAAATATCATTAACAGAAGCTTCGTTTCTGTCTGTAACTCCCCGAGTTACACACGTGTACCTTTTAAATAAATCCCTATTATTAGATTACGTACTATAATTAGAATACAGAACAATAATTTAATTATTCATTAAAATACATCCCGGTACAATACTGTCAATGTACACAAAACATTGTAATTGATAATCCATTTAGCTCACTTTGGAATAAACAAAATAGCTAAAACAAACCGTCTTTTATAAAAGCAGGTGTTAAATAATATTTAACCATTCAAGTTTAATTGCCATTAATTGTTAATTACAAATTATTTTAACAATTAAAATTTCATAGTTCTTACAGTATTATATTTTTTATTTTATTGTTCACACTAAGAAAAAGTTATGCTTCTTATTTTTAAAATTAATTTGTTAAAAAAAAATCTACCGTATCTTATTTACGCACAATAAAGTGATGTTTAAATTTAAATCAAGTTTACTATTATGCTTTAACCATCCGACACCCCAGGGTTTTATTTAGTTCGGTTAATCGATGCTCCACTGTATCTGGTAGCAGTATCTAAACAGAATGGCAGGTGTGCACGTACATTCATTTGCAGCCAATAATACTGTACGTAACTTAGTCAGAACTTAGTGGGAATCAACTTTAGGCTACACTCGATTCAACAAAAAAGTTTCGTACTTGATGTTCACTTCGAAAATAATCATTACGCTAAGTTTTCAAGCCGCAAAGTCAAACTATTTTACCCCGCAGGGGTGCAGACTAGCTGCACCTATTGAAAGGATTTAGACGTCCCTCGCGGTACCCGAGTCTAATACACACTTACACTTACAACACAACACGTGCGACTTAAACACTTTACACACTCACTTACATTTATGGAGGCGATAATAGTCTCAATGTGCTTTTCGCCTTAAAATAACAACAACGAAAAATCAAACTATTTTTAAATTAAAAGCAAGTTGAGACTAGCTCATATTCGCTCTTTCGTAACGAGGCAGATTCTAGTAAATCACTTGCTCCAACCGTTACTTTTTCGAGTCTCTTTTTCTTTCTGTTGTAAAATTTTAATGATAAATGTATCCACAATGTTTCACGATGTATGTACCATTAGTCTCGGATCATATTAATTCATAACGTGCCTGAACGGCTGAACAAGATATGAAAAACATCGCCCACCACTAGCTCATTACATAAACACGATTCAATATTTTTAAAAGTTCCAGCAAATAGCAGATAATACCTGACTGCTACAATCACAGTTCCAGTTCTCCTCACATATGCTGTGCAGCCCAATTTATTTTGTTATTATTTTTTTCTCTCCTATTTTTCTTTTGAGGAGAGCATACATTCCTGTCTACGACATTATTACCTATCATTCCCTTTACATATTTTTTGCTTTTATGGGACTCGGTGGTCGATTTGGCTAAAGCACTGGTCAGTCTGCTGCGTCTCTGAACTGCGCATCATAAAGTTCTCAGTTCTATCCGCAGTTGTTCCTGTTGTTTTTCCCTTACCACTAAAGCTGATCGCTTGTCCTCATTAGTCTAACTGGCATAAAGTATGGACATTAAGAAAAAAAATTCCTTGTTTCTAGTCCTTTGTGTGGGTCTTACAAAAACGTTTTATAACTACGACGGTCACGTTAACACCTTTGGCCACTTTTCCCGTCGGCTGGTCTTTAGATCTTTTATCCATTGTTTGTTGACTTTCTCCCGTGACGACCTTGAACGTGACCTACACGTGAATGTACTTCTGATTGTTCGCCAATAATTTATTGATTCCAAAACGGCGGCCGTTGTGATGCTACCGATAAGCTATCACCTGATTTAAATATCGTCTGAAACAGATTTTCGAAAATAAGAAAGTTAACAGCTGATTTTAAATCAATGACGAAATCGTGGTTCATAAACTTTCTTAAAACCGAAATAATTGCTGTCTGAACTTTTAACTAGGCTAATTAGCAAACAAATAAAACAATATTTTACTTCCTCTACAAGTTATAATTAGGATTAATACAATTTTCACCTAAAATCCGGTTTACGTTACTATCAGCTTTGTTGTCCATTTTTTACACGACGTACTAAATTAAATTATCCATGGTTTTAATTTAAAATGGATAAATTACGACGTAAAAATGGCTGCACGACGTAAAATGCCCATCAAAGGCTGTTCAAATTCACACAAAACCTCTCCCAGCACTCCGTACACTTTATACATGAACATGAAATTGAAGCCATTTCAGAACAATAATATTTTCAAACGGTATCACTCAACCGACTGTACCTTTAGGAATTTTATAGCAATTTTAACTGGCATTGCTACGCCTAGCCTAGAATGTTTTACAGCAATTTGGCCTATTGTTGGCCTACATTCCGGAACTTTACAACCCAATAATGTAATTCTTGGCGCGTATCAAGGAATAGGTCGCATATGAAAATATTAGCGACGTTTAGATGGAAACGTTATTGGCGAATATCAATTGGAAAATGATTAACTAGTTCCTCAAAATATACAAATAGCAGACCTTGCGGTATATTCTTAATTAATATACAGAACATTTCATAACAGCGCTCGTAAAGTTTTCCGCCATTTTAAGTAATGTTTATGAAAAACGTTACTGGACCGACTTTATTGAAAATTGTATGTTCTTCTCCACGCAGTATGCAAAATTATTATAGTTTTTTTCCGTTCAGCCAGTATTACAGGAAGTAACCAGCAACTACACTCTCAGTGTTTGAATCAGAGTAAAACGGATTCAACTTTTGAATAACAACTCTTAAAACGGAAGTGAATGGGACAAACGTTTACACATACGTTGTTCAGCCTTTATATAAGCCCCTTGTACCGAAATCCAAAACAATCGGTGCTTTTGGCCAAACAAACTAAATAGCGAACTGTCGATTTGATCACAGAGATATCGCTTCGTTCGCTAGACCCCGAAACTTTGAGAGTCTCGGTCGACTGTAATGAAAGTTTCGACTGTGTGGACAATTCGAACGTTCTCCTGGTCTCAGCTTGTAGCGATCTGCAGCTGAAATCCTCTCGGCGCCTCGGGTCTATAGGCTACTGTATGTACAATAACCAATTTTCCATTATAAAAGTGACCAAAGTGCCGCGCCCGAGATTGGACTGGAAGCTGGAACAAAATGCAATTGTTAAACGATGCCGCCAAAGTGCTGGGCTGCGGACATTGTGAGGCAACAATACACTGCAGTGCCGTGAAGAATGGGAGGGTTCAAGGATGCGCCGCGGAACTAATTCTAATACAAACTGATACAATCTGCAGCGCATGCGCATCCGACAGTTATGTAAACGGTGCAAAAAAACTTTGCTTAAATCAAAAACTTGTTAAAAATGTTTTTTTTGTAAATCGGCTCTAACGGTATTGGTCAAATTTTGCGCAAACAAAAACGTATTCGTCTCGGTATAAACTCAAAAATTTCTGTTTAAGAGATGTAAGAAAATAATCGCGGCACGCAACTGTCTCGCTGACAGTTGAGTATTTATAAATATGACAAAAATTTTAGGAAAATCTGATGAACAGTTTTTGAGAAATTAGGCTGATTTTCGGGTTTTATAGATCTAGATATTGTTTGTTTTAGGTGCTTTTAACACGTCAGCGAGACAGGTGTGTGTGTGTGTGTGTGTGTGTGTGTGTGTGTGTGTGTATGTGTGTGTTTTGCGATGACAAAAAAATGTGGAAAAATCTTTTAAAGATTACCTGGGCTAGGGTAACGCCACTACCACTACCCCAGAGGTGGGACACAAGTTAAGTTCAAACTCAAGTTAAACTATATTGCTACCCACTAAAAAACCCACCAAAAGCATTCCTCTTCTAAACCCCCTCCAACGGAACCGCCGCCAGGCATTACATCGTAGGAAGGTGGACTGGCTGACCGCCTGCTCGTCTACAGCGTTGGCTCTCTCGATCCTCAGCCCTCAACCTCATGACCACTGCAGCGAATCCCGCAATGGCCATCCAGTTGGTCTCTGAAGCCATCATTGTCGCAACCAAACTTTCCGGTGTAATGCTGCCTCGCAGATATGTTTGCAGCTTCAACCTTTCCTCTCGAATCTCCGACACCGGAAAAACACATACTCCGCATCTTCCTCCACTGCTGGAAGACAGAGGGGACAAGCCGAGTCTGTTTCCAGCCTGAAACGGAACAAGTAAGCTCGGAAGCAACCGTGCCCAGTGAGAATCTGTGTGAGATAGTAATCCACCTCCCCATGATCCCTGATGCACCAATCCTGGATGTTACCTATGACGGTATGTCCATTGTCCATTTGTTGATTCGTCCCACTGTCGCTGCCATGTCCCCAGGGTCCGATTTCGCTCCTCTGTAATAGTCATTGTATTACAGAGACTTCTTGCTCAGCACTTCTTGCGCCAGTAGAGCCTCTCTCTTTTAACAGCCATCAGCTCCATTGGGGGTGCGCCCGCCAGTAGGAAACTGTTCGGTAACCACTCACGACACGCAGCAACGCACGGCGGTGCACCGCATAGCTCGCGACCGTCATAGCCTGGCTCCAAATTGGCACCCCGTAAAGGAGCACTGTGTGTGTGTGTGTGTGTGTGTGTTTTCGTGCGTGCGCGTGCGTGTCTGTGATTATTTATTCTATATACTCTGTGCTCAACCAATCACAACAATTAACACTCAGTTTGATTTACTTGTTTGCTATAAAATATTGATAAGTTTTAAAACATTGACAACTGTTGAATAGTATTTAGTTATGTTTGAAGAAAACACAACACGTGTATTGTTATGGGATAACATTATCATATCTCAGTATACAAGATCATATTAACGTGGGACTTCCACTGCCTAGGCACGTGTAACCTTTGTAATCTTGTTATTAGTCATGCAATGTGTAAAATGTTAGAAAGTCTGATGTGTGCGTTTACAAAATCGGCTCTATGTATTATTTAGCAAATTTCACTGGGAAATAAGCTATTGGAGCAGCTATTGTAGTAAGACCTTGGCCCGCGACCTTGAAATAAGCAACGATCCTAATAATGTAGAACACTTATATACATTAAGTATGTTTGATAAGCCGTTAAATTTTCTGTTTATATATCCAATGTAATTTGAAAACTTAAAATGATAAATATAAGCAGATTTTAATTCTGGTTAAAATTGAATATAAACATATTTCTAAACGGTTCAACGGATTTCCATGGAAAAAAACAATGTGAAATATAGAAAAAAAGGTTTATAAAAAAATATAATATAAAACAATAATTTTTCGAAACGTGCTTCCATCACTTTAGCGAGAAAATTATTAGCAAACGTACATCGGAAAAAGAGTTACTGAAATCGCCATCAAGCGATACGGGATCCGAACCCGAGACCTTGAAGTGAGCGTCGCTCCTGACCTTCACTTTTTAAGGAATCGTTAAATTAATACATTTGTGAGGCTATGAAGGTCTTGTAAGAGTATGAGCTAGAAGAACGGCGGGATGGCTTATAAACCCATCACCTGTTTACCTCCGCGGAATAAAATATAATACATTATATTAATACATAACAATTATATAATTATAACTATACGAGTATAATACAATATAATTATCAAACATATTATTAATTGTAACGCAAATAATTAAGATAATCACTTTCAGCTCCTGAATAGGCTACATAATATTTGAATATATAATATTCCAGAATTTATTAATATTTTATATTTGCATGTTATTATTTATTCGTAGTAAACCGTGACAATAGGTTGAACATAACCTTAAATAAAATCTAAGTAAAAATCACCAAATTGTACAAAGTCCCCCCCCGCAATGTCTACAATTACAAATGTTTTAAATACTTCGCAGGTCACTTAAACTTTGATTCTTCTGTTCTTCGAACAAATTTAATTGACCAATCGTCTTATTCAACAGATTGTATAATCTGACAAATAAATGTACGTTTTTCTAGACAAAATTTAACTATAAGCCAATCATTTAATTGTAAAATAATTGTGACTAAAGCAACAATCAGTCTGCTCATGGTTTATAGTTCGAGCCGCAGTTACTCCTGTTGTTTTACCCTTACCTTATTAGTCTAACTGGCATAAATTATGGACATGAAGAAAAAAATAATTGTAGGGCCTAATTACTGTACAACTAAGGAATACTTGATATATTAAAAATCCCCAAAAACCTATCAAATATCCCCAGTTGGCCATTTTTGATCATTTTACTAATACCTTGTTTAGGAATGCAACAAAGGTTTTTTTGTTAATATACTGACATGAAGCCAAAAATCTCTCTTTTGAACAATTCCAAAATATTAAGATTGTAATAAGGTACAAAAAATTATATACACAAATTGTATTAACTTTATAAGTTTACTAACATTTTTTTAAAACAAAAAAATCAGTTTTACACCAAAAACTAGTTAATTCCCAATGGAATTGTTACTAGTAATGAGCTATTCAGTGGTAAAAATTTTCTCACTGTAAATTACTGCATCATTAAAATATCATGAGTTTATCAAGATCCCCTGTATATCAACTGTCACCACTCGCCCCTACCTGAAGACTTCTTATCTTCCGTTTATACAAGGTATGGTCAAAACGTTCCGGGAATTGGTCAAACAATTTAACCTTATTTTCTTTAAAATACGCTCCTCCTGTAGGTATACACTTTTTCCACCGTTCGTACAATTTTTGGAAACACTCTTGAAAGCCATTTTTGGAAATTTCATTTAGCCGAATTTTCCATCACTTCTTGCGAAATAGTAAAATATCCCTTCAGTGTCACTTTCAGTCTTCGAAACAGGTAAAACTCCGGTGGTAAAAACACGGTGCTTCCTTTACGACCCTCAAATAAAACGTCACTATGCTGAACGGAAATCAAAAACCTCACCAAGAAAGGAAAATTTTCGCTTGGATAGAAGCCGGGTTAAAGTGATGTTGAATATGTTTTACTTTATTTTATTACCAGAGTTAGATTCACTATGAATTTATTCATGAAGGGAAAATATTTAACAAAGAACTGTACAAGGAGATCCTGGAACGGCTACGAGATACAGTTAGATGTGATCGACCTGAAAATGGACAGAGAACGATTGGTTTTTGTAACATAATAATGCCTCATCACTTCCATTTCTTACGGTGAAACAAACCTTGCCAAGCACAACGTTACCACTCTGGAACACCCTTCCAATTCCCTCGACCTTAAACCACCGGATAAACCTGTTTCCACGACTGAAAAATGGCATTGAAGGGACATCGTTTTGATGATTTACAAAAGGTGATAGAAATTGCGACGAAGCGGTTAAATGAAATTTCCAAAAATGACTTTCAGGAGCGTTCTAACAATTGTATGAACGGTGGAAGAAACTTCAGCATGCAGGAGGAGAGTATTTTGAAGAAAAATAAGGTTAAAATATTGTACGTAATTTCAATCAAATTTCGTTGATTTCGGGAACTTTTTGACCCTAATTCTTATACACTGCGACATCTTGGGTGTTTTAGTGAGGCTTGACTGCCACGTTACTTAATTGTCGAACGAACAGATGTGGAGCAAAATCAGCTGTTTAAGTAAACATTACCTCGATCCTCTTTACCACCATAACGTAACATTTACATTTCCGTTGCATATTACACCGCATGTTAAATTTATTGAGTATAAATAGGTACAGAGCTAAACGAACTTTCTCAATTCACACGTAGTGCCTACAGAGTATAAACAATGTGCATTCAGAGATCCAGGACGCAATGACAAGACCAGTTTTAGCCAATGAAATCGAGATCAAGGACTGCAGTACTGTTAGTGTTAGGTACTTGTATGGAGGCCTATAATACAAGAACATTACTCTCGACATATTGTATACATTCCTCGACAATGTGTTCCAAAAAAAAAAACTCTACGAGTATAAATAATCGCTGCACGCAGCTGTCTCGCTAACGTAATCGAAGCGAGTTTCCAATAATAACTGTTCTATCTTAGAACTACAATTTTTTTAAAAATCTTATTTCACAATCGTAACTGATTGTTTAAATTTTAAATGGAATTTGGAAATTTTAAAATATAACGTAAGTAGTTTATGAAAACGAAATCGGAGTTTCAAAAATTTTAAGACAAAAACAAGATTTTTAATGCCGACATTTTGAAACGGATCTCGTTGGGCAACGAACTTGTCTATTAGCGCAATTGATTTTAGTACCAGGTTTAAATACAATCGAACCAAAATTTTGAACGCCAATGTTCCAACATAGGCATATATACATATATATATATATATATATATATATATATATATATATATATATATATATACGGTCCGGCAGAGAAGTACGATGTTTTTCAAATGACTGCCACACATTTAATTTCGAATCAATTTTAAAATTTATTGTTTTTATAAATAACTAGTACATTGCCATTTGCAAAAAATATTTTTTTTTTAATAATGAACGTTGAAAAATCACATCGCGTCCATTTTTGTCGAGGCATTCTTGTAGACGTGTGGTGAAATTGTTCATAGTCCTTTCAAGCATGGCACGTGGAATCCTTTGAATTTGAATTTGAATTCCTTGAGTTATGTTTTCGGAAAGTTCTTCAAGTGTACGTGGTTTGTTAATTTAAACTTGAGCTTTTAAGTAGTCCCATAAAAAGTGACAAGGTGACAGGTCCGGTGACCGAGGTGGCCACTCGATATCCCCACGCAATGAAATCAGGCGTCCTGGGAAATAATGTCTTCTTTAAGTCATTTTTTCTCTAGAAGTATGGAAAGTTGCACCATGTTGAAACCAAACTGTGTTGAGTTTGATGTGTCGTCTTGTTAATTCCGGCAAGAAATAATCTCGCATGGTAACATAACGATCTGTGTTAACAGTCATTGATCGTCCGTTTTCATGAAAAAAAATAAGGCCCAATAATGCAGGTTTGATCTCGACCCGTGCGGTCCCCGGTTTTTAAGATCCTGTTCTTTGAAAATTATTAACCCACTTCATAATGGAACACTCCTTTGTGGAACACATCCATGACGATCAATATTAAAATGCTTTCGAAATCGTCGCTGTGTGAGCACCATAGAACGTCCCGTAAAGAGATTTTTTTTTCTTAACGTCCGACTATTGTGCACTCTTGGGCTAATTCAGACGATGGGATGATTTATAGCGTATGAAAATGCCAAACCCTGGCTGGGAATCGAACCCGGGTCCTCGGGATGAAAGCGTAGTACGCTATCAACTAGGCCATCGAGGCGACCCGTAAAGAGATACACGATGTGCTGCAGACCAAGGCTCCATTGTTACTGTAATGGCAACTTTTGACAAGTAGATATTAACCATCCGGAAAAAATATGACTACCCATGCGCGCGTATCAGCCATTTTCATCATACCTCTCTGCCGGACCCTGTATTATGAAATTGGTAACGACCTCACAAAAAAGTGTTTCGGGTCAGGATCGGTTTTCATTTCATGGCGGGCGTCTGCGTTTTACCTTGATGGCCGCTCCAACTGCTCATTTTTTAATGTAAATTCACTAATAATCACGAAAAGCAACCATAGAAACGAATTTCCGTAAACTATTTCGTTACACTACATTCAAATTTGCTACAAAAATGTTTAGTATAACTGTGATAATTTCGCTGCCCCTTAAAATCAGTTCAGCCGTTTCAAAATGGAGGCAATTTTAAATCGTTAGAAATTTCCATTGTTTATCAATCACTTTGAAAGTCTGATTTTCCCACAGTAATCAGCGAACAAACCTGCATTAAATTTTTGAACCAATTTCAAATTTCGTTGAAAACACAGAAGTGAATGCCGGGTTTATAATGGTCAATTACTGAGAAATCAGATTGTACAAGAACGTTAAAAAAATAAGAAGCTAGACATTTTTAAAGATTTTGATTGCAGGTTTTGAATCTGATGAACAGATTTCACAGCTCCCGAACCAAAATTAGGTGATTGTTTCTCGATAGGAATCGGAAAAGGCGATAGTTTATTAGTAGATTGGAATTCAACGAATGTTTGTCAGTACCGATTGTAATAAATGTTCTTTTGAAAATTCATGTTTTCTTTTCCCTACTTCAAGTTAACAAGAAACAGCTTGTGGTTAGACAGAACATATCCAAATACTAAGTTTTAATAAAGTTGAGTGTACATAGGCCTTCCAACAGACAGTATCCGCACAAAAGCTTTGTTTTAACACGTCAACGTTTTGCAAGTAAATCAATGAAAATTCTTTATTTCGTTTCGTGAACAAACCTTCTCCGAACTCATGGATGAAGCGACTTGATGGCAGGTACAAAGGGGGAACTTATGGTAAAACCGGAACAACGTTTCCCGCTGAATCTGAGGTCGGAACTAAAACAATACGCGAATAATTTACCTTCAACGTCCTTCACTTCCGATTAACAGTTTTATTTCCGCTTCCACTTGTTCCGGTTAAATCGGATTGACCTGAATCCGTATTTTCACGCTCAGTTTCACGCCCTGTCGGTGCCAGGGGGGGCGGTCAGCTGCTGGATGCAAACACTGTGTGCATTGAGTTGGCAGAACTTCCGGTAGATTTGGTTTTTTAACAAAGCTTCAAATAAATAGTATAAAAAGTGAAAGCAATTAACCACAAAAAAACTTTGGGATTGTTAAAATTTAAGGGTTTTGAAGTTCGCGGAAACATCACCATTTTAACCTAATCAAAGGCAGGATGTGGAGGCGAAAGTGTTTAGGATTATCCAGCGTTATGTTCCTATAGAGAAAATGATTTCGGTGAACACTCTGCGAGACATCGATCATTTTTGAGTTGCCTCCAAAAAAAAACCTTTTCAACCTAACAAAATATAGATGAGTTTGTACTAGAGGAACGGAATGCAAAACCCCAGACACTGTGATCGACGGACCTATTGTCCAACTAAACCTCTAAGTTCAGCAGACTTGTACCCTTAGTAAGTTCTAACAATCCACTGACCAGCTCATCTTGCTGGAGGTGCCTAAGGCCCTGGAAACCAAAAACCCAGGCCTTTTGCTAGCAAAAGCCGCACAATCATAAATTATGTGTTCTGTAGTTCCTCTCTTTACTGCATAACCTACACACCTACATATCCTCTTATGTCCAGTAATAAGCCCCGTGATTTTCCTGAGTTGTGCCCTGTCCAAGCCCCTCTGTTCTAACTCCTCCATAAGGAACCTTACCCTTGGGTAAGCCGTTTGCTACGGGAATGCCCATGATGGTTATCCCATCTTGCCTGGTGTTGTTTGTAAATCCACTTATAACAGACCCAACCAACAATATAGAAACCCCTAAAGCCGGCTGGGGTCCGATAAATGCAGATACCAGTTCAGCCCGTCGGTCTGCCTCCTCATTATCTTTATGCCCCGGAACCAAGTGAATAGTAACTCGATTTTCCAAGGCAGAGCATTGAGGTTCTCCCGACACTCCCAAACCAGCTTGTAGGACCCACAAGTGATTTTCTTGTTGCCTGACTATCGATATAAATATGAAATCGATCCTTCTTGAAAGCCCGTTTTAAATTCTCTCTAACACAGTCATTACTTCAGCTTAGAATACTGTTGCATCTGTTCCAGGGCAACAGTTTTTTGCCTTGGTCTCAGGCTACCCAACATCATTGCCTATCTTTGTCTTGGAGCCATCTGTATACCGATACTAGGTCTCTAGATTTTCCCAACTCACAATCGTCCTCCCCAAATGTCATCTTGACATCAAAGGGTCTAAAAACCATGTGTTTAACCATCTGATCAGACCTAATCATTAGAATTTTCGGGTCTAATCTTTTCTGTGATTTTAGCATGTCTCAAAATTGAGGACAGCCAGACTCCACTATCCTGCAGACCACTTTCTGCTTTAAACGTGATATATTAACACATCTATCGACAAGTATATAATATGCTGTTCCAGTGATGCAGTTCTATTTATTCTTTACTAAGCGTAGTAATTATAAATTAATTTTCCCACATAAATTTCTATTAAATCATTCAAGAGTTAAATAAGTGTTTCTTATTTCAAACATTGCGTCATAATACCAAAGAATTCACTTTGTTCATCTATCATTTCACATAAACAAACACTGACTTCTTATAGCATTCAAATACCATAACAATAAGTCTTACAAGACTATGCGCGTTACGACTGCGTACAGTGACGCACCGCCGACCGAACTGTCACGATCGAGTCGAGTCTACCCGATGATGTCACGCTCAAGGTCTAGATCCGAAACCTTGGCTGAATAATCACAGCGAAACAAAATTAACTTAAAATATGCTACCAGATAGCTTATCTTGTTTGTGTTTCTATATTTAACTACTTTAGTTACAATGTTTGTTTGTTGTCTCCATGTAACAATGAGGCCTACTACAACTGCACAGATCACGACGGCAGTGTCGTAACAGTATGCCCCAAATTTTAAATAACAGATTCAAGCTGCGGTATTGCATTTGAGAAAAGCAGTAAACAAGGTTACAGTTTAAATTTACAAAATATAATAACGAATTTTTTTTAAAAACTACCCATATAATTGATTTGAAGGTAATATAGTTAATCCTTCTTCACCTAAGATTAATGATTTTCTATCTCGTTGAAATGATGGAAGCGAATTTCCAATATTACTTTTTTTGATCTTTCAGTTTTTAAAAAAAAATCTGATTTCACCATTATATTTTTTTATATATATTAAGGCGAAAAGCACATTGAAGCTACTAAATGTAAGTGTGAGTGCAACGTGTTAAAGTCGTAAGTGTAGTGTTGTAAGTGTAAGTGTTTGTTATACTCGGGTACCGCGAGAGATGTCTAAATCCTCTCAATAGGTGCAGCTAGTCTGTACCCCCCTGCGGGGTTTCACCATTATAATCAGCGTTAAAATATTTGGCTCACAAATTAATATTTAATGTTTCAAAATAACAAAAACGAATATTTTTAAAATTGTCACAAACGATTTTTGATCAATTTTTCTCAACATTAATTATGTATCGAAGGGCGAACAGAACTAATAGGTTATCATTTCTCCAAAATTGGGGAAAAATCAAATAAAAAACGTCTGCCTTTAGAAATGATTTCATTTTCGAGTTATACTAAAACCATTTTCCTTTTTCAAAATTCAAATTTAATTCACTAAGTTATAAATCTTCATATATAACCGAAAATTTAGCAATATCAGAGGAACAAAAAACTTAATCATAAAAATAACAACACTTTTACTACTTTTTCGTAATAGATTTAATGGCGTCAGCAATTATTTGGCAAGAAGCGCTTCTTGTGGCCAGCGCTGACCTCAGGCTTTCTCTTAGCCTAATTAGTACTGAATGTCAAAAGGTCAAGAAATACTTCAGCTAATTGTGAGAAAGTATTCTTGGACGACCTTTCTCCCAGTTGTCATTCTGCGGACAGTATTAACTTTTTTTTGACTGTACTACGTCTCCCGAGTCATATTTCTTGATTGGAATGTACTAGATATTCTTACTAAATGGTCTTCGTCAGCCCTGCAATGTATAAATGGACAAACGTTTTCATGTTCAACAGTGGATCTAAGAGTTGGCTAGCAGTCACGTAAAACATGATAACCCTTAATTCCTTAACTACCGATAAACAAACGGTGCAAATACATTACACAAACTTTCTCATATTCAGTTACTTCCACGTAATACCTGGCGCAGATGCTTGATTAAAAAAGTGAAAATCGACTAATCAGATGTTGATAAAGTCTTGGACATGTATGAAGAATCATACTCAAGTCTATGGACTTGAAATAAATTTGCGGTGTTTATGAGCAAAACAAAAAAACCGAGGGCAATCAGAGTCTGTATTTATTTATAATTATAAATATACTTATACAAATATAGATTTTGTATTCATACCGTCATACACTCACCGCCGATAAGATTCATTTTCGTATTTTCAATGTAATTTGAAAACTTTAATGCAAACGCTGCAGACATTAACCTTGTTTATGATGGTTAAATCCAATTTTCAAAAATAAGTAGAATACATACCAGAAATGTTATTATGTGATGTGTTATTTATCGAAAATTCGCTCCCATCACGCCAGTGAGACCTCCACTTTCTACGATTATTTATAACTTAATCCCTTCAAATATTTGAGAAAATCCCATTTCACCTCAAAATAGTTGAGCATGAAACAACCGACTCTCAAAATATCCGAATTCCAAGCGATAATAACTACACCCCGTTTGCTACATTGTGAACGCATATGAAAATTTCCGCGTCCTAATATAACCGACTTTCAAAATAACCGAATTCCAGAATAAGAAGAAGAATTACTCTCGATTGCTACATTGTGAACGCGTATGAAAATTTCCGCGTCCTAATATAACCGACTTTCAAAATAACCGAATTCCAGAAGAAGAAGAAGAATTACTCTCGATTGCTACATTGTGAACGCGTATGAAAATTTCCGCGTCCTAATATAACCGACTTTCAAAATAAGAATTCCAGAATAAGAAGAAGAATTAGAAGAATTGAAAATTTCCGCGTCCTAATATCGACTTTCAAAATGTTACATTGTGAACGCGTATGAAAATTTCCGCGTCCTAATATAACCGACTTTCAAAATAACCGAATTCCAGAAGAAGAAGAAGAATTACTCTTGATTGCTACATTGTGAACGCGTATGAAAATTTCCGCGTCCTAATATAACCAACTTTCAAAATAACCGAATTCCAGAAGAAGAAGAAGAATTACTCTTGATTGCTACATTGTGAACGCGTATGAAAAAATCCGCATCCTAATATAATCGGCTTTAAAAATTCCAGAGTAATACTAACCACCCACTTTTGCTAGGTAGATCGACCAGGTAGGTTGGTAGGTGTTTGGTCGATTGGTCTCAAAATATTCTAGTCCTAAAATAACTGACAGAAAGTATCCGAATTCCAGAGGAATAATAACTATCCATTTTGATACCTGGTCGACGTGTTTAAAAATATCAGAGTTCTAAAACATTCGACTATCAAAATATAAGAATTCCAGAGGAATATTAACTACCCCTTCATGCTAAGTGGTCGAGGAGTCTCAAAATATCTTAGTTCTAATACAACTTATTTTCAAGATATCCGAATTTCAGAGGAATACTAACTAGCCCCTCTTGCTACGTGATCGAAGGGTCTCAAAATATCTTAGTTCTAAGACAACTTATTTTCAAGATATCCGAATTTCAGAGGAATACTAACTAGCCCCTCTTGCTACGTGATCGAAGAGTCTCAAAATATCTTAGTTCTAAGACGACTTATTTTCAAGATATCCGAATTCCAGAGGAATACTAACTAGCCCCTTTTGTTACCTGCTCGAAGAGTCTCAAAATATCTTAGTTCTAAGACGACTTATTTTCAAGATATCCGAATTTCAGAGGAATACTAATTACCCCTTCATGCTACGTGGTCGAGGAGTCTCAAAATATCTTAGTTCTATAACAACTTATTTTCAAGATATCCGAATTCCAAAGGAATACTAACTAGCCCCTCTTGCTACCTGCTCGAAGAGTCTCAAAATATCAGTTCTAAGACAATTTATTTTCAAGATATCCGAATTCCAAAGGAATACTAACTAGCCCCTCTTGCTACGTGATCGAAGAGTCTCAAAATATCTTAGTTCTAAGACGACTTATTTTCAAGATATCCGAATTCCAGAGGAATACTAACTAGCCCCTTTTGTTACCTGCTCGAAGAGTCTCAAAATATCTTAGTTCTAAGACAACTTATTTTCAAGATATCCGAATTCTAAAGGAATACTAACTAGTCCCTCTTGTTCCTGCTCGAAGAGTCTCAAAATATCCTAGTTCTAAGACAACTGATTTTCAAGATATCCGAATTACAGAGAAATACTAACTACCCCATTTTACTAACTGGTAGACGGGTCTCAAAATAACCGAGTCCTAAAAGAAATGACTCTCGAGATATCCGAATTGCCTCTTTTGCTACTTGGTCGAGGAATCTCAAATATCGGAATGTAGATTGCCTTGGATAAGACTGGCGTGCATGATGGTAAACATGTATTAAGTGCAAAAAGGTTCATTTTTAGCAACATCCCGGGATGGCGTTACCTTTTACAAATGATATCTCAATGCTGTAATTTCTCCGATAAATACTGTGTATAACATAATGTACTAAGTAACTGAAAGCGTCATACGTAAATATGATTTTTAAAAAAATTAATTTTACCAATAACGAATAAACGTCGATAACCTAAAAGTTAAAAACCAGACCGGGTTGTACTGTGATGACTCACTTTAAAGTATTTGTAATGAAGTGTCGGTTATTAAGTACAATTTCAGGAGGATATATATCCATTCATTAGACCCAATTAATGAGGAAATGATCGTTGACCTTTACTTTTATTTGTTTACCATTAGGCATTCATTACCATAACGGCGGCAGTTACTGTAATAGACCAATAAACTTTGTCCCTTGTAGTGCAACCTAATTGTTTAAAATTATTTTAATTTGTTCAGAATGTCCTTACTAAATCAAAACTGAAATTGCTCCTAAAATAATAATTCATTAGTTTATTTACATTTTTACTTTTCCACTATACTTGGTATCTAGAAAGCTTGGTAACCGTGAGGAAAATATCTTGAAAATTTAAACATTCTTTACGTTTCCAAGGTGTGTGTGTGTTTTGGCGCTTGCGCACGTGTGTATCCTTAGGGATTAAACTAACTGAAAAAGTTTGACAAATGTTTCTTGTATCTGTGCTCCTATATTTCAGAAATTTTTCGAAAAAAGTTTCTCTTTTTGACAAAAACAAAATTGATAAAAAACCAATTTTTTTTCCAAATCAGCTTTAACGATTTTCATCAAATTTTGTTCATGTGTAGTATATTAGTACATAAACATGGGTCGCTATATACCCAAAAATCGGATACAAGAGCTTTCTGAAATTCTTTTAAAAAATCGGCCTAATTTTTCAAGAAATCATTGTTTACAGATTACAATGAAATTTCGCGTTTATGTGTACTTGGAACATAACTCAATTTTTTTAATGTTAAAAATTCGTTTTCAAAAATATTTCTGCCAAAAAAGTACAGATTTTCTTAAAATCAGCCTCGATGATTTGTTTTAAATGGTTCATTTTACATATAAACATACAGTAGGAGTCGGAATTTTTACAAATATAAACAACTATAACGATGATTTATCGACTGAAGATTGCAAATTGGAAGTCA
>CM040183.1:76050363-76072863 GCA_022606455.1 Callitettix versicolor
AATCACAAATATATTTGTGTAAAAACAGTGTACAAAATAAGTATTTGGTATTCGAAATGCTTGTCCCGGTTTGTACGCTGGGCAGGGATAGGGGACTGTCAGTAGGGCTACATAACCTATAAGTTTAATGACTTGCTCCAAATATTGAAATTGTTCTAATAACGTTGTGCAAAAAAGTGGCATTTGTAATGGGATTGTCTATTCGTGATTAATAAGTTATCTTCGTAAAATATACAAAATATTGTGTGATTTGTGATGCCGCGCATGCGCATGCGAGCTACGTATACAGGATACCGTTTTGCCTATGACAGTTAAAAGTGTCTTTTATGTTAAAATTTACCACAAACAGTAAGTTTTAACACAAAATCGTTTGGCAAAGTCAGAAGCCGGTTAAAAAATCTGTCTAAAGATACCTCATTTATGCCTGTACGAGTAGTATGTGCTGAGAATTAAAGATGTTGACTCGAGAAATAATATGTGATTTTAAGACTTTATATTTGTTGTAAAAACACAAACAATTATGCGATCATAATTAACATAAATTAAAAATAATAAATTTTTTCCACTTTGTTGGTTTGTATGCATTTTCCATTGTACTCGTGTCCGAAGTGGGCGCACTCAACCAACATTGACCCAGACTCAACAAAGGGCGCTACGCAGTTGGACGGTCGTGTGGTGGCCCCATAAACTATTTTCAATCAGCTCGAAATAAATTTACTGTTTTTGTTGTGCGTATGCCAAATGCACGCCAAATTAAAATTCCTCCATCGAACGAACAGCTTACGGCTGTATTGACGTTTAAAATATTATGAGGCATTTGGAAATCGGATTGAAGGCACGTTTCAAACCATTACAAAGTAGAAGCGTAAAATTGTAGAATATCTTAAGTTTTATGAATCTCGGTAAGTTGTGTGATTGTTGATATTCTTTTGTTTTGTTTTATTGTTATTCAGATATCAATTTCTATAAGTTAAATAATTCCAACTAACCACTGCCATGCTGAAGTTAAAATACAATAATGTAACTTTATAAAAATACTGAGGCAGTGCGGGACTGGCCGACAGAAGTGACTACTTCTTTTGGCATGCCTGACTGTATACTTTTTCACTATTATGATTTAATAATTTTTATAAAAATTTAGATGCATGCAAGAAAGGGTAACGCTTGAAAATTATGTTCGTGCAAAACTTCGCTTGTGTGTAGGTACACAACTTAAGAATTAACTGAAACTGTCACAGACTATGAATTTGAATATCTTAGGCTATATAAGGTACTTTAATAATTAATCAATTTATAACCCTACTTTTGACAGTTATACTGTCTAAGTATACAAATAAATATAATATTTGTAATTCTGCATTCAAAAATTGGTATAGGTCATATACATTAAATAATTTAACTACACAAATTTATAAAATACTTATTTTAAAAATTAAAAAGAATAATAAACATAACCTCAATTGAAACGATATTGAAGCTATGACAGAGCTATTTAGAAGTAGTCTCTTCCAGTTTGTATGTATACAAGAACAAAATATACTGTGAAGTATGCATTACGGATTCAAGCGTGACGCGAAAACAAATGTTTATACTCATGTTTTGTCAACCGCGACCATACAAGTTTTCACTTCAAAAACACATTATATTATTCTTTTTATACTCTTTTTCTTTTCTGCTAGGATTATTGTCACAATGTTCAGTATAATATTCTGTCTTCCTTAGCTTCGTCAATTCTTCTTTCATTGACGCGTTTCGGAAAACCTCCATCTTCAAAAACTATTTCTATACTCTTGAGTATAGAAATAGTTTTTGAAGATGGAGGTTCTCCGAAACGCGTCAACGAAAGAATTGACGAATCTAGAGAAGGCAGAATATTATACTGAACATAGTAAATTTTATTAATTACTAAACAAAAAATAATAATGTGTTGTAATAATAATGTTTGAAATAATAATGTTTACTAGAGTGCGCGTATGGATGTGTTAGAGCGTTCCGTGACGGCAAACTGAATTTTTCCCCGTGCAAAACATACACCCATACCCCGCGATAAGAAGTAGTCACTTGAATACTAGAGTTGACCAAGAAATAGTGTCACTGCATGTTTCATTGACACAGTGTCACACTAAACTGTGCCGCAGAATGTGCAAGGTTGTGTTTTTCGCAAATAATGTCACAGCAATGTTTTTAAACAGCCACCATCATGGAACAATTTGATAACGGAACATTGAACACAAAACTTAGAACAATAACAGTACAATGACAACAATAAGTTATTGTTTAAGTACCGTTATATTTTACAACTTTTATTTCTTTAACGGCCTTTTGTCTTCAACAAATCGTTTATTTTCAGGAAATATTCAAAGCCTAAATTTATTTTTTATAATATCATAACAAAATCTATGTTTAGTTAATTTGTTATATTTACGTATAATTTTCTTATTTCTGAGTGAAATTTTATAAAACTGAAATTTAGTCATTTTGGGTACCATAACAAGTTTCATATTTTTTATTTACTGTACTAAATAATAAAATATATTTTTTTAAAGTAACGTGACATATTACACCTTCTTCTCTTCGGCTTAAAACGTTCTCCGGCGTCTTCCGATTCCTAGCTTCCAATTTTCTCTGTCGTTCCATAGACCTTGATCCAATCTCTCTAACTTCCTTATCAATTCCTTCCCTCCAACTAAATCTCGGTTTTCCTCTTTTTCCGCGACCGTATGGTTTCCATTTTACAGTCTGTTTGAGAAGTCTATTTCTGTTTATCCTTTCGAACAAAAATTCGAAATTGTTTTGTCTTAATGTCGTTTGCAATGGTGTGCTTCGCATCCATGATTTCACGGATTCTTAAATTTTTATCCTTTACCGTTAGAACCGACCATTCATCAATAGTCCATTTCTGTTGCTTCAAGATATTTTTCGGGGTTTTTTCAGTGGGCCTATTTCCATTTCTTTGTTGCTGTAATTGTCATTCCCAAATTCTTGTAAATTGTCCCTTTGATTTGTGTTCCAATAGAAGTTTCCTGCTGTGCCCTCCAAAGCAAATGTACTCCGTTTTGTTTAGGTTTACTTCAAGTCTCCAAATATCCTATTTCTCTATTAATTTTCTACTCATATATTCTAAATCCTCATTATCGTGAGCTATAAATGTTATATAATGTTATGTGACATAACTTATTAAAAAACTAATTCATTATATTGTGCATTCATATTATTTAGCATTCTTCCTCTACTGTAAAAAATAAAATATTCTATAACTTTTTTATTCAATATTCTAATTTTTCTTAGTAGAATGATAATGCAATTATTTTCAGTGTTAATTATTTATAATTATTATACCTACTAATAAACATGGTTAAAGTTTTATTCTTAAAACAAACTAGAAGACTAGACTAGAAACATCGTATATCTAACATCGTACTCTAATTATTGTATATGGAACCCCGCAGGGGTGCAGATTAGGTGCACCTATTGAGAGGATTTAGACGTCCCTCGCGGTATCTGAGTCTAATATACACTTACACTTGCAACACTACACTTACAACATTAACACTTTACACTCACGCTTACATTTAGGGAGGCGATAATAGCCTCAATGTGCATATATAGCCTCGTATATATTGTATTTTGAAACAATTTTTTGACAAAGACACATCTCACGACATATAACCATACATGGAAGGAGTCATAGTTTAATGAAGCTGTTTTAAGAAAAGAACAACTTGACACATCTCTATATAATACTATATATTTAACATGTATCATGTTTTAGGGCTGGTTGTGATGGATTTTGTGCGTCGCGTGATGCGAGTTAGATGTGACAGTTATAAATGGGCCATAAAGAATATAATGATAATTTGTTTTATATTAATTCGTAAAGAACAGCTGATAGGCTATAATACGTTTATGGTTATGTTGTTAAAAACTAGCTATGTTATAGTAAAAGATCAGTTGCTTTATGTTAATTCGTAACGATCAGCTGATTTCATAGAACAGGTGATAGGCTATAATACGTTTTAGGTTGTGATTTTAAAAACTAGCTATGTTATAGTAAAAGATCAGATGCTTTATGTTAATTCATAACGATCAGCTGATTTCATAGAACAGGTGATAGGCTATAATACGTTTTAGGTTGTGATTTTAAAAACTAGCTATGTTATAGTAAAAGATCAGATGCTTTATGTTAATTCGTAACGATCAGCTGATTTCATAGAACAGCTGATAGGCTATAATACGTTTTAGGTTGTGATTTTAAAAACTAGCTATGTTAATTTGTCGTGTTTTAGAACAAATTATCGTAATTAAAATAAAAAGGAAGGGAAAACACGTTATACGTTTTTTGTTTTTGGTTCAATAACAAAAATTAGTTTTCTTTTATTTCACCGTCATAGTAATCATTAAAGTACAGAATAACATTTTAAATTTTCAAATTTATTTGTAAACGCAAATTGTAACTAAGAAGGTCAGAATTAATTTTCTCCTTTTCAATTAAATTTGAAAAATTCGAATTCCAATTTATGTTGAACTTAAAACTGATTAAAATTGTGTAATAAGTTTTCCGAAAAGTGTACTACAAAATAGTTGTTTTTCACGCAATGTTGAAACGAACAGACAGATTTCGCTTAGCACAATATTCGTTCACATCAAGTTATTCACTGTTGTTAAAGTTTGGACATTCTTTCCCGCTACACGAGCGAGACGGATATCTCTCTCTCTCTCTCTCTCTCTCTCTCTCTCTCTCTCTCTCACTGTGTGTGTGTGTGTGTGTGTGTGTGTGTGTGTGTGTGTGTGTGTGTGTGTGTGTGTGTGTGTGTGTGTGTGTCACACTTGGGATATAAATCGTTTTAAGTTTTTGGACAAATTCGTTACCCATCAAAATCCATTGAACTGTTTCGAAATGGCGGCCATTTGATTTTTAAAAATTAGTAACTTCTTTTTCTTGAAATTTTTGTCTAAATTTTTAAAATTCGTTTTGACGGCGGTCATGGTTCATTTTTGTATTTTCCATGTACTTTTTTACGTTTAAAATGCTCATATCCTATCCACACTTTAGTACTGATTGCGGCAATCAAATCTGTTTTTTTAAAAGGTTAAAATAAAAACATTACTTTCGGAAATTCGCTTCCATCACGTCAGTGAGGCAGCTGCGTGTCGCAATTTTATTTTTGCCTTATCAAAACGATTTGGCTTTAGATTTTGTTTTATCAGCGCTTATGTACTCATGTTTAGATGGGTATAAAAATGGCTACTTAAAAAAGCAATTAAATCAGGTTTTTTAGTTAAAACGTAGTAGTAATTAACATTTCCGTAGGTTGTAAAATGTTACCTACGTCTATTACCTGCCAATATAATTACTTTTTACCACTTGTATACGTTGTAGATCTTTGGCTTATTCCATTCCATTCTACTTCTGCAATGTAATAGCTGTATTTATATTTGTGTTTTGATAAAAATCTTTGATAAATCTTTTGATAAAAAATGGATAGAAAGGTGTCCATTTTTAAAAATTTTAAATGTTGTTTTGCACATTTTAACGGTGATTACAATGATGAAATCAATTTTTGTAGATGTCATACAAACAAGTTTCGATCTTTTCAATATTTAATATGAGATCCATTTTTAAACGTTTTAATTGATTTTGCTGTTTAAATACTCTACTACCAAAATTAAAATATGGTCTATCAATAAATTAAAGACCTATCTAAGCATGTTCTGTAAATCAAAATCAAAATCGGTGCTACACAAGACCATTAACATTTTGTAGTTGCTTTACTAAAAAATATATTATTGGAGCAGCCATCATGGTATGACCCGGCCCTTATCAAGGTAAATGTCACTCGTCATTCCCAGAAGAAAGACTTCCGAAGTCTCCTTACTCACGAGTAGTTTGTGGTACGTTAGTAAATTATTTCTTCTCGTCGGTTGTGGCATGGGTCGCACACGGTACAATATCGGCCAAGGGGTCAATGTTTAATGTTTCACAAAGGTAAATCGTGGGCACTTAAAACCTGACAGACGACATTTGCGTACAGCCCAAAATGTCGATGTTTAACCGTGGTTTTTGACAAGGGTAAAATTACAGCGCGTAAAACTTAACAGACTACATTTGCCTAAAGCCCGAAGGGTCGATGTTTGACAATGATCTGACAAGGGTAAATCATAGGAAAGTAAATAATGACATACTACATTTGCGTACAGTAATAGGGTCGATGTTTGACGAGTGTATGACAAGAGTAAACCTTGGTCGAGTAAAACGTGACAGATGACATTTATCTATAGTCCAAAGGGTCGATGTTTAACAAGGATCTGACAAGCGTAAATCATTGGAAGTAAATATTGACATGCTACACTTGCGTACAGCGGTAGAGTCGATGTTTGACAAGGATTTGACAAGGGTAAATCATAGGAAGAGTAAGTACTGACGTTCTACATTTGTGTACAGCGGTAGAGTCGATGTTTGACAAGGATTTGACAAGGGTAAATCATAGGAAGAGTAAGTACTGACGTTCTACATTTGTGTACAGCGGTAGAGTCGATGTTTGACAAGGATTTGACAAGGGTAAATCATAGGAAGAGTAAGTACTGACATTCTACATTTGCGTACAGCCGTAGGGTCGATGTTTGACAAGGATTTGACAAGGGTATATCATAGGAAGAGTAAGTACTGACGTTCTACATTTGCGTACAGCGGTAGAGTCGATGTTTGACAAGGATTTGACAAGGGTAAATCATAGGAAGAGTAAGTACTGACATTCTACATTTGCGTACAGCGGTAGAGTCGATGTTTGACGAGTTTATGACAAGGGTAAACCTTGGACGAATAAAACGTGTCAGATGACATTTGCCTAAAGCCCGAAGGGTCGATGTTTGACAAGGATCTGACAAGCGTAAATCATAGGGAAGAAAGTACTGGGATTCTACATTTGCGTACAGCCGTAGGGTCGATGTTTGACGAGTGTATGACAAGGGTAAATCTTAGTCGAATAAAATGTGTCAGATGACATTAGCCTTCAGTCCAAAGGGTCGATGTTTGACAAGGATCTGACAAGGGTAAATCATAGGGAAGAAAGTATTAACATTCTACATTTGCGTACAGCCGTAGGGTCGATGTTTGACGAGTGTATGACAAGGGTAAACCTTGGACGAATAAAACGTGTCAGATGACATTTGCCTAAAGCCCGAAGGGTCGATGTTTGACAAGGATCTGACAAGCGTAAATCATAGGGAAGAAAGTACTGACATTCTACATTTGCGTACAGCAGTAGGGTCGATGTTTGACGAGTGTATGACAAGGGTAAATCTTAGTCGAATAAAATGTGTCAGATGACATTAGCCTTCAGTCCAAAGGGTCGATGTTTGACAAGGATCTGACAAGCGTAAATCATAGGGAAGAAAGTATTGACATTCTACATTTGCGTACAGCCGTAGGGTCGATGTTTGACGAGTGTATGACAAGGGTAAATCTTAGTCGAATAAAATGTGTCAGATGACATTAGCCTTCAGTCCAAAGGGTCGATGTTTGACAAGGATCTGACAAGGGTAAATCATAGGGAAGAAAGTATTGACATTCTACATTTGCGTACAGCCGTAGGGTCGATGTTTGACGAGTGTATGACAAGGGTAAATCTTAGTGGAATAAAACTTGACAAATGACATTAGCCTTCAGTCCAAAGGGTCGATGTTTGACAAGGATCTGACAAGGGTAAATCATAGGGAAGAAAGTATTGACATTCTACATTTGCGTACAGCCGTAGGGTCGATGTTTGACGAGTGTATGACAAGGGTAAATCTTAGTGGAATAAAACTTGACAAATGACATTTGCCTTCAGTCCAAAGGGTCGATGTTTGACAAGGATCTGACAAGGGTAAATCATAGGGAAGAAAGTATTGACATTCTACATTTGCGTACAGCCGTAGGGTCGATGTTTGACGAGTGTATGACAAGGGTAAATCTTAGTGGAATAAAACTTGACAGATGACATTTGCCTTCAGTCCAAAGGTCGATGTTTGACAAGGATCTGACAAGGGTAAATCATAGGAAAGTAAGTATTGACATTCTACATTTGCGTACAGCGGTAGCGTCGATGTTTGACGAGTGTATGACAAGGGTAAATCATAGTCAAGTAAGACTTGACAAATGACATTTGCCTATAGCTCAAAGGGTCGATGTTTGACAAGGATCTGACAAGGGTAAATCATAGGAAAGTAAATATTGGCATGCTACATTTGCGTACAACCGTAGGGTCGATGTTTGTCGAGTGTGTGACAAGGGCAAAACTTGACAGATGACATTTGTGTACAGCCCGAAGTATTGATGTTTCACCGAAGGTTTGACAAGAACAAATCCAATCAGCACGTAAAAATTGACAGCCCGAATAATCGATGTTTGACAAGGGCAAAAATCCTTTTTCAAATAAAATTTGTCATGCGACATTTGCACATACCTGTAGGGTCGATGTTTGATAGAAGTTTGACAAGGATAAATAACAGGCTGGTAAAACCTGACATGCAACATTTGCGGCTGTTAAAGGGTTGATGTTTCACAAGGGTAAATTATAGACTAGCGTAGTTTGACATAAGACATTTTCATGCAACCTGAAGAGTCGATGTTAGACGAGGTCTAACAAGAGTAAAACATAGGCAGGTAAAATTTTAAATACGACATTTGCGAACATCCAGAAGAATCGATGTTAGACGAGGGTCTGATAAGGGTAAACCATATTGCAGGCGACATTTACTTAAGGCAGTAATACCTCCAGTAACGCACGCAGAGGTAGTGGCGGTTAGGAGGGAGTGCTTTTTCCAGTTCTTTTCTACTGGATCCTTTAACCTAGATGTTGAAGATGCAAATGTTACTAATATTCCAGCTGTACGCAAATCTCGTACATTCCTTCCCCGCGCAGCTCTCTCTCTCTCTCTCTCTCTCTCTCTCTCTCTCTCTCTCTCCTCTCCTCTCTCTCTCTCTCTCTCCTCTCTCTCTCTCTCTCTCTCTCTCTCTCTCTCTCTCTCTCTCTTTTCTCTTTCTCTTAATCTGCTCCGCTTAACGTCCTCTAAGTTTAATGTGGTTCATTTTGGTCCGTGTGAACTTGTACAAACCAGTTCTTAAATTCAGAACTGTCAATGCATGTTTCGATTAAATTATAATCTGGTACGGGTTCTCATTAGAGCCTAAATCCAATAGAACTGGCCTTGCTAAATAACGGTTAGCTAACCTTGGAACCGTAACCTCCAAATTTGACCACTAATCTTGACTCATCTCTACTAAATATACTCTATCTACGTCCATTAGAGCGGAACGTAATTAACATTAATTAATGGAGTATTGCGCAAGTACAGCTCGCGTGTACCGGAAACAGGATGTGACTTGTAAAACTGGACAACCGGAAATGTGAATTATTACAGATTTAGGTAAACAATTTCCGTTCGGCTTTTGCGTGGGCAGACTGGATGCAATTTTCTGTGGGGAAATAGGTTGTGTCACGTATTGGCTTGAAATCGAGTAAAAACACGTTTGTACAATGGATATGTTAAACTTAAAACTATTCTATACGATATTTTGTTATAGAATTGTGCTATACACCCCATTACAGTGACTTCAATTAAATTTCCCTTTCAAATTTGTGTTATCTCATTGTATTTTATTCTGTCAAATAAAGCAGTTATTTTGACTGCTTTATTATATAACTATATTATATAACTGCGTTATTATTATAACTTATTATTATATATAACTGTGTTATTATTATAAAGCAGTTATGCTTAAATAACTGGAAAGTTCTAGATACAATCTTATTCTGTGTAACATTTTACAACTTTTGGCAAAATTACAGCCGAAATGATTGGATATTTTCACATGAAAGAATATCAACAATATTTTCAAACACTAATTTCTTTTACAAATTCTAACTTTTGTTACCACCGAATCACAATCAATATTTTGATACATAAAACCAAAGATCTGTTTTCAGACTTTTGTCCTCTAACTAGCTGTGTATGCCTTAACAAAATATTTTCACTAATTTTTTGCGTAGAGGTTGAAAAAAGCACAAAATACACATTACACTGAAAAGAATTTAGTTAAAAATATAAAACAAACGGGTTTAGGACATATCATTTTTTTGTATTGACCGAAGTTTGTTAGCGTTCCCGTAAAACACCATGACTATTAGGGGGGCGCGCGCATGTGTGTGTTTGAGCATAGATGAAAATCTTTGAATCGTAATTTAAAAATACCATATTCTTAAATTTGTAAACGTTGATCAAAAAAATAGCTTGAAACTATTTTTTAATGAAATATCGTCCTGAAATGTGGACAAACTACATATGCATGTCAAATTTCACCCACATATATGTAGTCAAATGACTACACACAGACAGTCAAGTGTTCAATTACAGCCACTATTTGGATTTAAAGGAAATAGAAGTACTGGAATATACAATTTAATGTACTTATTAAAGTAAGTAAAAATGACATTATTGTAACATAGCCATCGGACCACATTTTTAAGTAATTAGGATTATGACCTATTATTCCCGTCAGTGGTCTATCCACTCACCTCGTAAAAGCTACCGCGGTTTCGAAACTCTATCGTTTCATCTTCAGGCCGTGATACAAAATGTAAATTTCTCTGTCGAGGTCGTCACAAAGTCAAACAAAACATTAAAACATACATCACAAACACTGAGCACAATTACACGGTTAAAATATTCACTATGAAATTCGGCTTGGCCAAGCTACACACGCGACTCGTACGTCGTTACATTCCGGACTTGTGTAGCTTGGCCAAGCCGAATTTCATAGTGCATATTTTAATCGTGTAATTGTGCTCAGTGTTTGTAATGTATGTTTTAATGTTTTATTTGACTTTGTGACGACCTCGACAGAGGGATTTAACATTTTGTATAACGGCCTGAAGATGAAACGATAGTTTCGAAACATCGGTAGACTTTACGAGGTGAGTGGATAAACCACTGACGGGAAGAATAGGTCATAATCCTAATTACTTAAAAATGACAGCATGAAATGTAATATTTGAAGAGACGGTGGTTCACCTGTAGGGTCTAGTGTAATATTTTATTGCTGTAGTTAATTTTAGAAAGATTTAACAGCGTCTAGTAGAACCATTTTTAGGATTCTAAAAGAACCGGTGTATCCGAGGTGAGTGGAAAAGCAAAATCAGTCTGCTGCGTCTTTAAACTCACAACTCTGAAGATCTTCTGCCAGAGCCTGGAATTACTTATCTATTATTTTTAACGCCGATTAGTCTAACTGGCACGAAGTACGGACGTTAAGCAACAGAGAAAATCCACCGAGCGCTGTCGCCCCTGGAAAGATTTCACCTCGGCAACACCTGGCAAGCAAACTGTGACTGTTAGAGAAATTATATAGAACTTGAAATACACTGAAAAACTGACAGAGGTCCGTAACCAATCAGAACCATCTAGACAATGGGCCGTTTCTGCCGAGTCACGCCATTAAGCTCGGCCGAATGTCTGCCATTAAAACCATTAAATCGCCCGCTGAATATTCTTCTAGTGCGCAACTCCAGGCATGTTTGTCTTCTCATGCTAAACTATTAGCATAGCTCTGGTCAACATCTCAAGCTAAGATGCATTACTGAGTCATGTCCTAATTTCGTAAGAGTCCAATCCAAAACAATTAACGTCTGTAACGCACCACTATCCGTTTAAACGTTAAGTTGAGAAATATAATGGTAAACTTAGCGCGAGTCAGAAATAAAACTGAACAAAGAATTATTTCGTTTCAAAAACTGTTTTTTTAATTTTGGTCATGAATGTGTTTTCATCTTCAGAAAAATAAAATTGAGATCATTAATAATAATCTTGACTACAGTAGGTTTTCTTCTACAGGCAGGGAGACAGTAGCTGGCTTGTTGGTCTGATTTCTAAAAGTACGATAATTACCTGGCCAATCAACTGACTTTGAAGAGTATATCGAGTCCAGCAGCTGGCTCAAAAACTGAACTGACGCCTTGTTCCGGTATTTTTGCAGCTTCCCAACTGCTTCTATCGATTTAATGGTCTTGTGATTAATAATATCGAACCACGTTGTTGGACTTGTGATTATATTAATTGTTTTGCTTAATTGTTCCCACTTCATTTTAAAAACATGTCTGTAATTCTATTCGCGGTGCCAAACAAAATTAACGACAAATTAAATATGAAATGTTTACGAAAATACGAACATTAGAAAAAAATGGCAAGGGGTGAAATCAGGAATCATGTTATATAAGAACTTATACGAAACGGCTGTAATCGCATAATGGGAAATAATTCGGAATTGCATATTTGAAATTCGAAATTGTTCCGCGAAAAAACCTGGTGAAATTTTCACAGGAAGAAAAATGTGCAAATCTGGCTTTATTAACATCCCAGTATTCTCAATTTTAGTCTGATTCGATTCAAATTTGGCACAAAAATTGATTTTGTCAGTGGTTTTGGACAAGCCTGTTTTCCAGCAAAATCCATTTAACCGTTTCAAAAACATCGTTATGAATCTTAAAAACGCTTTTTTGTTCTACATCTTATTTCACCTGCACGTGAAATCAGCATTCAAATTTCAAAGTTACGAATGCACATTTAAAATGTATGATAACGACATAAAATATTAAAACAAACAAAATTCTGATTTTACTTTTTAGAAATCCATTTCCTTCACATCAGCGTGGCATCCGGAGTTCCACAAGGAAGTGTGTTGAGGCCCTTCTTATACTTGCTTTATACAAGTGATGAGGCCTTCTTTGCTACATTCGCGGATGATACTGCTGTTATCTCAGAAGGAAATAGCATTGAGGAGTCTACTCGAAGGCTGCAGGTAGCTGTCAATGGAATTTGTGACTGGACTAAAAAATGGCGAATTAAGCTGAATGAGACAAAATCTGTTCATATTACTTTTACTAACAGAAAATTCAATTATCTTCCCGTGGTTATCAATCAACAAGTGATCCCACAAGATAATAATGCAAAATACTTGGGCATGACACTGGACGCACGACTGCGCTGGAAGGTACATGTCAAAAAAAAACGTAATGAACTGAACCTGAAACTAAGGAAAATGCATTGGCTTCTTGGGCGACATTTGAGTTGTTAGTACACAATACACTATTATATATAAACAAGTCCTAAAACCCATCTGGACATATGGTGTGCGGCTTTGGGGCTGCACGAAAAGAAGCAATATTAAAATTATTGAAACGTTTCAAAATAAAGTACTGAGAGGCATTGTTAATGCACCATGGTACATACGCAATGATGATCTTCGTAAGGATTTACAAATTGCTACAGTTCATGAAGAGGTTCGGCGATTTGCTAGGAGGCATGAAGAAAGACTGTATAAGCACCATAACATCGAGATGCTACAAGTTCTCGACAATTCGGTTCAAGTTCGGCGGTTGGACAGGATAAAACCGTTTGATTTGGTCTAAGACAATATTGATACAACTGTCACAAGATCAAGTGATTTTTGGATTTTGGAGTGCGTCATAGGATGTGCAGCCAACTAACGCTTTCATTTCATAGATATATTGATAGATGGACTAATGTTCAGTTTCAATTGTAATAAAATAAAAAAAAATCAGCGTGGCGTCGTGTGTCAAGATTGTTTGAAATTTGGCAGAATGGTTTCAGTTCTGATTCTCCAAACTCGATCAAAATGTGTTAAGTACGTCTAGACGACCCGTATACAACTGTATGGTTTCTTGTCATCCCAAACAGGAACATTCAGAAAAATAAGGACTCATGGAACACTGTTCGGGAATTTAAGAGCTACATGTTCCAGATCCCACGCTGGACTTATCTCCCAAATGTAGACACCATTTTAGAGATGTTTTATTGGGGTCATTGCTTCTGGGAGCATGACATCCTGGAACCGCCGAGGCGATAATCTACTTGTACAGATTAGCTTGAAGCGAAAAGATTATTGAAATGCGCAGATTCTCTCGCTCTTATGTTATTAGTTTTTAACGAGTTTAGAATGGTTCTGTGTTAGTTCTCGGCCTGATTAACTTATTACTTCATTAGGCTATTATACCCTGTCTGAAACATCGCATGTCTGTCAACATTGTAAAATGGCAAAGTATTTAAAACATTAAACAAACAGTATGCTACAGTCTGTTCCATATTACTTGAGAGTTGTAAACACAGATAACGAGCGTGCGGATGGCACGTTTTGTCCTAGCCTAGCTTACCCAACACTCTTCAAGCCTATATATTTATGAAGGAACCATACTCGTTGGTTTCTGAAAAAATAATCACACTGCACCGTACATATTTAGTCACCAGTCACTAAAAAATATAATTTAAAACTTACATTATTAGAATCTACTATAACGTCATTGAATTTAGAATACATGTTCAAAGAGTATTGGATATGAGATCGCGTTACGTTTAATTGTTCTGCAGTAATAGATTTATTACGACGCACCGTTAGTGGTTAGGTTTGGTTAGGTTTGGTTAGGTTAGAATAGGTTAAATTAGGTCAGGTTAGGTTAGGTTTAACAATGCATACAGTATGGGATTATATATATTTTAAGGCGAAAAGCACATTAAGGCTATTATCGCCTCCCTTAATGTAAGTGTGAGAGTAAAGTGTTAAAGTCGTAAGTGTAGTGTTGCAAGTGTACGTGTGTGTTAGACTCGGGTACCGCGAGGGACGTCTAAATCCTCTCAGTAGGTGCGGATAGTCTGCACCGCCCTGCGGGGCACACGATATGAGCTCATGTTATATTAAAATGTCCTACAGTAAACGATTTGTTACGACCCATTGTTAGTGGTTATGGTTAGGTTAGGTTAAATTATGTTAGGTTTGATTAGTTTATGGTTAGGTTAGGTTTAATTAGGTTAGGTTTTATTAGTTTATGGTTAGGTTAGGTTAAATTAGCTTAGGTTTCATTAGTTTATGGTTAGGTTAAGTTAAATTAGAGATTTGCTAGGTTAGGTTAACTGTTAGGTTAGGTTACTGTTAGGTTATGTTATGTTGTTTTAAGTTAGGTTAGGTTACGGTTAGATTAATAATGCACGGCTAGGTTAGGACAACCCTAACCCAAAACTTGTGTTAGGGACAACCCTCCCTCCAATCACGTCCTTCTCCCTAAAAGAGTTTCTATTAGTCTTTTTGGTTTAAATAACGCATACTGTACCACATTATTTATTTTTTAAAAATTTTTAATACAAAATAATATAAAAATAATCGTTGTCTCGCTGACGTGTTGGAAAAGAATTTCCAAAAAGTAACAAAACAATAATTGAATTCAAAACACGTTTTTGAAAATTTTTCAATGTTGAACTCAGTTTACCGTAAGTACAGTTAAAACATGCATAAATTACAATAAGTACTAGAAATACAAAAATGAACCCTGTTCGCCGTCCAATTTAATTTCGTTATCTCTATAGATTTTGAAAATAGATTAAAAAAAAACAAATTTTTAATATAAAAAATGGATGATTTTTTAAGATTTCAAATAGTGGTCATCTTAAAAATTGTTGACGGATTTTGCTGGTCAACGGAACTTGCCACAATCGATTATTGTGCCAAGCTTAAATCAAATCGTATCAATATTGCCAACATGAGAGTGGTAAAATGTGATGTACAGGTCAGGATGGATCACTTAGTGTTTGTAACAGTTCACTTTCCTACGAGAATGCGCTAATAATGTTTAGTATCTGTAGTAGTTATGTGCACATTCCAAACATCGTTTTTCTAAACAACAGCTGTACGTACCCATCGCGTGACTCGTGTATCGGTATTTCTGCCTACCGTATACTGTATCCCACCACATGATTCTACCAAACAGCTGTTAATGATCAGCTGTTCTCAGCTAGTTTTAATGTTATGTTTACGCCGCTGCGTGGATGTTTACTCCCTGACCTTCTCTTCTGTAACAGGTTGTCCATCTCTTTCAAGGTCATCGACCTCCGGTAAAGGTGTTGGATTTGCGTCTCTTACAGCGTTTTATCAGCGTAACTAAGCGAACCGAGGCCGATGAACCCAAACAGATGCCGTGTCAGTCCGTCGCTGCTAAAGCATCCCAGTGCGCATGTCCGTAACAGGGTGCGTGGTTGTTCGCATGATACGTAGTAAATAATTAAATGTAATATATTCGAAGAGTTCAGTAATAAGACATGTTTGATTGAGGTTAACTCTGACACTCAGTGGCAAAAAAATGTCTGTCAAAAACCCACACGTAGCGTCTAAACGATGAATCGTAAAAAACGTCAACACATTTATAAATACGAATTTTCGTTGGATTATAACTTAATACACAATTATTTTTTGTAATTTGAAACCATTAATATGAACTTTTGGCCGCCATTATTATGATTTTAACACTGATCATATACGATGGTGAAATCATATTTTCAAACAAAATTGAACAAACAAAATAAAAAGGACGGCAGTTTGGGTTTACACTGTTTCTTTTAGTTTAGATATGAACTGGGAAACTAGACCATCGCTCCAAGATTCATCAAAATATGTCGACTAGTTTGGTATCCAGCGATGTGCACAGGCATATACACAAAATAGCAAGCAACCAAGTAAAGTCCACTGTTTTAACTCAAGGGAGGCCTGAAAACGCGCAGATTCATCAAAATTTCAAGATCGGTTTTTCACGATCATAAAACCTTATATTTCGTATTGTACGAAACATAAAAAGTTATTTCAAAGATTCTACTTTACACATTATATATGCCTAAGTACAATTTAATATAAAATGTATGACTACATTAAAAATGAACTTAAAGGTGTGACTTGTTTTTACAATAACTTGAATTATAGTTAACATATGTTTTACAAAGAAACATTATCAAACGAGCCTTGGCCCACTTAAACAAATGTTTCGTTGGCAAGCAGCTGTCATACTGACGTGATAGAAGTATGTTCAAAAAGTAACACCATAACACATATCTCAATATATTTGTTCTAAACAGCCCCCGACTGCATTTATTTTATGAACTTAACACGTAAATTCATAATTTATTAACTAAATACTCGGAAAATATTCTTCAGCATTTATTCTAATATCTTGTTTTCATATTTTTAAATCAATTGTATTTTAGATTTTTATTCTTTTAATTATGAAATTAATAATTTTTGTGTGTTTTGTGTTTTAGCAGTCGTGTTTTTTATTTCTTTAAATAATTATTTTTATTTTAATTCTAATTTTACCGTCGTAATAAGCATTAACATCTGCGCATGTATTCGTTTTTTAACGCTGATCGTAATGGTTAAATCAAATTTGTTTGTAACGTGACAAAAACGTTATGACCTTTTAACGATTTGAAATGTCATTAAAACTGCTACACGGATTATGCTTGTTTACAAACCTGTCTAAACTATTACAAAACCGATTTTTGTCCTCTTTTAATCGTACCGAAATTGCGAACATAAACAAGTAATTGCGTATAGAAATTTTAATAATCCTTCAAAATTTGATCTATAAGTTTGGGTCTTACCATGATGGCAGCTCCAATAGCTCATTTTTCCAAAAAAACATCGATAAAAATACATTAACGTGGATTAATTAAATACAAACGTTTATAAACAACAATCAAGAAACTGTTTTGCGTCATTACTTAGCTTGATAAACAAAGGATTGCTTTTAGATAAAAGAAGACCATAAACAGATGAACTATAGCTATACTAGACTACCTTTATCTATATTAATACACATGAGACCTGCCGTCCTCTAAGCATCCACTGATCGTAAACTTTATTTCTCCATTATAAAAACTAATCCGGATTTTGTAGGTCGTGGAATCTGATAGCGTAATTTTTAAAAACGTCAGGCTTTTACTGTAAAAGATACAGTAAAAACTCTCTTTTGCGAATCTCTTTGTAACGGAAATCTCACTATAACGGCAAAATGTGTTGGTCCCTTCCCATTCATGTAGTAAAAATATACATTGTAATTTCCTCTATTGAGGACAAACAAAAAAACCAGGAATCTCTCTATAGCGGCAAAATGTGTTGGTCCCTTCCCATTCATGTAGTAAAAATATACATTGGAATTTCCTCTATTGAGGACAAACAAAAAAACCAGGAATCTCTCTATAGCGGCAAAATGTGTTGGTCCCTTCCCATTCATGTAGTAAAAATATACATTGTTATTTCCTCTATTGAGGACAAACAAAAAAACCAGGAATCTCTCTATAGCGGCAAAATGTGTTGGTCCCTTCCCATTCATGTAGTAAAAATATACATTGTTATTTCCTCTATTGAGGACAAACAAAAAAACCAGGAATCTCTCTATAGCGGCAAACACGTGCACACTTCCTACTCTTCTACACTATTTCTCGGTATGCCAACACGTGATTGGAGTGTTAAAAGCAGTGCGTAGTGCGTCAACTGAATCGAGTGTTTTGTAACCAGTGCATTTTACAAGTATCGCATTATTTGTTTATACTTTTTACAATAAATACTGTGTTTAATTGCGTCTACAGTTTGAAATGGCCGCCATTTTAAAACTGTTGAATGACTTTTGCTGTTAAGGAACTTGTTCAATGTATTACAAAAATCGATTTTTTCCAAAGTTTGAATCGAATCGGACAAAATTGCAAACATGAGCGTGCAAATGCACACACACACGCACACGCGCACGCGCACACACACACACACACACACACACACACACACACACACACACACACACACACACACACACACACACACACACAATTTGACCTCAAAACTTGTTTTAAAAGGTTTTATTATCCTACATAATCCAATAAAATCTGAACATAAAATTAGTTACCTTCACAGTCTGAATAAAGATCTAGGCCATAAATACTAATCCATCTCCGTAAATCACGAGACAGTTAGGCCTACATGATTAGATAGGCCAGGCCTATTGTTTTGTCGCTGTCACCTACTACTATCGCTGTCACCTGGCCGCAGTGTGACGTCATACGTTCTGAACACAGCACTGGCCTCAAGTGCGCCTATACTTTATGCAAGTTAAAAGGCTTGTGTTCCCTTCAAAACGTGTTCCAGAAATCAGGACCGTCGCCCATTCCAAGGACCTTCCTGATCGTGCCACGGTGTTCGCTTAAATAGCTCATTTCCCAATGCAAAAAATCGCTCATAAAGTCATAATATTTAATCGGTTAGTCCGAAAGTAGCAGTGACGGAAAACTAACCGGGAACAAATCGTAAACGGCAAGGGAAAGCGAAACTTTGATCTTGAGGTCAGCAACTTGAGCAGACTTGTCGGTACCACCGCGAACCTAACAAGCGGCTGAAATCACAATTCAAGGGATTATTTTATAAAGACTATGTAGTTGAACGGTAATCGAGCTTGGTTTTTTTAAAAACGAGTCGAATGGAAATGCAGAAAATAAACGGCGCAGTAGTAATACAAAGACTTTCACATATACAGTGTTTTATTTATACAAACACATTTGGTTCAGAGGCTGTTGACAAACAAATTTTCATACCGGCCTGATTTTTCAAAACCTATTCATCAGATTTTGTTCAAACTTTGGCATATGTAAGGTCAACAAATCAAGTGAGTGTGATAAATGATATTTACGATTAAAACATATATAAAAAAGAAAATATCATTTAAATCACGTTTGCTTTTTACATGACAAAATTTTGTATTTTTTTTTTTTAACTATTAAGCCATATTTTTAGTAATTTATCGAAACGTTTTGTTCATGTAATTAATGTATCTAATTCAGCAAAATTATGGCAATCTGTTTCGACATAATATTTGAAAAACTTGATATATTCCTGTCAAAACATGTACGCCAAATTTAATAGAAGTAAAATACGAATACGAATTGTTTATATTCGATTATTCTCTAGAAATAAGCACAGAAAGCCGTCATATATGTATAAAAAAATTTATTGTACTAATGAGATCTAAAATCTGATAAAGAAGGTGTTTTTTATAATCATCAATTAACTTTAACAGACTGAAACGTTCAGGGCGCCTTCAATCACACAAATGCAACTGCTACTACAATACTGCACGTCTAGAAATATACACGCATTTGAATAGGATGATATTTTTGTAGAACGTATTCGTAAATACATCAGCTGTTTTAAACAAAATATTTTAAATTTTATGTTGACACAAATATTTTTTTTTAATGATGGATTGTAAAATCACCTTCTAACTGTACGAAAAGTCCATAATTTGTTCTATTGTTGAAAATAATGACAAAAGTATCAACGTAAATCGATTCGGAAAAGCTTCGCTTATGAGTTACGGCTGTCAAAAATAAAACTATACTGAAATCCTAGAATCCTAAATTAAGAGGTAAATTATGTTTCTAATGGTTTTTTTACCTGAAAAATTGAACAAACCTGGATTTGTATTACAGTATGTCTTAAGATATTTGACGTAATACACAAAATTCAGTCTAGAAAAATACATTTTTGAAAATGTTTACGATAATTTCAGGGTTGTATATACATAAAGATACTCTCTCTATATAAAATATTGTTGAATCTTGTGAGTTCAAAACTAAACCGACTGGCCTATTTTGATGAAATTTGGCACGTAAATACTAACACTTGCACATACATCAAATTCGGTTTTAATTTTCAGAATCAACAACTCAATAAATTACGTTAACAAAAATCAAGTTATTTAAAAATCTGCTACAAAAATGTTGAGTGAATCTCGCTCAAATGTAACTCTAAAAATTTTTAACAAAACACTGCACACTAGAGAACCGAATATTTTGGTTAAAAAATACACAAAAATCTGTTTTATCCCCAGTTTAGAAAATTTAAGAGGTCTGCCACAATTTTGGTCAAAATTCATAACGATAGAAGACTAAAAATATTTCAAAAATAATTGTAAAGGAAAAATTGTAAAGGTGATGCGGAAGTGGTGTTTATCTAAACAGCTGATTTCGCATCACAACTGTTCCTTTGATAGTACTAATTCAATTGCGGTTACGTTTATCGATTAATGTAAATATTAACATTGAAATAATTATGTGTTTGACTACGAGGAATACAAAGCAATATCGATTTCTAATATTGATAAACGATCAACTAAAGTGATATCGTTTGACTGTATTTTGACTGATAAAATGTTTCGTAAATACAAATAATTTACTAGCTTAGACAGAGGTAAAAACTAGCTTACAGTTGTTAAAAACTGTGAGGTGGCGGGGCAGAGCCCCATAGTCAGAAGTATATCCTGCCATCCACACTGTCATATTTTTAAATCACAATCACCCGCATTGCTCTGAATGATAAATCATTCCAAAGTACCACAGTAGCCTGCCTTTCACATTGCAATGCGTAATGATTCATAAAGCCCAGCCTTTGTTTATACATCGCCAATAATTTGCAATAATGTATTGCAAAGTTGCAATAAGAACTGGTGTGACTTAAAACAGGGCGTGTTTCGAGAATAATCTATCTGTAAAATCAGATTCTTTTTAATAAACAAACAAATGGTGGGGAAATATTATACAAACTATTTCACGTTCCATTATTGTTCTGAATGAAATGAGTTAAGTAAAAAACGTAATTCTTCCGAAACTTAAGTATTTGCGATCTGAGTAATATCGTTTGCCCGCGGCAAGTATCCTTAACGTGTCAACAGACGAAATTCCGAGTCCCGTGCTGTGGAATTCTGCGGCTTTACGGTATCTCTCCTCGTCAGAAGTCGGGACACCGAGTAGTGTACGGAATTTTGCAAGGACAAAGATATTCAGTTTAATTTAACCATCAGATTAGTGCTGTTTCAATTGAAGAGCTGTTTAGCAAGTACAGATTCTCTTCAGTTGAGTTGAATTGTTGAAGAAGTTGTTATTGCTTGTGGGTTATGTTTTTTTTCTTTTAGAATATTTCTAAAGAAGATTTTAATTTAGAATTAATATATTTCCACGTATATTCTTTAATGTCATTAGTTTCATAATCCAAATGTTCGGGGTTACATAAACGCTGCCGGTCGTTCATTAGCTCAGTCATCGATTTTCAGTATCCATTCTTCCTTAAAAAAAAAAACTTTGTCGCAAAAGAACTGACAATGCATGAAATAAATACATGCAGAATTGATGCATTGTGAGAGATGTTCGCAGTAGGTGAGAGATGTTCATCGACGAATAGACACGAACGATGACGGAATTACACGAAGTAGTGTAGCAGACACTATAGGTCACACGGTTTGAAAACGGCCTGTCACGAACACCAGTGGAACAGAATGAAAAAATGATATCGGGGTTTCGAACATAAATATCGGAAAATGGACCTAATTTCACAAAATCGTTTCACCGTATTTTTCTCAAATTTTAGTTAAATAAAAGCTACAGAATTGTGTAAACGAAAAGAAATTTACTAAAAGAAGTCGAAAAAACCAAAACTATGCGACAATTATAATGTATTTCTTATTTTTTTCGATTATACCCAAAAACCTTATATTTTGTATATGAAATTTATTATATCAACTTGTGTTATGTCAACGAATAAACGTAAGAGAAGTACGACCACCATTATAAAAAGCGTGTTACATATCA